>CM022298.1:415915049-416008063 GCA_011799875.1 Thinopyrum elongatum
CCCGAACTCCTCCCTCACGGTAGTCTGCGATAAATCTCTTCTTTCCGGTTCCCTTTCCCCCTGTCCCCTTGGTTTGTCCCTCCCCGGTGGCCCCCGGCCCCCCTAGCGCTGAACAACCGGGCCCACGCCCATGGTTAATTAAAATATATATATATATATATGTGATAAAAATAATAAAATAAGAACTAAATAAAATAGAATATGAGTTCAAATAAAGATAAATAACTTAATTAACCTGATTAGAATTATCTAGTCCACTGAATTAACTATTAATCTGTTTTAGGTTAATCTCAGTCAATGACTTGGGAACCCACACGTGTCGCTGTACCAGTCAAACGTCAAGAGTTGACTGCTGATGTCCATGGCTGACATCACAAACAACACTATGCTGATAATGTGCATTTAATTAATTAAAATAAATTCCACAAATGAATAAAAACTTAGAAAATCATATCTTTTAAACCGTAACTCCGATGAACAATACTTCTACATGAACGTTGTTTCATAACGACGATACAATCCGAATACGCGGGTCCGTTTTTCTTTTTCCGCCACACAACACCTCTCTAACTATCCGAACATGGAAACCGTTCCAACTCTCGGTCATCTTTTGACAATGCCCGGATCCGGGAAACATTTCCCGATGGATCCCTCCTTCCTCAGTGACTGCAACAGCACGTTCGGACAACACCCGGCACTGCGTATTGGTCAATGTCAATACTTTGTGTAGCACTTGCTTGCTTATATTTAAACTGTTTCCTCCCCTCTTCTCTCTCGTAAGAGCTCGTGCGACGCAGCTCCTAGTGATTGTCCATATTGCGACCTTGTCCCCCCCTTGCCGCCGAGCAACCAGGCAACCCCCCCTTGATCATCCCGATATCGCCCATTCTTTTCCCAGTGCTTGCATTAGATTGCTGCACTACTCTACTGCTTACCTATCTGATGCATGCCTGTTTTTATTGTACCTGCTGTTGATATTACCTGCATATCCTACTGTTAGTCTAGGCTGGGTAGAGACCTATCAGTGACCCCACTTATCCCGACTGCCGCACTGCTCGTCAGAAGACCCCGATCACGGATTTAAGACCCAGGCCCCGACACGGCAAACAAAACAAACCCCCCAACCCTTAGTTGTAACGCCACTGCAGCGTTACATCAAGTGCCGAGGTGTGAACACCTCATGTAGCACTTCTGATTTACTCTGTAGGTAGCTATTCGTCGTGTCGTCGAGGTGATTCCTCCTTCTCCACTTCTCCTCCGATACGACGCTGTCGTGCAACACTCACAGGTGAACCCAGCCGAGGGGGGGTTGATTCCTCATACGTTCCCTTGGACGATCATCGTATGAGATCCAACGAGGGGGTGATACTCGTGAGTCCCTTGTGTTTATGGCACACACGGTATACTGGACTGTCTGTTGTTAACCTGGAAAGGCGGGTCGACCCTGCGGGGGTCCCCGCGTGTGAATGTGAAGAACGGGTTTGGCCTTATGGTGCCCGAGTGTGAATACGAGGCGGTGGCCGTGCATTCCTTAAACCCTTGCCGCAAGTCCTCGAGACGGGGACGGGGCACACATCTTTCGTGGATCCTCTGCTGTTTCCCCCGCAGCCCCTAGTCCTCAACATTTTGGATATTTGATCCGAGACGGCCTCTGGCTGATAGCACTAACCATCACGTGGCAAGTATGTGGCCGTTCTGCAATCGTAGCATCAAGCCGAAAGCTCTGTTCAGACTGTCCAGTTTCACATGGCGCCACGACGGACGACCGGCGCCCTCCTGTGCCAGGCTTGTCCCCTGCGCGCAAACACTCGGAGTGCACAGGGCGATGGCCCGAATCCCCTCTGAGCGCTTAGGATGTAGACCGACGGGGACCTCTCTGCTGAGTCTGTAGGTGCGGGTTGCGGTGTGTTGTTTGGCCGGCCGGGCAATGACCCCAGGAAAGTGTGTCCGGCCGGAGTTTAAGACGAGCGTGATGGTAAAAGTTGGTCAAAACCCCCTACTGGAGAACATTTCTAATCGATAGCCGTCCTTCCTACGGTTAAGGACACTCTGGAGTTGTAATCCGATCGATACAACTAAACATGGATACCCGTGATGATACTTGATATGTGGCTCTGGATTCTTCTCGCAGGGAGTCGAGAAGGGATCTCCGAGCGAGGTTGAATGACTGTATGGCTCTGGGTATGCCTTTCCTCGAGGAGTCGAGAAGGACGCTGGGTGATGGTTGAACTTACATGAACTAACTACTACATTATATTTGTACTGTTCTACTCTCTTCTATTGCTTGCAAGACCGCTGCAGAGTGCCTAGTCTTCGATATGAACTGATGCCTTCTCTCTATTCCCTGGCCTTTCTGCACCCAGTCACATATACACAAGCCTCCCTTGAAATGTTTGCATATAGTGTAGATCCTTGCTTGCTTGATTACTCTCTGAGTACTCACGGTTGCTTGTTTTCCTTTTTTTGCTCCCCATATCAGTTTGACGTGAACAAGGACTGAGCCCCCCCTGAGACAGATGCCCCGACATCGCTACTATACTACTACCCAGAGAGATGATACTACTATGATTGACCTGACACCAGGATAGGATCGGAGGGTCCCCAGGCAGGAGGCCTTTCAGCCTCTTCGATGTAAGTGTTTTATTTGCCCCGCCTTTCTAAAGGCCATTTTGTGTTTATTTCATATCTGTAACTCCAGATATCTATGCTTCCTCGCTAGCGCTTGTTCGCAGCTAGTATTCGAGCCCTCGAGGCCCTGGCTTGTAATATAAAGCTTGTATGACTTTCTTTTATAGGTTTTAGAGTTTGTGTTGTGATATCCTTCCCTGGATCCCTTAGGCTTGATCGTGTGCAATTTGCGTGTATGATTAGGGCACCCCGTGGTTAACTACAGTATCACACCCTTTTGATAATGAACAACTCATCAATGTGTAACAGCGCATATCATCATTTGCATCATAATGCTTCACACTCCTACAGTCAAAATTCAACATTTAAATGAAAGTACAATATAAAAGTTGACCAACATCAGCTAAATGTTTTTCATTAGTGCAAATATTGCAGAGACTATTCTAAATTGACCACGATTAATAATTAATTAGGTGGCTCTAGAACATAATAAAACCATAAGGATTATGCATATGTATTATTGATAAAAATTGGGGAGCTCCTATTTTCTCCAAACCAATTTTTTGTAGTGGTAGGATGTCCTAGTATTTGTTTGAGTAATTTCCTAAGTTTTACAAAATTCATATATGAGCCCCTTAACTATTTCTAAACTGAGCTGTGGTGGTAAATAAAAAGAAAAAGATAAAGAAAAGCAAACTAGAAAAAAAAAAAAGGAGCAAACCCCCCCCCTCTTTCCCCCCGCCCCCCCCCCCGGCGGCCCAACTGGCCCACGGCCTACCCTGGCCAGCCCACCCCATCCTCCAATCCCCCCCCCCCCCTCCCACCCCCCCCACATCGACCGCCTAGCCCCACCCCCCACCCTCCCCACATCCGTCCCCATCTCCCTCTTCCCCGATTGATCGTGGACGGAGGAGTGCCGCCGCCAAACCGCCCGCTCCAGCTGTCCCCCACAACTCTCCGGCTACCCCGGCGACCGCGCCCGCGGTCCGCCTACTCCGCCCCCTCTGAGCCGCCCGTCTTACCTCGTCCTCTTCTCCACCGGACCCGCCCCCGCCAGGAGCCGTTCCCACCGACCCTGCCGCCCACGCCACCTCCGGCGCCCCGCGCCCAGCACAACCGTCGGCCGGCCCGGCCCGGCCCGCCGCCCTCCGCAACGCCTTCCCCAACCACCCCTCCCGTCCACCCCCCCCTCCCACCCACACCCCCCCCCCCCCCGCGCGCCCCCCACCGCCACCCAATAAAAAAAAAGAAAAAAAAAAAAAACAGCACTACCAAGCCCCGATCCCCCCCCGCCCTGACCCCGCACAGCTGACCCCGGAGAGCCCCCTGCGCTGCCGCGGCCCCCCTCCCCCTGCCTTGCCTTTGGGCGCTTCGCGATGTCCCCGCTCGCGCCAGGTCCCTCCTCTACCCATCGCTCACGGAGTCCGGTCTATCCGGGGCGCGGTCGTACTTGCTTGTCGTGGTGCTCTGGTCGTGCCTTCAACCTTGGCCTCCCACCGCTTCCCCTCCTGCGCCCCCTCTCAGCCCATGTGAGCGGCTCGCCGCCTCCGCTCTTCCCCCCTGTTGCCCGCGCTCCGTTCGCTCTCTCCCCTGCCCCTCCGCGCGCATCGATCTCTCGTTCGCGGTCCCCTGCGGCGTGCTTTGCCTCCATCCCGGCCTCGTTTCCCTCTTGCCATCCTCTTTCCTCTCCCCTCTCTCACCCCCCTAGCGCCCCCCCCGACCCGCCTACGCCTGCCCGCTCCGTGCCCGCCACGCTCTGCCCCTCGCCTCCGGCCCGGCACTCCGGCGCCGGCCGCGACCACCCGGCCTGGCCGCCCCGCCCCCCCTCACGGCCTCCCCGCCCTAGGGCGCCGCCTGGCCCTCTGGCGCCGCGGCCGCTGCCCCTCTCTGCTGGACTGCTGGACCTTGTCCAGTGGCTCATGGTCAGTGCCCCGGACAGTTCCGGCCACTGCCTGACCATGGGAGCCCAGTGCCCCTATTTAAAAATAAATAAATAAAATAATAAATTAAAATAATATAATTAAAATAAATTAATTAATTAGTTAATTAACATGTGTAGATGTCTATTTAATGAATTAGTTTTAATTAAATGTTAATTATAGTTAATCAAATAACCTAACATTCTATGACATGTGTGACCCAACATGTCAGGGACGTCCCCGCATGTCATGCTGACCGTCATGATGAAGTCAGCATAAATTGTTCGCAATGTTAAGATTAAATCCTTAAATAAATTCACAGAAATGAATAAAAACTTTAGAAAATCATAGCTTTTTAAACACGTAACTCCGTGACAATACTTTCTAACATGTGAAGTTGTTCAGAACGACGAGACGAATCTCGAATGCGTTTTCCGTTTGTCCGCCACAACTCTCTAATAGCCGAACCTGAACCGTTTCCCCTCCGGTCATCATCTTGTTTGACAAATGCCCGAACCGGGAAAACATTCCCGGATGGATCCCTCCGTTCCTCGTGACGTGCACCATATGTTTAGGCCCCCCACCCGGCACTGCACATTGTCATTCGTACTTTGTGTTGCCCTTCTTGTTTTGCTTTATTTTATACTGTTTCTCCCCCTCTTCTCTCCTCTCTCAATAGGCCCGTGCGACCGCAAGCTCCGGTGATGGTTCCAGTACTGACGACCTTGCCTTTGCCGCCGAGCAACCAGGCAAGCCCCCCCTTTGAATCATCCCGATAATCGCCCATTCTATTTCTCATGCGCATTAAATTGCTGCTGCTGCTGCTCTTTCCTATTCGATGCATAGCCTGTTCACTTGTGAACCTGCTGTTGATAATTACCTACAATATTTCCTAAACTTTTAGTCTAGGCTGGGTAGAGACCCTATCAGTGACCCACTTATCCCCGACTGCCCCGCACTGGATCGTCAACTACCCGATCATGGGATTGAAGACCCAGTACCCGAACCGCACATCACCCCCCTTAGTTTACGACACTGCAAACCGTTACTATCGAGTGTCGAGGGTGACCCTCATGTAAGCACTTCTGATTTAACTCTGTAGAGTAGTTTATTCGGTCGTGGTCTCGAGGGTTATTCCTCCTCCTTCAACCCTTCACGATAACGACGCTGTCGACACACACTCAAGTGTGGACCCCAGTGAGGGGGATTCCTCCTAGTTCACCTTGACGGATACATCGAGTGGAATTCAATGGGGTGATACCTCGGATTCCTATGTATGGGACACATGGATACTTTGGACTTTTACAATGTTACATTGGAAAGGCCGAAGTCACCCTGAGGGGTACCCGCGTGTGATGTGAAGGCGGTGCCAGTGTGGTGCCAGAGTGGTGATACGGGCGTGGCCGGCATTCTTAACGCCTTGCCGCAAGTCCTCGAGACGGGGCGAAGGGGTCACTCTTTCGTGAGCTTCTCTGCTTCGTTTCCGCAAGTGCCCCTAGTCCTAACGATATTGGATATTGATCGAGCAGGCCTCTGGTCCCTGATAGCATCTAACCATCAGTGGGCATAGTAATGGCGTTCTCTGCATCGTAGGCATCAGCCGAAAGCTCTGTCCAACTCCAGTTCAGCATGCGGCACCGGACGGACCGGCGCCCTCCTGGTGCCGAGGCTTCTCCCTGCGCGCAACTACTCGGAGTGGCCCAGGCGATGGCCCAAGACCTCTGAGCGCGTAGGATGTAGACCGACGGGGACCTCTCTGCTGAGCTGTAGGTCGGGTGGCGGTGTCTTGTTTTGGCCGAGGCCGGGCATGAACCCAGGATTGTGTCCGGCCGGAGTTAGCGAGTGTGATGGTAAGTTGGTGACCCCTGCAGGGAAGAACATTTCTATCGCTAGCCGGTCCTACGGTTACAGACACTCGGAGTGTGTATCCTGATCGATACAACGAGAACTGATGCCCTGATGATACTTGGATATGTGGCTCTGGGATGCTTTCTTCTCGCAGGGATTCAGAAGGGATTCCGGACGAGGTTGATGACTGTATTTCTCTGGGATGCTTTCTCTCAGGAGTCGAGAGGATCTCTGGGTGAGGGTTGAGATTAATTATACTACTACATTAAATTGTACTGTTCTCTCTCTTCTACTGCTAGCAAGACCGCTGAAGAGCTAGTCCTTTCGATGGACTATGCCTTCCTCTCTATTCTGGCCTTTCTGCCGCCCAGTCCCATATACAGCCTCCTTTGATAATGTGCACTATGTATGTAATCCTTGCTTTTGAGTACTTCAGTGACTCACGGTTGCTTTTCTCTTCCTTTTCTCCCCCTATCAGTTTTGTCGTGACCAAGATGACGAAGCCCTGAGACAAAGCGGCCTGCCCTGCCCGACGATCGCTACTACTACTACCACGACTAACCAGAGGAATGGAATTCTACTACGAGCTGCCGACGACCAAGGTAGGTTCGGGAGGGTCCCAGGCAGGATGCCTGCGCCTTTCGATCGTAGTGTTTTAAGTTTTTTGCCCCGCCTTTCTAAAGGCATTTCTGTTTCTCTTTTATATCTGTACTCATATATCTAATGCTTTCCGCTGACGCTTGTAATGCATCGAGCTATGTATTTCGAGCCCTCGAGGCCTGGCTTGTAGTTTTTCTATAAAGCTTGTAATGACTTTTTATTTATGTTTTTAGAGTTGTGTTGTGATACTTCCCGTGAGTCCTTAGGCTTATCGTGTGCATTTGCGTTAGGATTAGTGGCACGATCGGGCTGGGGGCGTCACAGCCGGCCTTGAGGCTGCGCTTGACCCAGCCTCTCCCCCGCGGTCCGTGCATACATGAGTGGATAGCTTCGCGTCCTTCTGAGCCTCGCGGGTGGCCGGAGCAAGACCTCAAGAGATGGGTCGGAGTCGCCCGGGCGAGCGTCGGCGCTGGAGGCCTCTTTCTCTGCGCTTGCACGTGAAGCGTCGGGGGAAAGAAGAAAAGGAGGTGGTGGGAGAGGAGCACCAGCGGGACCCCCATGTAAGCGACCTTAGAGCCGGCCCCGCCACCCTCTGATGTTGGCAGTGGAGACGTACCCATTTGGAGTGCACTACCGCTTCACACCGAAAGCGGATTTCTCCTCCAAGTGCTTTTATCTCGTCCAGCCGGCCTGCCAAAACCTATAAATAGCGAATGTTCCCCTGTTAACAGCAGAAAAGCACTTTCCATTTGTTTTTCGCCTAAACAATAACGGTCTAACTGTTTGCTTGTGACTCCTTCATGTGAATCCAGCGCTCACGTCTTCAGTTTCGGCGAGCATGTCCCGATATATCATTTTCATAATGTTGTTCCACATATTTGAAAATGACCATTTGCCCTACCCTTCATATCAGCCCCTCCGAGAGGGATCTTTCCATCGGATTTTTCCTGCGAGGCTACAGCACTCTTCCGGAGAATTCCATCGACCCTAGGCAGCCGACCATCTGATATATGCCCATAAGCAATTGCTCTGTGTTATTCTTTGCATGTTTAAATGAATAAGCTTATGCCTGTATGTGTATTAGGGAGTCTGTATGGGACGCTGATGAAAACTCCGCCTCTGCCTTTCTTTAGGACGGCTCACGCCTTGTTTCTGTGTCTGAGCTGCTTTCTTCGGCCGTCCGGCAGTGGATGCCGACTTTTTATTTCCCTTGTCACAAACTGGCCCGTGTTCTGAGCTGTTTGTGTCGGTCCGTCTCGGACAGTTGTTGAATTTCCTTTCTGTAGCAGTGACCCTATTCGCTCTGTGAGCCGTTTTTCGGCCATCTTAGGGACTGCTACATTCTTTTTTAGTCTGACACCGTCTCATCCTCTGAGCTGCTTTCCAGCCGTCTTGAGCTAGGTGTTGAATTATTCCCGGTAATTTCCCAGCTCGAGTTGTAAAGACCGTTCTGGTGCTACTTGGTTTCTTTGCCGTTTTATGCCGGGTTCCGATGGTACAACTTACAGCTATGAACTGTAAAGTGATAACTTGCCATTTAAATCTTTTTTCACTAACTGACTCATTGTGATGTTATATGGAGAATAGGTTGTTTATGTTTTCCATAGTTGGTTACCCTCATACATAGTTACCCCATGTTCAAGCTATTCAGATGAATATCATGCTTGCTTAAGTACTGGCTAAAGGCTAAACCTAGTCGGTTTTGATCCAGAGTGTCACCTGTCCGGACTTACGCGTTCAGCCACATTTGCCGGTATGGGTGGGGGTGGCCTTGACTTGGTCTGATCGCGTGCTCTTTATCGTACCCTTGGGGGGGGGTGGGACGCAGAACAGGGAAGGTTATGCGCGCGGGTTGTGCTTGCCCTGTCCCCCGGTAGGGGTGGGGCGGCGAAATTAACCTGTTAGCCCAGTTGAGTTATTTGTCGGCGTCCCCATTTTGGGAAGTTTGTTTGACCACGACGGGTGGCAGGTGTCCCGTGGTGACCAGGGGCCACCCGGTCTGACTCCGGGGAGAATGATTGGGTGGTACGGTAAGGGAGTCACGGTTAGGCAGGTTTCGTTGGAGCGACACTGGTCCACCCGAAAGGGATCACGAGGCCAGGCTCCATGGTGTGGGGTTGGGTAAAGTGCGCAAACCTCTGCCAAAGTGAAAATCTATTCGAATAGTCGTCGTCCACGTATTGGACGGCCGTCCAGACCTCACTATGTGGTCAACCATCCAAAAGATAATAATGATGAAGAACGTGTCTTATGATCGGAGGTACTCAGTCGCTCATGAGTAATTTCGAGGATTGGGGACAACCTGTACGAGATTAAGTTTTTAGACTTACAGTGGAGATGGATAGACACTCGATGATGTCCGTGGATATGATATGATAGCCAGGGAATGGCTTATGAAAGAATGTCAGATACCCAAAAAGTTGGATTGTATCCTGATATTGTTTGGAATATGGATTAATTTACTTGATATGCTTTACTTTATTATTTTACCTATATTTATCTTGCTAATAATCCTGTTTACTCATAATGATTAATATTGCTAGATAGGTATGCTATGCCATGATAATTAATGATGTTCTAATAACAAATGCATACGAATGCCATGGATTACTTTGCGCCTTGGTGTATATGTTGGTTGGTTTGCTGCGAGTACATTCAAAAGTAACTCATTGGCCGTTAACTGGCAGGTTCACCTAAGATCCGTCGTCCGTCGCGAGGAGCCGAAGCATTCTCGGCTAGAAGAGTAACACAGTCAGATCCCGTGGATTGAGAGTACCAAGACCATGCTTCCTTAGGATAGAAAAATCTTTTCCCGCTGCCATCACTCTGTAATATCTCATGTAAGACTTTAGATATCCATTACTAGAAATGCCGGCGTTCATGATACTTTCGTAAACCGCGCATGCCAGAGTGATTTCTTAGGCTGGCATGCGTGGCGGACCGTCTGCTACAGTGGTAATCAGGTAGGGCGCCACCACGGGTGTATCAATACATAGTTCTTGTTGCGTACACTTGCTCCAAAATGAAATGACTAACGCAAACCGTCAAGGTCTCCGTAATACCTTTTCTTTTCTTTTCTTTCCACAAATATAGAAGGATTCCCTCCCCCGCTGCGAGTTTCTCGGGGTGGGATGGTGAAAGTACCGGATGGCTTCTGGCGCGCTCGCCGTTCATTCCATACGATAGAAGTACCAGCAAAGAAAAGATAAGTTGAAATTTTTCAACGAAGTTTCATCATTGTTGCTTGCCCTTGAAAATCCTCCTTAAGTGGATCTTGAGTTCGTACGAGAAAGCTGCCATGTTGGGGAAATCTTGCCGTGTTTCGTTTTGGCGCTCCAGTTCTGTCCTCGACCCACTCCGAGGTGGTGAGGGGGTAGGGTGGGGTGGGATTGAGGACGAACATACCAAGTCTGTGCAAGCTTGCGTTTGAGACCGTCAGTTTGCTTTGCCGGGGGTCCGCTCCCCATCAAGCTCCGAACATCGTAGGGTACTAGGATGAAATCATATGAAAAACAGAGACAAGCCAGGAGGATAACATTCATTTATTTGGAGCTCACATTGAAACTCATACATTTGTTTGGAAAATGAAAAAGTGCGTCGATAATTCCTTTCTTGTCCCCTTTCCCCTAGGTTTTACATAAAGTGCAAGGAGGGTAAAAGGAGTGCCCTAGGCATAGCCCTGTCCGCCCCCGCCAGGACAGAAGGGCTGATGCCCTCGACAGGATCAGAGGGATCCCC
Organism: Thinopyrum elongatum; assembly: GCA_011799875.1. Taxonomy (NCBI): domain Eukaryota; kingdom Viridiplantae; phylum Streptophyta; class Magnoliopsida; order Poales; family Poaceae; genus Thinopyrum; species Thinopyrum elongatum. Next base: position 415,925,783 of record CM022298.1, read on the forward strand.
CCCGCATGGGAAGACGAAGCTGGCGTCCAGTGCATATGATGGTGCTTGCTGGCGCTCAAGCTGGTGAGAGAAGGTGCTGGCCGAGCAATTTAGCTAGATTCACGACCACGTCTTCGGACTTGACGACCGGGAATCATCATCGTCATCTCACCATCTGTGTCCCTAACTTGTCACTCATAAAAGTCGCAAAACTAACCGTGACGGACTGCTGAGCTTTCGCCATCGTCTGCTCAAGGCTCAACACACAAGCGGCCAAAACCCCTAGACGAGCGCCTGAAGGCCCGCAGATCCAACTTCATGGAATCAGCCGTACAACAACCAGCCTCCACCGCTTGGAAGTGTAGGAAGTTCCCGCCTCCTCCAAGTATCGGGGCGCGCGCGAAGGATTTTCCACCCTCGGGTGAGTAACATGACGCACAATAAGTTGGTGGGGACTCCCGTTCCAAATTCACAAACAATCCAAACGGCGCATTGATTCAGCTGTTCCCCCGCGCAACCCATAGCCACCGGCAGCTGTCCACCCTCCATACACCCTCAGCGTAGGGACGGGGAAGTCGCATCCTACTCTCGGTGGATTGCGCAGCTCAAGCTGAACCTCAGCGGCGTGTCCCCCCCGTGGTTGGCCTCTGCCGGGGGGTGTACACCATGGGGCGGGGCGAACGAATGATCCATTTGTCCTCCTCAGCCACGAGTTGCCACAGCATCATCCTCAGCCTCGCCCTACGCTCCACCCCACGCACTGGAACCAGCCTCCGTGGTCGTGGGCCCATTCACGGGGCAATGGTGCCGAGGAGACGCTCTCACTCACACCGCCGCAGCCGAAGGCACGAGCACGACCCCTTCCTCTCGCCATGGTGGGAGAGATGCGAAAATGGAGGAAAAGGAAGTGGATGAGCATCGCCTCCCACAGGCCCCCTACTTTATAGGGGTAGGCACGGGGCTGCTCTCCACTACCCTAGGGCAACGCTACCGAAATTTTCGCCCAATCCCCGCGCCATGCGTTACTGGAAGACGCTTTACTCCAGCGCCACCCCATCTCGTCAACTAGCGTCCTGGCTCCTCTGATCAAGTCGTTGCCACCCGACCGCCCTTCTGCACCAATCCCATGTCCCATGCCTAATCCGCGTCAATGGGGGGACTGCGTCAAGGAGGAACTGATGGCATAAACGGGCAGTTACTCCAAACTACGTTATGATCGTGGGCCTGTCCACGCCAAAGCAACCCTGTGGCGACCCACATATGCACGCGCCCCTGGTTTTTCTGGGTGTGGACGGCGGGAGCTATTTTAAAAGACAAAACGGCCATACGAAGGCTGGGTGCTAGCTCGAGTTCTTATAATGAAGAAGCAAGCAAGACTCAAAACTTGGTCGGTCGCCCCAAATCAATGTTGCCTTGTCCTGCATTGTATTGGGCCTTACCCAATGATGCCCGGCATCACGTGTGACCGCGGCCTGGGGTTCCTGTCGGTGGTATTAAACATGGTGTGTAATACCCTGACTTATGCACAAACAAGTAGTAGCTCCAGCGCCAAGTTAAGCCTTAGTGAAGGCTCCAAGTCAAAGGAAGCACCTCTTCAAAAGATCCGGAGCACATCAAGAGACAAGAGCAATACCAGCATCAAAAAGCAATCTCTGCGGGCAAGAACTAAGACCTGGCAAGCCCGCGGCAAGCAGATCCCCACCAAAACCAACGCGCTCTTTCCCGAGTATCCAACGACCCCAGCAATCCGACCACATCTGATATATGGCCCTAAAGAAGATTGGCTCTATGTTCTTCTTACATTTTAAATGAATAGTCCTTATGCCTGTAATCGTAGTAGTGAGTCTGTATGGGACGCTGTTTGAACCCTTTTGCCTGCCTTTCTTTTGTGACGGCATCACGCTTTGTTCTGAGCTGTTCCAGCCGTCAGGGTGATGCCGACTTTTATTTCTCGTTGTCAGCAACTGGCCCGTGTTCTGAGCTGTTTTGCGGCCGTCTCGACGTTGTTGAATTTCGTTCTGTAGCAAGTGGACCCTAATCTCTGACCGTTTCGCCGTCTTAGGGAACACTACATTCTTTTTATCGACACCGTCTTCATGCTCTGAGCCTGCTTTCCAGCCGTCTTAGCCATGGGTTTGATTATTCCAGTAAATGTCCGCAGATCCTGAGTGTAAAGACCATTCTGGGGGCTACTGGTTGTCTTTCCGGTTTTTGGCAGGGTTTCGATGGTCTAACTTACAGCTAGAACTTGTAAAGTGATAACTTGACATAAATCTTGTTTCCCTAATGACTCATTGTGATGTTATATGGATATAGGTTTGTATGTTGCCGCGGTTGGTTACCTCCTACATAGTTACCACCATGTAGCTATTCATGTGTATATCCATGCTTTGCTAATTACTGGCTAAGCTAGCTCGTCTGTTTAATCCAGAGTCATCTGTCCTGAACTTGACCCGTGTAGCCACGTGCGTATGGGGACGGCCTTGACTTGGGTCTGATCGCGTGCTCTTTACTCCGGTACCTACCAAACCGGGAAGGTTATTTGCGCGCGTGCTGCCCTGTCCCGGTATACGGTGATAACCTTGTGAGCCCAGTTGGTTATTTGCCTGGCGTCCCCGTTTGGTGACAGTTTTTTTTGGCCACGAGTTGGCAGGTTGTCACGGGGTGAACATAGGGGGCCACCCATGGCTTAGACTCCGGGGGAGAATGAATGCCGGGTACGGTGAAGGAGCACGGGTTAGGGCAGGTTTCGTTGGACGACAACTGGTCTCCACACCCAATGGATCACGAGGCCAGATGCTCCATGGGTGGGTAAAAGTGCGCACCTCTGGCATAGTGAAAAATCTATTCGATAGCCGCGTCCATGTATTAGGACAGTCGTTCCAGACCTCACTAGGGGTCAACTGTAAACAAAGATAAAAATGATGGAAGAACTTGTCTTTATGATCGGAGGACTCAGCGACTCATGAGTATTTCCGAGGAATTGTGGGACAACCCTTTAAGAGGTAAGTTTCTAGACTTTACAGTGAGAAACGCATAACCATCAGATTGATGTCTGGGATATATATGATACCGGGAATGGCTTGAAGAGATGGTCCGATGACCAAAGAGTTGGATTGGATCCTGATATTGCGAATATGGTTATTACATTGATATGCTTTACTTAATTATATTTACCTTAGTAAGTTATCTTTGGCTCGATAATCATGTTACATTCATAATGATAATATTGGCTAGATAGGTATTCTATGCCATGATAATTATGATGTTCCCATAAGCAAATGCATGCTTTAAGGCCATGATTAACTTTTGCTTGGTGTATATGTTGGTTTGGTTTTCTTGCGAGTACATTCAAAAGTACTCCTAGCGGCCTTTTAAGGGCCAGGTTCACTCTAAGGATCCTCGTCGAGGAGCCGAAGCGTTCTCAGGCGTAGAAGAGTAACCCAGTCACATCCACTATGGATTGGAGCCCACCAAGACCATGCTTCCTTAATAGAATTTCCTTTTTTTTCCCTGTCCATCACTCTTGTAATATCTGCGTGTAAGACCTTATGATATCCATTAAGAGAAATGCCTGTTCATGATACTTGGTCGTAAACGCGCAGACATAGTGATTCCTGGCTGGCATGCATGCGACCGTGTGGCAACAGTTGTAATCTGGTGGTGGGCGCCACAACGGTGTATTAGACCACCAGAACTGCTATAGGGTTACCTAGCCAGACTTCATTGTCTTGGTGCTCAGTAGAAAGCCCAGATGGGATTTCAGCCATCTTTGCCAAGCAGGCACGGCTACTATTGATCATAAGGCAACCCCTAGGTTTTTGGCCTCCATCAAACCCAACTCTCATGATCTTTGCCTCCGGTGTGTAATGTCCGCACTCACAACGACCCGATCCTTCAACCCCTAGGCAAATCAAATATCGCCTACCTTGCTTGCTACACATGGCATTTCTCTCTTAAATCTAGTTTCCTTTGGAAACACTTCTAAATTCTATCTTTTCCCCGACAACCTTGATGGATCATTGAACTAAGCCTTTTGGGTATGGTCATCCTTGAGTTTTAATGTTCCTAAGGAAGTAGTAGATCTCGACCCAGTGCTACCAGATCATTGTGTGGTTTTTGCTTCTAAATCCTTAGAGGTGATTGAAGTGCGGCTATCCTATTATACTAGTGAATCTTTGCCACTGTGTAAGTCTGGCAACATTTGGGCTTATTTTGCTTTTGGTTTCTTCTCAACGGTTGTTGTTTCTTTTGTCGGTTTTAGTTTCCTTCAATCCGACTGGATTCCATCGCAGTGCCGTCAAGAGACCAGCCTACAACTTGGATCAATGCCCAACATCCAAATTGGCGAGAGTCGCAAGTCACCTGACTGAATTCAAACATTATTATCCTGGATTTGTCAGAATGAGATGGGTCAGAAACCGAATCTATGTGCAACATCGACAAGGCCAAATATCCTAAGAGCTTGTGCCCTCAGAAAGGACAAATGATTCCGTCCTCAGTACACAAGTTTCTTTCGTCAGTGGGGTTGAACCTTGATTTTTTTCATGACTCCAGAATCACCTATTACCCACCGAAGACATATTTCAAAATGTGGATGTGCCAAGACAACAACAAAACTCCTGTACTTGGTACAAATTTCAAAGCAATTCTTGAAAGTTTCACACCGGTGCAAATACAAAAATTTTCTGGGCACTGTGACAAATGTTTGCAAAGGAAAATGGGAGAAGTTCTGGTTGGCCCAAATCAATGAGAACTTCACATGCTTGGAAGCGCAGCTGAACCTCGAAGGAATTATCCCCGCAATGCTTAACGAACTCAACCTTGGTTTGGGAATACAAAGGCGTATCCCGAATTACTCAATGACATGAACTCTGCTCAGTTGTGCCACCGTTACAGCAGGCAATGGATCAGACCCGCAGAAGGACAAGTCGGTGTGCATGACAACAGAATATCTTCAGTCAAGGTATGGCCTATACCAAGTTTTGGCTCCGTTATGGGTAAAATTTGGATGACTTCGGAAGGGAAGCCAGAATCGGCCATAGACCCACTGCTTACCAGTGAAAAGCTTCTGGTATAAGGAACCCAGCCTTCCTCCGCAACTACTGAGAAGAGCGTACGACACCCAGACTGCCAATCTTCCTTGGTACGACCCCTTGTTGAGAAATCTCTGGGATACACACTCCCATCTTCCCACCAGCGTGCTGTCGCTGGAAACTTCCAGCATAAGGCTACCCGATCTTCCCTCAGCCAAGCAACATGAGAAAAGCTTTGGAGGTACGATACCCAGCCTTCTCAACTGCTACTTGGGCAAAAGCTTTGAGCATAAGGAATTCAGCCTTCTTCAACACACCATCGTGCCGCATCCATAAGTGATGAGCAGACGAACTAGTCTGGAACATACGTCCGTCTCAGAACTCAGTGATATGGGAATGATTTATCCTACACCTGCATATTTGTATGCAGTCCAGTGATCAGTTCATGTGAGCCACTCGTACACGGGAATGACCTGTGGTCAATAAAACATTGGCCCCCATAACTCGAGGAAGAATATGAGCACATCAACCCCTACGAGATATTCAAGAGTAAGTTGAGAGAACAGCCCGACAAACGTGAAACAATCAAATAAGCCGTTTGGCAGGACATGAAAGTCCCAATCAAAGGAAATCCTCAAGAACAAATAAGTTGGAACAAACAACCTCCATGACGGTCCAGTACACAGAATAAGATTCACGGACAGAGTGTAGTACCGACCCTTGTCAGACTCTTGCATATATGGCCACAACAATGCAACTACTTGCGTTTACATTAGAATTGCCGCACTTATCAGGAAGATGGGCACATCACCAGAAAAGATGCTTTACTCCGAAAGATCACGGATGATAGCCATACTACCATTAGTCAGTGGTCTAGCAAGGACTACAGAAGCTATTATGACAAACCATTTCCACGAGCAACAGAGTTTTGAACTCAGACTTCAGATAGAATGGCGCAAGGCACTTCAGCACCAACAGCTCATAGACATCATGGCATCATTGTAAGAATTACTGCTATGATTACTTTTGTGATCATGGCCTGACATCTCAGTTGGGATATAGCAGCAATAGCCGGTCATGTTGTTCCTCTTGAATTGTGATTCATCTAAAGACAAAGTCAAATTCCTAAGACATAAGGAAACATCAGTATGGAAACCCACAACCACCCTAACATTCTGAACGAGCAAAAAGAAAAGACACTCCCCCCTCACTCGAGGCCATACGATCAAGTGAGCCCTGGGTCTAGGAAGGATGTCTTGCCTGCATGCATCAGGTATGAATATCCGTACATACAATCCGGCATTCGCTTCCCATGCCGGAAACGAGTTGTTTGTGTGGTTTAAACCCGCTACCTCACCCAGCACACTACTACCAGGAAAAGGTACAAGCACCTGCAGGAACGAGAATGATTTTCAAGGAAGCTGTGTGCAAAGCCAACACATGGTCCATCATAAAAAAAAAAAAAGAAGAGGCAGATTTAAATGGCAGTGAACCAATGAAGACGAGATCGCTGATGGATCTCAATCACACCACCAGGTAGTCCCCTTTCATCATTCACGTCACCGGGAGTAGCCCGGAAATTCTCCGAGACGAGATTTTCTTAAGGGGGGTCCGGTTTGTAAAACCTGGATTTTGCTCCTTGTTTTTTTCCCTTGCGGTGCCGGGATTTGACTCCCGTCTTGTTTCTCGGTTTTTTGGGATTTCTCTAGCTCTTGGGTATAGGAAGATGGGTCATTCACAACCTTGCCTCCCCTACAAATCAGACATTCTCTCCAGTCAATCTTGCCACCCAGGATCTTTCTCAGGTTTTTGCCGCCGAAACCCTACCTTTCCAAGTTATCGGAAGGGAAACACTAATCCTTGCAGTTACCAAGGAACCCCAATTTCCTTGCTCTGGTCTGACTCCCCAACTTCTCCCCAATGATCACCTATCTTCGTAACCTGGTGGCAAAAATATTGCAAGGCATTTGCACTATTTTTCATTATAAGTTAAATTTCTTTTTTCTGACGGTTAAAGGAATTAAATCCAGGAAAATATCTATCCCTCTCCAAGTTCATGAAAACTTGTGGGATATTAACTTATGAATCCTATTTAGCTCCCATAAAATATTGGCCCATCATTACATAGCGGAAATTGCATTTGTCCCTATTTAAGCCAATATTGCTTTTGGGCACTTCTAATGAACTACCATTTTGTAGTCCGGAAACTCCAAATAAATTGTGGAGGCTTCTCCTATCCCATATCTTCAACCATTTCCGTCCAGAACCCAAGTTCCACATTCAAAGTGTGAGCCAAAATCAATTTGCAATTTTGTCCTCGGGGCAAATTGCAAAGGAAGTGTCTTGACCCTTGATGCTATATGAGTGAACTTTTCAATGGTGATAACATTGATAATAACTCATGGAAACCAAAAACTAGATCATCCATTTATATCCATTCATCCCCAGCCATTTTCCAAGTTTTCTGTCCATTTGAAAGCTCTTCGAAGGAAGTACCAACTTTTGCATTTCCAAGTGAGGCTGAAACATTTTTCCAGTATCTCCCATATTTCACATCAATCACTCTGCACAAAAATTCAAAACTCATTTCACTCAGCCATTTAAGCCCAGCTTCAAATTCTAGCTTTCTGGACCAGATTGTCCCATGTGTGAAGGAAGTGCCATCTAAGTGATCCTTTAGCTGAAACTTTTGGCTAGCTTATTATTCGCCTTGGTGGATCACCACTGCATACCAGGAACCGGAACCCAAACACCAGCTCTTTCCTCCCCCACACTCACAGTCACAAACACTTGTTGTCCGGAGAAGTCTCTGGACCACAGATTCATCAATCCCAAGCCCTCTATTGCATTTGACCACTTAGGTATGCCCTCGTGCATCAACTCTCAAATTGACATGGTGAGAGTCAAAACAGTCTTTGAGCTGGCCACGCCCTGCATTTGGTGACCACACACGGTGGCCATGCAGACCACGCCCTATATCGCCCTGTCCTCCCTCGTCCGGTCGGGCTAGCTGCCACCGCTATGGGCTTGTCCATTCGTGCCGACCAGCCTCCCCTACGTCCACGCCAACTCCTCTCCATCGCAGTTCCCCTCGCGTATTCTTCCTCATCGAGCCACGACGAGCTCCGCCGCACTGTGCCAACAGTGCAGGCCCTGACCGTCGTCGTCTTCTTCCCCGAGTCTTCTGGACACCGATGCTTCTATCTACACCTCCCAGAAGCTCTTCCAACATCGCCGGGGACAGGACGGACGGAAAAAAAAAAAGGGGGGGGGGAGACAGAAGATCCACAGAAAAGGGAACAAGAGAGAGGTAGGGAGAGTAGAGGAGAAGGAGGAGGGGGAGAAGGGTTGCGTGCGAGGGTGGAGAGCGTAAACGCCAGGAGGGGTAGGGGCGAACGGCGCAGCGGCATGGAGAGCAAGGGAGCTGGCAGGGGCGATGTAGGCGGCGGTGGTGCGTGAGGTGGTGGCCGAAGCGGGCAGCGGGAGGCGGAGGGCGGCGGTGGCCGCGGGTAGGCGCGTGCGGCGCGCGGGCGAGGGGCGGCCCGAGCGAGGGCAAGACGCGGTGGAGAGGAGAGAGAAAGAGAGGGAGGGGCGGCGCGGGCGGCACCGGCGACCGAGGGGGGGGGGAGAGGAAGGGGCGCGGCGCGGCTCACCCTACGGTGTAGGGTCAGGGCAGCGGTGGTCGGGGAGGGACGAGGAGGCGCGACGGGGAGGCTCGGCGGCGTCGGGCGGCGGGATCGAGGCCGAGCCTCTCCCTGGATCTCGATCCAGAGGAGAGGGGGGGGGGGGTCGAGCGAGAGGGGGGGGGGTGTCGGTGGGGGGGGTCCGTTGGTGGGGGGGGGGGGCAGGTGGGTTATAGCGGGGGATGGCCGGCTGGGCCGGCCTGGTGGGCCGCTTGGCCTGCTGGGTCGAGGCCAGTCGGGGGGGGGGGGGCCCTGTGTCTTTCCTCTCTTTTTTTTCTTTTCTGTTTTTCTCTTTTAACTCTGTTTTGGCTTTTGTTTTTATTCCAAACCACTTTTGTAAAATATGAGGCTAGTCCAAATATTAACAGTGCAAAAGTAGTCACTGCTAAAAATTGGTTGGTGTCCATACCTTTTTATTTGGATTTATTAATGGAAAAAGGATTAAATAGTGCTGTTTTGGTACTCTTTTTGGTTGTTAGAGTTATTTAATTAAGTTGATTAATGTTTCTGTTATTTTTATAAATGTTGGGAATATTTGCAACATGATGCACATTTTAGTTTTTTCAGATTGGGCAACTTTTATTTCCACTTTAGTTTAAATTTGGATCTGACTTAGGAGTGAAATGCAATATGATGCAAATAATGATCAAGCACTGTTAAACATGATGACATGGCATAATCAAAAGGGTGATTACTGTAGTTAACCACTGGGGGTGTTACAAATCTCCTCTACTAACAAGAATTCTCGTCCCGAGAATTAAGAAGTAGAAAGAAAAAGTTCGGGGTATTCCGCACGAAGATTATCCTCGCGTTCCCAAGTGGCTTCATCTCAGTATGATTTGACCACTGCACTTTGAGGAACTTGGTAACTTCTGACGGGTTCGACGTTCAGCTTCATCGAGAATGCGGATCGGATGCTCCTTATAGGATAGATCATCATGCAACTCGAGCATCATGATCCACTGCTCGTGTGTGGAGATTCCTTGAAGCATTTACGAAGTTGCGACACATGGAAGACATCGTGGATATGAGAGAATTGCGGCGGCAACTCCAATTTATATGCCACCTGACCACGTTAGCAATAATGCGGAGAAGGACCAATGTAGCGCGGAGCTAACTTGCCCTTGATTCCAAAACGGTGAGTGCCCTTCATAGGAGTGACACGTAGATAAACTTGATCACCAGGTTGATAAGTCAAACCCCATCGTTTGCGATCATAGTTGCTCTTCTGACGGTCCTGAGCTGCCTGAGGTTTTCACGGACGATATGGACTTGTTCTTCGGCGTGTTGAATAATATCCGGCCCAACAAGAGGTCGTTCCCAGTTTCTGACCAATTCAGAGGGGTTCGACACTTACGTCCATATAGAACTTCAAACGGTGCCATCTTCAGACTAGCTTGATAGTGTGTTATAAGAGAACTCGGCATATGGGAGAGATTCTTCCCATTTCTTGCCGAAAGAAATAACACAAGCTCGAAGCATGTCTTCAAGCACTTGGTTGACTCGCTCGACTTGGCCTTGAGACTGGGGGTGATATGCTGAACTCCAAGTAATATGAGTTCCCATAGCTTTTTGGAAACTTTCCAGAAATGACCAGTGAATATGCTGCCACGGTCTGAACTGATCTTTCGGAATACCATGGAGAGATACGATTCTGGAGATATACAACTTGCTAAATGACTAGCAGTGATCGTCTCCTTGACAGGCAGAAAGTGTGCAACTTTAGAGAGTTGGTCGACGACGACAAGAATAGCATCGTGACCCTTCTGTGACCTGGGAAGTCCTGTAACGAAATCCATCTGAACCTTATCCCATTTCCATAGAGGAATAGGAAGTGGTTGCGAATTCCAGCAGGCTTCTGATGTCTGCTTTAACGCGTCGACACAATCACATTCAGCAACATAACGAGCAATGTCCTGCTTCATTCTAGACCACCAGTACCTTTGACGGAGATCACGATACATCTTGGTGCTACCCAGATGAATAGACAGCGGGGTATCATGTGCCTCCTTCATGACTTTGTCAGTCATAAGTTCGAAACGAGGGTACGACAATGCGGTTTCTGAAATACAAGGTTCCATCTTCAGACAGCGAGAAATCCCTGTACTTTTCAAGGTGAAGATCTTTCTTCATCAAATCAACTTCAGCATCTTTAGCTTGCGCATTCTTAACAGCTTTCTCAAGGTCTGGTTCAACAACCAAGGTTTTTAGGTATCCTTGGGGAACTATCTCGAGATTTAGCTTTCGAAGCTCTTCATACGAAGTGGTTGCTGTAGCTGAACCTCAAGTTCAGAGCAGTAAGATTTACGGCTCAATGCATCAGCCATTACGTTAGCCTTGCCAGGGGTATAAGAAATACCCAAGTCATAGTCCGCAATGGTCTCCATCCATCTTTGCGACGGAGATTCAGAGATGGCTGAGTGAAACAGTACTTCAAACTTTTATGATCCGTGTAGATCTCGCAACGATTACCGAGGAGGTAATGTCGCCACAACTGCAGTGCATAGATCACAGCAGCTAGTTCTAGATCATGTACCGGATAATTTCTCTCATGTGGGCGCAACTGGCGAGAGCCATAGGCAATCACTTTACGCTCTTGCATTAGGACACAGCCTAATCCTTCACGGGATGCATCACAATAAATCACGAAGTCTTTGCGGGTATCTGGAGGAGATAGTACTAGGGCATTGTAACGGTTTGACATCTGCCCCAGTGGATAAAGAATGTACTCTGGATGTATCCCTGCTCGAACAGCTGGTAGCTGCGTCGCAGGGTGTGGTGGAAACAAACGATCCATCTGAAACAGAGGAAACTCATGATTGTCGCACTGGGCCCCACTGGTCAGGCAGTGGCCGGACATGTCCGGGGCCACTGCCATGGCCACTGGACAATGTCCAGCAGGGGAGGGGCAGCGCCCGCGGCGCCAGAGGCCAGGGCGGCGCCCGTAGGGCGGGCGAGGCCGTGAGGGGGGCGGGGCGGCCAGGGCCGCCGGTGGTCGCGGCCGGCGCGGAGTTGCGGGCCGGAGGCAAGGGCGGAGCGGTGGAGGGAGAAGAGAGGGGGGGGGGGAAGGGCGGAGGGGGGGGGTGGAGCGCGTGCGCGGGCCAAGAGGAGGAAGCGGGCAACGCGGCCGGGCGGCGGACAGAGGCACGCCGAGGCGCGCCAGCCGCGGCGGCGGGGGCAGCGGAGAGCGACGAGCGGGCAAGGGGGGGGAAGAGCGGGGCGGCGAGCGGCTCCATGGGGCTGAAGAGGGGGCGACGGCGGTGGTGGTTGGGGAGGCCGTTGAGCGGCGGGCGGCAGGGCCGGCGACGGTTGCGGGCGCGGGGCGCCGGAGGTGGGTCGTGGGCGGCGGGGTCGGGAACGGCTCCTGTGGGGGCGGTCGGTGGAGAAGAAGGACGAGGACGGGCGCCGCGTCGGGAAGCGGGGGCGGCGCGGTCGCCGGGGTCGCGGGCGACGGTGGAGCGGCGGGCGGCGGCGGCCTCCTCCCGTCCCGATCCAATCGGGACAGAGGAGATGGGGGGGAGTGGGGAGGGTGGGGGTGGGGCTAGGGTTCGGTCGTGGGGGGGGTGGATATGGGATGGGGTGGGGGCCGGCCAGGGGGCCGTGGCCCAGTTGGCCGCGGGGGGGGGGAAGAGGGGGGGTTTGCTCCTTTTTTTATTTTTCTGTTTTGCTTTTCTTTTATCTTTTTCTTTTATTTAACCACAGCTCCTGTTTAGCAAATAGTTAGGGCTCTATATGAAATTTGTAAAACTTAGGAATTACTCCAACAAATACTAGGCAATACCTACCACTACCAAAAAGGTTTGGAGAAAATAGGAGCTCCCACAATTTTTATAATAATTAATATGCATTAATCCTTACTGTTTTAATTATGTTAGAGCCACCTAATTAATTTATTAATCGTTGGTTTCAATTTAGAATAGTCTCTGCAATATTTGCCACTTAATGAACAATTTAGTTTTCATGTTGGTCAAACTTATATTTCACTTTCATTTAAATTTGAATTTTGACTTAGGAGTTGAAATGCATTATGATGCAAATGATGATCATGCACTGTTAAACATGATGACTTGTCATTATCAAAAGGGTGATTACTGTAGTTAACCACCGGGGGTGTTACAAATCTCCTCTAATAACAAGAATTCTCGTCCCGAGAATTAAGAAGTAGAAGGAAAAAGTTCGGGTTATTCCGCACGAAGATTATCCTCGCGTTCCCAAGTGGCTTCATCTTCAGTATGATTTGACCACTGTACTTTGAGGAACTTGGTAACTTCTGACGGGTTCGACGTTCAGCTTCATCGAGAATGCGGATCGGATGCTCCTTATAAGATAGATCATCTTGCAATTCAAGCATCTCGTGATCCACAGATTGGTGCGGAGATTCCTTGAAGCATTTACGGAGTTGCGACACATGGAAGACGTCGTGGATAGAGAGAATTGCGGCGGCAATTCCAATTTATACGCCACCTGACCACATCTAGCAATAATGCGGAAAGGACCAATGTAGCGGGAGCTAACTTGCCCTTGATTCCAAAACGGTGAGTGCCCTTCATAGGAGTGACACGAAGATAAGCCTGATCACCAGGTTGATAAGTCAAAACCCATCGTTTGCGGATCATAGTTGCTCTTCTGGCGGTCCTGAGCCGCCTTGAGATTTTCCCGGACAATACGAACTTGTTCTTCGGCTTGTTGAATAATATCCGGACCCACGAGCGGTCGTTCCCCAGTTTCTAACCAATTCAGAGGGGTTCGACACTTACGTCCATAGAGTACTTCGAAGGGAGCCATTTTCAAACTGGTGGATAGCTGTTGTTATAAGAGAACTCGGCATACGGAAGAGATTCTTCCCACTTCTTGCCAAAGAAATAACACAAGCTCGTAGCATGTCTTCAAGCACTTGGTTGACTCGTTTGACTTGGCCTTGGGATTGAGGATGATAAGCTGAACTCCAGGTGATATGAGTTCCCATAGCCTTTTGGAAACTTTCCCAGAAATGACCAGTGAATATGCTGCCACGGTCTGAATGAACGATCTCTTCGGAATACCGTGGAGTGAAACAATTCTGGAGATATATAATTCTGCTAAATGACTAGCAGTGATCGTCTCCTTGACAGGCAGGAAGTGTGCAACTTTGGAGAGTTGGTCGACGACGACAAGAATAGCGTCGTGACCCTTCTGTGACCCGGGAAGTCCTGTAATGAAATCCATCTGAACCTTATCCCATTTCCATAGAGGAATAGGAAGTGGTTGCAGAATTCCAGCTGGTTTCTGATGTTCTGCTTTAACGCGACGACACACATCACATTCAGCAACAAAGCGAGCAATGTCCTGCTTCATTCTCGACCACCAGTACCTTGACGGAGACAACGATACATCTTGGTGCTACCCGGATGAATAGACAATGGGGGTGTCATGTGCCTCCTTCATAACCTTGTCAGTCATAAGCTCGAAGCGAGGTACGACAATGCGGTTTTTGAAATACAAGGTTCCATCTTCAGACAGTGAGAAATCCCTGTACTTACAAGGTGAAGGTCTTTCTCATGAGGTCAATTTCAGCATCTTTAGCTTGCGCATTCTTAACAGCTTTCTCAAGATCTGGTTGTATCACAAGGTTATTAAGAGATCCCTGTGGAACAATACGCAGATTCAGCTTGCATAGTTCTTCAAAAAGACGAGGTTGAGCTCGCCTAACCATGAGGTTGTCGCAATAGGACTTGCGGCTTAAGGCATCAGCCATCACGTTAGCCTTGCCAGGGGTATAGGAAATACCCAAATCATAGTCCGCAATGGCCTCCATCCATCTTTGCTGACGGAGGTTTAGAGAAGGTTGAGTGAACAAGTACTTCAGGCTTTTATGATCCGTGTAGATCTCGCAACGATTACCGAGGAGGTAATGTCGCCACAACTGCAGTGCATAGATCACAGCAGCTAGTTCTAGATCATGTACCGGATAATTCTCTTCATGTGGGCACAACTGGCGAGAGCCATAGGCAATCACTTTACGCTCTTGCATTAGGACACAGCCTAATCCTTCACGGGATGCATCACAATAAATCACGAAGTCTTTGCGGGTATCTGGAGGAGATAGTACTGGGGCATTGTAACGGTTTGACATCTGCCCCAGTGGATAAAGAATGTACTCTGGATGTATCCCTGCTCGAACAGCTGGTAGCTGCGTCGCAGGGTTTGTGGTGGAAACAAACGATCCATCTGAAACAGAGGAAACCATGATTGTCGAAATACAAGGAGAAGTATAACCGATCTCGGAGGAGAGAAAGGTTAAACAAAACAATGGAAAGGAAAATGATATCAGATAATCAGATCAATGTCAGGGAAATCGCACATATATCCAGCTCTCCGGGTGGACGAGAATTACGAGATCCTAAGTGTCGGCGTTAGTAAACTTTAGTTAACCCGAAAGGAAGAGAGGTCAGAGTCCCAGAGTAAAGATGAGGAATAAAAGATACTAATACCTCCCAATTGGCGACGTGGGCCCGTAAGCCACACAGCCAAGTTAGTAAAACAGTTTTCCGGGTTCTAGACTCAACTTCGGCCAAGGAGTTGGAAAGGGGATTCCTACAGGCAGTCGCTCTTGATACCAACTTGTGACGCCCCGGCCCGATCGTGCACTAATCATACACGCAAATGCACATGATCAAGCCTAAGGACTCACGGGAAGATATCACAACACAACTCTAAAACATAAATAAAGTCATACAAGCTTTATATTACAAGCCAGGGCCTCGAGGGCTCGAATACATAGCTCGATGGCATAAAGCGTCAGCGAGGAAGCATTAGATACTGAGTACAGAATAAAAGAGAAACAGAAAGGCCTTTAGAAAGGCGGGGCAAAATAAAACACTACGATCGAAAGGCAGGCCTCCTGCCTGGGACCCTCGAACCTACTCCTGGTCGTCGGCAAGCTGTAGTAGAATCCATCCTCTTGGGTAGTGTAGCGATCGTCGGCGAGGGAGTCTGTCGGTCAGGGGCTTCGTCATCTTGGTCACGACAAACTGATATGGGGAGAAAAAGGAAGAAAAGCAACCGTGGAGTACTCTGAAGTACTCAGCAAGCAAGGATCTACACTACATATGCAACATTATCAAAGGGAGGCTGTATATGTGGACTGGGCTGCAGAAATGCCAGAATAGAGAGAAGGCCTAGTCCTATCGAAGACTAGCATCTTCAGCGGTCTTGCAGCAGTAGAAGAGAGTAGAACAGTACAATATAATGTAGTAGTATCATTAAGTCTCAACCTCACCCAGAGATCCTTTCTCGACACCCTGCGAGAAAGCAATCCCAGAGCCATACAGTCATCAACCTCGTCCGGAGATCCCTTCTCGACTCCCTGCGAGAAGCAATCCCAGAGCCACATCCAAGTATCATCACGGGTATCCAGTTCTAGTTGTATCGATCGGGATACAACTCGGAGTGTCCTTTACCGTAGGACCGGCTATCGATAGAAATGTTCTTCCCTGCAGGGGTGCACCAACTTACCCATCACGCTCGCTTAACTCCGGCCGGACACACACTTTCCTGGGTCATGCCCGGCCTCGGCCAAACAACACACCGCAACCCGACCTACAGCTCAGCGAGAGGTCCCCGTCGGTCACATCCTAAGCGCTCAGAGGTCTTGGGCCATCGCCCTGTGCACTCCGAGTCGTTGCGCGCAGGGAGAAGCCTGGCACCAGGAGGGCGCCGGTCCGTCCGTGCCGCCATGCTGAACTGGACGTCTGACAGAGCTTTCGGCTGATGCTACGATGCAGAACGCCCATACTATGCCCATGTGATGGTTAGTGCTATCAGACCAGAGGCCTGCTCGGATCAAATATCCAAATCGTTAGGACTAGGGGCTTGCGGAAACGAGCAGAGACTCACGAAAGATGTGACCCCGTCGCCCCGTCTCGAGGACTTGCGGCAAGAGTTAAGAATGCCCGGCCACGCCTCGTATTCACCACTCGGGCACCACACTGGCAACCCGCCTTCACATCACACGCGGGTACCTCAGGGTCGACCCGCCTTTCCAAGTAACATTGTAAAGTCCAAGTATCCGTGTGTCCATAGCATCAGGGAATCCGAGGTATCACCCTCATTGAATTCCCACTCGATGTATCCGTCAAGGTGAACTAGGAGGAATCACCCTCACTGGGTCCAACTTGAGGTGTTGTACAGACAGCGTCGTTATCGGAAGCGGTGGAAGGAGGAATCACCCTCGATGACCACGACCGAATAACTACTCTACAGAGTTAACATCAGAAGTGCTACATGAGGTTTCACCCTCGACACTCGATAGTAACGCTGCAGTGTGTTACAACTAAGGGGGTGAGTGTGCGGTGTCGGGTCCTGGTCTTCCAATCCCATTGATCGGGTCTTCTGACGATCCAGCGCGGCAGTCGGGATAATAAGTGGGGTCACTGATAGGTCTCACCCAGCCTAGACTAAACAGTTTAGGATATGTAGGTAATTATCAACAGCAGGTTACAATGAACAGGCTATGCATCAGAATAGGTAAAGCAGCGAGCAGCAGCAATTCTAATGCAAGCATGAGAAATAGAATGGGCGATATCGGGATGATCAAAGGGGGGGGCTTGCCTGGTTGCGGCGGCAAAGGCAAGGTCGTCAGTACTGGAACCAATCACCGAGCTGCGTCGGCACCGGGCTCTATCGAGAGAGAAGAGGGGGAGGAAACAGTTAAAATATAAAGCAAACAAGAGCAACACAAAGTACGACATGACAATGTGCAGTGCCGGTGTGTCCTAACATATGGTTGCACGTCACGAGGAAGGAGGGATCCATCCGGGAATGTTTTCCCGGTTCCGGGCATTTGTCAAACAGATGACCGGAGGGGAACGGTTCCATGTTCGGATAGTTAGAGACGTGTGGCGGACAAACGGACCGCGATTCGGATTCGTCTCGTCGTTCTGAACAACTTTCATGTAGAAAGTATTTTCATCGGAGATACGGTTTAAAAGATATGATTTTCTAAAGTTTTTATTCATTTCTGGAATTTATTAATTATTTAAATCTAACATTATCCGAAACAGTGTTATGCTGACGTCATCATGACGTCAGCATGACATCAGCAGGGGTCCTGACATGTGGGTCCCACATGTCATAGACTGTTAGGTTAATTAGTGATTAACTATTTAATTAGCATTAATTAAAATAATTAATTAAATTAGACTAATCTAAAACATGTTAATTAACTAATTAATTAACTAATTATTTATTTATTTTAATTATATTATTTTTTTTTTATTTTTTTTTAATAGGGGCACTGGGCCCCATGGTCAGGCAGTGGCCGGACATGTCCGGGGGCCACTGCCATGGCCACTGGAAAGTCAAGAGGGGGGAGGAAGCGGGCAGAGGCCAAGGAGGGGAGAAGGAGGGAGGGAGAGGAGTGAGGGGGGAGGGGGAAAGGGAGGTGGGAGAGGCAGGAGAGAAAGGAAGGGAGAGGCAGAGGGGAGGAGAGGGGCGGCGGATGGGGGCAAAGGAGAGGGAAGAGAGCGACGGGGGGGTGAGCGAGTGAGAGGGACAGAGGAGGCAAAGAGGCCAGCGGGGGAGGGAGGCGGAAAGAGCATGCCGAGGCGGCCCGAGCGGCGCGCGGCGGGGGGGAGGGAGAGCGACGAGCGGGCAACTGGGGGGAAGGCGGGCGGCGAGCGGCTCACATGGGGGGGTGAAGAGGGGGCGAACGGAGGTGGTTGTTGGGGAGGCCGTTGGGAGGACGGCGGGCGGCAGGGCGGCAGACGGTGCGGGCGCGGGGCGCCGGAGGTGCGTCGGGCGGCGGGGTCGGGAACGGCTCCTGAGGGGGCGTCCGGTGGAGAAGAAGGACGAGGACGGGCGCCGGCGTGGGGAGCGGGCGGCGCGGTCGCCGGGGTCGCCGGGCGACGGTGGAGCGGCGGGCGGCGGCGGCCTCCTCCCGTCCCGATCCAATCGGGACAGAGGAGATGGGGGGGATGGGGAGGGTGGGGGTGGGCTAGGGTTCGGTGTGGGGGGGGGGATATGGGGATGGGGTGGGCGGCCAGGGAGGCCGTGGCCCAGTTGGGCCGCCGGGGGGGGGGGGAAAGGGGGGGTTTGCTCCTTTTTTTTTATTTTTGTTTTGCTTTTCTTTTATATCTTTTTCTTTTTATTTAACACAGCTCCTGGTTAGCAAATAGTTAGGGCTCTATATGAATTTTGTAAACTTAGGAATTACTCCAACAAATACTAGGCACATACCTACCACTACCAAAAATTGGTTTGGAGAGAAAATAGGAGCTCCCACAATTTTTATAATAATTAATATGCATTAATCCTTACTGTTTTAATTATGTTAGAGCCACCTAATTAATTTATTAATCGTTGGTTTCAATTTTAGAATAGTCTCGCAATATTGCCACTTAATGAACAATTTAGTTTTCATGTTGGTCAACTTTTAATTTCACTTTCATTTAAATTTGAATTTTGACTTAGGAGTTGAAATGCATTATGATGCAAAAATGATGATATATGCACTGTTAAACATGATGACTTGTCATTATCAAAAGGGTGATTACTGTAGTTAACACACGGGGGGTGTTTACACCGGCGGACGACGGCGGTGGGCCGAAGATGGGCACGCGGGGGCTACGGTGCTCCGCAGGAGGACTGAGAGTCAGGGAAGTCCGGTGGTCTTCGGGGGTTCCACGGGAGTGGAGAGGAGGGCGAGGAGAGCTCCAGCTCAGCCAATTTTGGAGGAGGGCGACGGCGGACACCGGCGGCCAATGCGGCAAGGCAATGGGGGCGGGGAGAGATCCTCGAGCTCGTTTTGACGGGTCGAGGAGGATCACAGGAGTGGGAGAGAACTGCTGGTGAGCTCGAGGAGTGTGGGAGGGCCTCTTATAGGCGCCCGGCAAGAGTGGATAGAATCGGCCGCCGTGGCATCCTCATCGCCGTACTAGAGATAGGGGACACGCAAGAGGGAGGGGCAATGTTGGCAGAGCTTCTGGGAGGGTGAAGAAGCCTCGGGTGTGCTCAAAGAAGACTCGGGGAAGAAGACGACGACGGTCACGGGGCTGCGCACTGTTAGCAGTAGTGCAACGGAGCTCATCGTGGCTCGGTGAGGAAGAATATGGAGGGGGAACCTGCTGGGGAGGAGTGCGGTGGACGTCGGGGAGCGGGAGGCTGGTCGGCACGAATGGACAAGCCACAGCAGTGGCAGTTAGCCTGACTGGAGAGGACAGGGCGCAGGGCGCTGGTTCTGCATGCCACGCATGGTCAACACATGCAGGGCCTGGGCCAGTTCAAAGATTTGATCTCTCACCATGTCAACTGTGAGAGTTGATGCACGAGGGGATGACCTAAGTGGTCCAAATGCAATAGAAGGCTTGGGATTGATGAATCTGGTCCAGGACTTCTCTGGACTGCAAGTGTTTTGTGCTGTGCTGTGGGGGAAAGAGCTAGTGTTGGCTCCGGTTCCTGGCATGCAGTTGGTGATCCACCAAGGTGAATACGCTAGCAAAGTTTCAGCCTAATGGATCACATTCTAGATGGCACTCCTTCACACATGGACAATCTGGTCCAGAAGCTAGAATTTGAAGTGGCTCAAATGGCTGAGTGAAATGAGTTGAATATTGTGTGGAGAGTGATGATTTGAATATATGGAGATACTGGAAAAGTTTCAGCTCATTTGGAAATGCCAAAGTGGTACTTCCTTCACAGAGCTTTCAAATGGATTAGAATTTAGGAAAATTGCTGGGATGAATGGATAGGATGGATGAGCTAGTTTTGGTTTCCATGAGTGATTTATCAATGTTAATCACCATGAAAAGTTCAGCTCAAATGGCTCAAGGGTTTATAGCACTTCCTTTGCAATTTGCCCGACTGGACAGAATTTGCAAATGATGTTTTGCTCAAACTTTGAACTATGGAACTTCGGTTCTTGATGGAAATGGTGAAGATATTGATAGGAGAAGCTCCACAATTATTTGGGATTTTCTGGCCTGGATACCCAAAATGGTAGTTCATTAGAAAGTGCCCAAAATGCAATATTGGCTTTTAAATAGGAAATGCAAATTTCCCCTAATTAATTATGGCCAAAATTTTTTGGGAGCTCAATATGATCACAAAGAATATCTCCACAAGTTTTCATGAACTTTGGAGATGGATAGATATTTCCTGGATTTAATTCCTTTAATCGGAAGAAAATGGAATAATTATAAATGAAAATATTGCAAATGACTTGGCAATATTTTTGCATATCCAAGGTTTACGAAGATAGGATGATCACTGGGAGAAGTTTGGGAGTCAGCAGAGCAAAGAAAATTGGGGTTTTCTTGTAACTGAAAGGATTAGGGTTTCCCTTCCGATAACTCGGAACGTGGGTTTCGACGGCAAAACCCTGAGAATAGATCCTGAGTGGCAAGATTGGACTAGAGAGGAAGTCTGATTGATAGGGGAGGCAAGGTTGAATGACCATCTCATATACCCAAGAGCTAGAGAAATCCGATAAACCGAGAAAAAAGACGGGAGTGAATTCCCGCGAAGGAAAAAAAAAGGGAGCGAAAACCAGGGTGTTACAATAAATAAATATGCATAATAGTTCTGGAACACTTAGTTTTTATTTAGATATGCACAGGGGTCTGCGCTAGCTTTGTACAAAGGGTCACAAGTCTCTGAGACTATGCTCGTACAAAAAGGGTTGCCGGGACAAGGGCCCGACAATGGCACCTTATGGGTAGAACTTGCGAAGATGCTCAATTCCATGAGTTTTGCACACGAATGCCATCCTTGGTCTCCAGACGGACTGCGCCAGGTCTGGTGACTCATACTACCTGGTAAGGGCCCTCTCACTTCGGCGTCAATTTGTTTGTTCCCTGGCAGACTAAAGGGCTGAAGGACAAGGTCGCCTCCTCAAGGCTTCGGGCATGAACCTTGCAGCTATGATAGCGGTTGCAAGGCTTGCTGGTAGCATGCAGCTCGACAGCTGCCGAAGATGATCTCCTCGAGGAGACACGTCATCGTCATGCCAGAGTAGCTCATGCTATATTTCATCGTAGGCAAGTACTCGAGGTGGACCCGTATGATGGTTCCATGGGTAGCACCGCTTCTGCAGCAAAAGTAACTGTTCACACTGATATGATGCTATAAATATGCTATGGAAAAGAAAGATGCTAAACCTAGACTTATTAGATGGGTTCTCTTGCTACAAGAACTTGATTTGCATATTATTGATAGAAAGGGAGTGAGAAACCCCGTTGCAGACAACTTGTCTAGGTTAGAAAATGTTTTGGTGACCACTGCCAATGATGATAGCTTTCTGATGAACAATTAGCTGTCATAAATACTTCTCGTAATACTCCATGTATGCTGATTATGCTAATTACATTGTTGCTAAATTTATACACCTAGTTTCACATACCAGCAAAATAAAAGTTTTTCTATGATTAAGACATTACTTTTGGGATGACCCACACCTTTATAAAGAAGGAGTAGATGGTGTTATTAGACGTTGTGTGTACTGAGCATGAATAGGAACAGATCCTACGCAAGTGCCACTCGAGTCTTATGGAGGACACCACGCTGGAGATTAGAACTGCACATAAGGTATGCCAATCTGGTTTTATTGGCTACTCTCTTCAAAGATGCTCGTAAGTTTTCTTGTCTTGTGATGAAAGCCAGAGAATTGGTTAATGTAATATTAGTAGACGTCAGGAAATGCCTATGAATTATTCACTTGTTATTGAACCTTCGATGTTGGGGCTTTGATTATATGAGACCTTTCCTTCCTCTAATGGGTATACACATATTTAGTTGTGTTGATTACGTTACTAAGTGGGTAGAAGCTATTCCATCTAGTAGTGCTGATCATAACACTTTTAAGATGCTTAAAGAAGTTATTTTCCGAGGTTTGGAGTCCCTAGATATTAATGACTGATGGTGGTTCACATTTTATTTCATGGTGCTTTCCGTAAAATGCTTTGCTAAATATGATGTTAACCATAGAATTGCAATCTCCATATCATCCGTCAGTATAGTGGTCAACTAGAATTGAGCAATAGAGAGATTAAATTGATTTTGCAAAAGACTGTAAAGATCTAGAAATAATTGGTCTAAGAAAACTTGATGATGCATTATTGGCTTACAGAACTGCTTATAAAAACCCTATGGGTGTATTGTCTCCATATAAATGGTTTATGGAAAGGCTGTCACTTACTCTCGAACTAGAACATAAAGCTTATGGGCAATTAAAGAGCTCAACTATGATTTCAAACTTGCCGGTGGAAGAGGTAGAGGGTTATTTCAACATTAGCTCGCTTGATGAAATGGAGAACCAAGACCTATGGGAATGCCAAGTGTTAAAGAAAAAGTTTAAAAGATGGCATGACAAAAAGGATACAAAAGCGTTGGTTAAGAGAGGGATCATGTTTTGCTATACAACTCTCGTGTTAAGATTTTTGCAGGAAAGCTTCTCTCTAAATGGGAAGGTCCTTACATTATCGAGGAGGTCTATCATGTCGAGTGCCAATCAAAAATCAAAACAACGCCGAAGGTGGTAAACGGTCAAAGAATCAAAACATTAATTCAGGTACTCCCATATAAATGTGTGAGACCCAATATTAATTGATACGTAAACACTGGAGGAGTACATAAGGGACACTTCCAGAACGTTTCAGACTCTGAAATGAAAAGGAATAGGTATGTGGTACGGTAAGTAAACCGACTCCAAAAACATTTCCAATTGATAATTTTTCTCGTTTTGGAATATTTAAAAAATTAGGAAAATTAAAAGTAGTCCAAAAGAGAACGAGGCGACCACAAGGGTGGAGGGCGCGCCCCCGACTTGTGACCACTCGTGGCCCTCCGGACTCCGTTTTCTTGCACAATACTTCTTTGGTTGGTAAAAAGTCATTATATAATCTCTCGAAGATTTGACCACCGTACCACGGCAAAATTTCCTATTTTTGTTTCGAGCTGTTTTTCTGCACAGATCTAGATCACCATGACGTTCCAAGCGCCCCCAAGGACAAGTTTTTCGAGAAGGTCATCAACCCTTACCTCGCGGAGGTGCTGCAAACACCCTCAAACCATGAGATGTGGAGGGGGTGCTGCACATCCGCGATGTTGAGGGACCGAAGAAGACCGGAAGCGTGGAGACAAGACTCGAAGCAATGGAGCAACAAGTTTTCAAGTGCAAGGGATGGGCTGAACATGGACTCAACGCCAATCACATGATGATCGCGGAGTTCACCAACACTCACAAGCTGGATGCAAGAACATTGGGGAGGCTATCTTCAAGCTTCATGGAGAAAACGAAGCATTCCCCATCCCAGATCTATGGACTGCAAATCCAAAAACTGTGAGTATGAATACAGATTTAAGAGGATGAGTTTGGCTGCAGATTTGAGGATCCCGGAGACTCGTTCATCTTCCGTGATGGTGAGCCTATGCCTTGGAAGGACGGATGACAAGCTTATTCATCAACACTCCATCATCCACCACCTCTTAGAAGAAAGAGACATAAATAACATGGATATGGGCACTCCCTTGGCAACTGCCACAAGCATGCGGGGAGGGTGCCCCGTATCGATCACATCCAACCTTTACTTTTATCGTTTTTCTTAGTTCGATCCTTTTGGTTATATCTTGATCAGTAGAATAAGTTTTAGTATTGATCTAGCTTGAGTTTTGATTTGATCTTTATATATGTATCGAGTCAGTGATTTATATAATAAAGAGTAGTTTGAGGGTTGAGGGCTTTGCTTCTTGCTATGATCTTTGAGGGAATAAAATAATAAAAAAGAAATAAAAAAAGATTCATCTATATGATCTTATGGAGAGTTGATTCAATCTAAAGAGTATGATTGAAATAAATTTGTTGGGAGTTGGACAAACATAGTTTGGTCCATTGTTGCAATTAATAGGACGTAATAAAGAAAAGAGCGCTTTACATATAAATATAACTATCTTGACATCTTTTGTAATGTCGAGCACTCATTAAAAATTGCCATGCATAAAAGTTGAGTTGGACAGGAAGACAACATAATGGGTTAGTTTTTTATATCCAAATAGAAGTGATATTCAGGGATCCTCCAACATGTTGAGCTTGCCTTTCCCTCTCATGCTAGCCAAATTTCTTTGCCACCAAGTAAGAGATACTACTTGGCTTCCAAACATCCCTAAACCTAGTTGTGCCATGAGAGTCCACCATACCTACTATGGATTGTAGTAAGATCTCTTCAAGTAACGTGTAGTACAATCGTGTGCAAGCAATAAAATTGCTCTGCATAAATATGTTGATTATTAGGTGAGAAAGAAAATAAGCTTTAAGTAATGTGTGATGAAGAAATAAACAAGAAAGAACGTGATAATAACGTTCTTATTCCAACAAGCGGCAATATTAAAGTGACGTCTTTTGCATTATTTAGAATTTTGTTTTTTTTTTTTTTAAGATTTGTGCGTTCCAACCATAAAAGGCATGAAACCCTCCTTCCCTGCGGAAGGGCCTTATCATTTTACTTTTTAATTCTATTACCCTTATTACCAAGAAGTCAATGGGTGATCTTCACCTTTCCGTTGTACAATTCGTTTTCCTTTTTTTGGCAAAGCACTATGTGTTGGAGAAAGATCCAGATATATATTATCCACTCGGATGTAGGTTATCATAAATTTATATTATGACATACCTCTTGAGGGAAAAGGTTGGGAGTGCAAACTCAAAGCCCCCTTATCTTTCTCGTGTGTCAGACTGAACTTGAACCCATAAGTTATCGCGTTGAGTGTTAAGCAATGTGAAGACTAATGATAGTGAGTATGTGGACTTGCTTTGAACAGATCTTTATATTGAGACTTCTTTCCGATTGTATGATAAATTGCAATTGATTCAATGATTGACCATCATCAGTGTGTGTAGTTTTCAATGAAGTTTTGTCTCATACTTTACATTGTGGACAAATTGTTACTTTAGCATAAGAAATTGATATGACAATATTCGTTGCTGTTCTAAAGATGAACATGATGCCCTCATGTTTGTACTTTTATTTTATCGACACCTCTATCTCTTAAACATGAGGACATTATTTTTGAAATCGGCTTCGCTTGAGGAAAGCGAGGTCTAAAGCTGGGGGTTGAGCTGATACGTCATTTGCATCATGCTTTATTCAATATTTATTGCATATGGGTGGTATTACACCCACAAAAAATTTTTTAGGCACCCAAACTTATGCCTTTGCTCTCTATTTTACAAGGTTTACATGTAGAGGGAGAATGCCGACAGTTGGAATTCTGGGCTTGGAAAAGGAGCCAAATATTAGGAGCCTATTCTGGCACAACTCCAAAAAGGTCCTGAAAACTTCACGGAGAGTATTTTGGATTTAAAAAAATATACTGAGCGAGAAGGAAAGTTACAGAGGGGACCCACATCCATCCACAAGGGTGGAGGGGCGCCCTACCACCACTGGGCGCGCCCCCCCGTCCTTCTGGTGGGCAACTGGCAAGACCCCGATGCCCATTTGCTGTTTTTTTCTTTTTTTTTTTTTTTGCTATATGGTGTGTTTTGACTAGAAAATAACAAGGAAGCTTCGGGGATGACAGCGCCGCCGTCTCGAGGCGGGGAACATGGGCAGAACAAATCTAGGGCTCGGCGGAGCTGTTCTGCCGGGGGAAACAATCCTCCGGGAGGGGTGAAATCAGCGCCATCGTCATAACCATGCGATCTCTTCGAGAGGGGTGAATCTCCCATCAACTTCTTCGACCTAGCACCATCCTCCCTCAAACCTAGTCATCTCTTGTATCTGATCTTTGTCTCAAACCTTCAGATGGGTACCGTGTGGGTGCATTAGTGTTATTACTCACTTGTAGTTGATTGCTGTTGGTTATTCGGTGGGAAAGATCATTTGTTCAGCCATCTTAATGATAATTAATACTCATCTAATTATGAACATGAATATGGCTTGTGAGTAGTTAACGTTTGTTCCTGAGGACCTGTGAGAAGTTGTTATAAGTATCATTGGAATTGGTAGTCGTTAGATATTTTGATGGATGTGATGTTTTCCTTAGTGGGTTATGTGAAATGTCGACTACAGACCTTCACATGATTTGGGCCTAGGGGAAGGCATTGGGAAGTAATAAGTAGATGATGGTTTGCTAGAGCGATGACAGAAGCTTAAACCCTAGTTATGCGTTGCTTCGTAAGGGGCTTGATTTGGATCCATATGTTTCATTGCTATGGTTAGATTTAATTTAATTCTTCTTTGTAGTTGCGGATGCTTGCGAGAGGGGTTAATCATAAGTGGGAGGCTTGTCCAAGGAAGGCCAGCACCCAAGCACCGGTTCCCACCCCACATATCAAATTATCCAAAGTAAACGAACGCGGATCATATGAGCAGATGAAAACTAACTTGACAAACAATTCCCATTGGTCCGGGAGCGTCTTGGTTTATATGAAGGAGTTCGTCTTCAGGCTTGTCCTTTGCCTACAAAAAGGTTGGGCCCACCTTGCTGCACCTTGTTGTATTTTGTTACATTATTACCAATAACAAATTATCTTATACACCCACAACTATCGTTACCGATAATTTCCGTGCTTGCAGAGAATCCTTGCTGTGAAACCGCTTGTCTTTTCCTCTGCTCCTCGTTGGGTTTAAACCTCTTTACTTATCGAAAGGACTATGATAGATACCCTATACTTGTGGGTCATCAGTTGGTAGTTTGACCACACCACTGATGTACAGATCAACAAGACTGACATTGCAGATTGACTAAGGAAATCACTTGCTATGTTTGGTTTTAAGTTTACATGGTATGATAGGAAATAGGTTGTACCAACATAAAAACTGAATTGGAAGGAGAAACTAGTTATGAAGTTATTAATAAAACTTTAAACATGCAATTGTGCAAACGACAAAAAATAAACAGCGTTGTAGTCATTACTATCCAAATATACACAACAAAGTTTGAGGCGCGAGAAGGACCAAACATATGTTAGTAATGAAGGCGGTCTCTATAAACGCCCTTTTTCCATGTGATGGGGAGGGTGTTGGAATCTTTGAGAAGTGTACCATAGAGTCTTCTCATAAGCATTGCCTTATTCTACATTTTGTTAGGAGTAAAAGAAGTTAAAATATAGGACAAAATGGAGAGTATTATGAAGCTAAGATTGCCGGGGAAAAAAGGAATGATGCACTAATCAAAGAGATAAAATGTAGTGTACAAATGACAGCCCAAAGGGTACCAAGGGAAAATTGGGGGGGGGGAGGGGTTTTTTTTTAATAATGGGGCCGAGCTAAACATCGTCAGTAGCATTGGTTTTATTCAACATTTCAGTAAGATGTAAACATAGATCATGGTGTACAAAATGGAGCCGAAGTAAAATAAGCTGCAAAGTGATGGTACATGAACAAACTAGCTGACAGTAACGTATAGTGATAAAGGACAACACATATTACACGAACACATGTAGAGCTAACTTTTTCAGAAGCATGTGGGTTTATTTCTAATTAAGTAAGCATGTAAATATAGATTGATGAATTAGGATGAGAACCTGGATAATGCAGGTTATCATGCACAATGATGTCAACAAATCAACAGGTATGAATGTAAGTTAATCGATCCAAGACCAACATGTATAACAAGAGCAAAGCAGCGAGCAGGCATTAGTTGACGATAGCCTAATTTTTGTGGCGCTTGCTTCTATCACCAATATAAGTGGGATGCTTTTTAAAATTCTGGGATTTGTTTTTGGTCTTGCGGGTACCACCACCTTTTTCAAGGCCTTTGCTACTACCTCCTTCAGGTTCTGCACTCCCTCTTCCTTTTGGATGTGGATACACAAGAGCAACATTTGAATGAAAAAAACATGGTATTGATGACAAATGGAATGGTATTTGATAATGGGTGGGCAATTTTTTAAACTTCACATATATGATGAGGGTACAACTAAGACATGGCGGTGCAAGAAGCAGAAGAAACACAAGAAGCTTACGCAAGTACGTGCCAACCATAAAACCTGGCAAATAGAACAGGCACCTTGTAGGGTGAATAGGATAGGCCATCTGCCGTTGACTCCTTGAGCTCAGACTAGTCATAGGAGCATATTCGGGAACACGATCTGTAGGTGCGGAGCGGGGGGACTTCATTCCATAAGAATGGAACTCAATGCCCTCGATTGCCCAGTTTGTTAGGTCATTGCACTGTTCCGTGATACTCTCTCGATGCTGCATTCTCATATTCATGTGATTTTGTTCAATATCTGAGAAGCTGAAAACATAAATATTAGTGAGATTATCTTTGTATGCAGAGGATATTCTAATAGAATAGGGCGGTCCTTGTAAACCCTGTGTGCGTTACTGGATTTTTGATGAGGAGAGCCCTTGTGGATGTAATTGGTGCGTACACTAGTATAATCTGGCAACAACTACACAAAAAAATAGGCATCCCGTGTTGGGAGCTCCACAAGTTAAGGATAGTTGGCAGATGATAGGGTCATAATTATGTTTGTATTGAAAGTTGTTGCGACAACCATTGACACCGAGAGGCACAGAGAAATAGTACTTCAACATGTCTCCTATATGTGGCGCACATGCATTTCAAAACTCACGTTTTGTAATGTAAACATGTAGGTGACCAATTAATGTAAGCTTTGGGAAATAGAGTTGGCATGTAGTTTCACATTGAAGGATGGAGGCTCGTGCTGCTTAATTACGACACGAAGCCACTACGAGCAGATTGTAATGTCGATAAAAGGGGGACACCATAAAGCCATGCATATAATAAAATCGGGGAAGGTGAGTGGACACTGGCTGGAAAATAGGGGTTTGTACTTGCCGCTACTAATCGAAAGGGCCTATCGATGATTACCACAGGCCCAGATCTATTCACCTGGAAGGCGCGATACTGTTACTATAGGCCTAGTCTCTCAAAGACGCCATTTAGTCCCAGCATTTCCGGGATTTACTGAGCACAGACCAACTCGATTGCTGAAAGCACTTTGCAAAGAAGCGGCCAAAATAGGACATGGTGATTGCAGATGTCCCTGCTTACCTTCTTGCGAGGAACCATACTTAACTTATTAACAGAGAACGGAGAGGAAAACCCCATTTTAAAGGGAATGAAGAGGAAAAGGGAAGCATAGTATGAGATTCAGTTCTTCTATACAATGTTGGTTGCCCCACCCAGTGATGAATCAGAGCTCCAAAAGAAATGCAATTCCATGTTGTCTCATCTCTTCTCTATGTGGCACAGACTATTTTGAAACTACAAGTGGGAGAATTAGCTGACCAATTAAATGATAGTCTGTTAACGTACTATGAGATATCATGTCACATTGTATTGAACAACTAAGCTTTGGAATTATGATTGGTGTGTTGTTTAGCGTAAAGGGTGGACTGCTGGGGGCTACAGGTTAGGGGAACCACAAAGCACCGTACGCAGTCATAGTGTAGATATTAATGAAACAATCAGCCTCACGAGTAAATCAAAGTAGAACTTGCTGGAAATAAAGTGTGCTCGTATCTGCCGGTACGGCGTAGAAAAGGCTTCAGGATAACCAACTTAACAAACTGAAAAGGGCAGTACTGTTACATCAGTCTAACTTTAAATGGCGAGACCATATAGACCAAATACGAGAGTGATCCAGAGTGAAGGCGTCATCATGACAAGTGACATGAAGACCAACAGAAGAGTTGTGAGAAGCGGTCCATGACAAGCAGCCGCGAATGACCTGTACACGCAAATGTCCCTGCTCCTTCTTTCACTACAAGGAACATGACTGTATCACTCGATACTTATACTCCCTTCCCTAGACGCTGACAAACGGGCCCACGCCCATGTTAATTAAAATATATATATATATATATGTGATAAAAATAAATAATAATAATAACTAAATAAAAATAAGAATAATTAGTTAAATAAATGATTAATTAACTTAATTAATCCTGATTAGATTAATCTAGTCACTAATTAAACTAATTAATCTGTTTTAGTTAATCTCAGTCAATGACAGTGGGACCCACGTGTCAGCTTGACCAGTCAACGGTCAGAGTTGACTGCTGATGTCATGCTGACATCAGCAAACACTATTCTGGATAATGTTGCATTTAATTAATTAAAATAAATTCCAGAAATGAATAAAAACTTTAGAAAATCATATCTTTTAAACCGTAACTCCGATGAAAATACTTTCTACATGAAAGTTGTTCAGAACGACGAGACAAATCCGAATACGCGGTCCGTTTTTCCGCCACACGTCTCTAACTATCCGAACATGGAACCGTTCCCCTCCGGTCATCTGTTTGACAAATGCCCGGATCCGGGAAAACATTCCCGGATGGATCCCTCCTTCCTCAGTGACGTGCAACCGTACGTTAGGACACACCCGGCACTGCGTATTGTCATGTCATACTTTGTGTAGCACTTGCTTGCTTAATATTTATACTGTTTCCTCCCCCTCTTCTCTCTCGATAGAGCTCGGTGCCGACGCAGCTCCGGTGATTGGTTCCAGTATTGACGACCTTGCCCTTGCCGCCGAGCAACCAGGCAAGCCCCCCCTTTGATCATCCCGATATCGCCCATTCTATTTCCCATGCTTGCATTAGAATTGCTGCTACTACTGCTTTACCTATTCTGATGCATAGCCTGTTTATTGTAACCTGCTGTTGATAATTACCTGCATATCCTAAACTGTTTAGTCTAGGCTGGGTAGAGACCTATCAGTGACCCCACTTATCCCGACTGCCGCACTGGATCGTCAGAAGACCCGATCAACGGGATTGAAGACCAGGCCCCGACACCGCACATCACCCCCCCTTAGTTGTAACGACACTGCAGCGTTACTATCAAGTGCCGAGGGTGAAACCTCATGTAGCACTTCTGATGTTAACTCTGTAGAGTAGCTATTCGATCGTGGTCGTCGAGGGTGATTCCTCCTTCTCCACTTCCGATACGACGCTGTCGTGCAACACATCAAGTGTGAACCCAGCGAGGGTGATTCCTCCTACGTTCACCTTGACAGATACATCGGTAGGAATCCAACGAGGGTGATACCTCGGATTCCCTTGATGTTATGGACACACGGATACTTGGACTGTACTGTTGTTACCTGGAAAGGCGGGTCGACCCTGAGGGGTACCCGCGTGTGATGTGAAGACGGGTTGCCTGTATGGTGCCCGAGTGGTGAATACGAGGCGTGGCCGGGCATTCTTAACCCTTGCCGCAAGTCCTCGAGACGGGGCGACGGGGTCACATCTTTCGTGAGTCTCTGCTCGTTTCCGCAAGCCCCTAGTCCTAACGATTTGGATATTTGATCCGAGCAGGCCTCTGGTCTGATAGCACTAACCATCACGTGGGCATAGTATGGGCGTTCTGCATCGTAGCATCAGCCGAAAGCTCTGTCAGACGTCCAGTTCAGCATGGCGGCACGGACGGACCGGCGCCCTCCTGGTGCCAGGCTTCTCCCTGCGCGCAACGACTCGGAGTGCACAGGGCGATGGCCCAAGACCTCTGAGCGCTTAGGATGTAGACCGACGGGGACCTCTCTGCTGAGCTGTAGGTCGGGTTGCGGTGTGTTGTTTGGCCGAGGCCGGGCATGACCCAGGAAAGTGTGTCCGGCCGGAGTTAAGCGAGCGTGATGGGTAAGTTGGTGCACCCCTACAGGGAAGAACATTTCTATCGATAGCCGGTCCTACGGTTAAGGACACTCGGAGTTGTATCCCGATCGATACAACTAGAACTGGATACCCGTGATGATACTTGGATATGTGGCTCTGGGATTGCTTCTCGCAGGGAGTCGAGAAGGGATCTCCGGACGAGGTTGATGACTGTATGGCTCTGGGATTGCTTTCTCGCAGGGAGTCGAGAAAGGATCTCTGGGTGAGGTTGAGACTTAATGATACTACTACATTATATTGTACTGTTCTACTCTCTTCTATTGCTGCAAGACCGCTGAAGATGCTAGTCTTCGATAGGACTAGGCCTTCTCTCTATTCTGGCATTTCTGCAGCCCAGTCCACATATACAGCCTCCCCTTGAAAATGTTGCATATGTAGTGTAGATCCTTGCTTGCTGAGTACTTCTGAGTACTCACGGTTGCTTTGTTTTCCTTTTTCTCCCCATATCAGTTTGACGTGACCAGAGGACGGAGCCCCCTGAGACAGATGCCCCGACGATCGCTACTACTACTACCCAGAGGATGGATACTACTATGAGTTGACTGACGACCAGGAGTAGGATCGGAGGGTCCCAGGCAGGAGGCCTTCGCCTTTCGATCGTAGTGTTTTATTTTGCCCCGCCTTTCTAAAGGCCTTTCTGTTTCTATTTCATATCTGTACTCAGATATCTGATGCTTCCGCTGACGCTTGTTCGCAAGCTTATGTATTCGAGCCCTCGAGGCCCCTGGCTTGTAATATAAAGCTTGTATGACTTTATTTATGTTTTAGAGTTGTGTTGTGATATCTTCCCGTGAGTCCTTAGGCTTGATCGTGTGCATTTGCGTGTATGATTAGTGCACCCCGGTGGTTAACTACAGTAATCACCCTTTTGATAATGACAAGTCATCATGTTTAACAGCGCATGATCATCATTTGCATCATAATGCATTTCAACTCCTAAGTCAAAATTCAAATTTAAATGAAAGTGAAATATAAAAGTTGACCAACATGAAAACTAAATTGTTCATTAAGTGGCAAATATTGCAGAGACTATTCTAAAATTGAAACCAACGATTAATAAATTAATTAGGTGGCTCTAACATAATTAAAACAGTAAGGATTAATGCATATTAATTATTATAAAAATTGTGGGAGCTCCTATTTTCTCCAAACCAATTTTTGGTAGTGGTAGGTATTGCCTAGTATTTGTTGGAGTAATTCCTAAGTTTTACAAAATTCATATAGAGCCCTAACTATTTGCTAAACAGGAGCTGTGGTTAAATAAAAAGAAAAAGATAAAAGAAAAGCAAAACAGAAAAATAAAAAAAAGGAGCAAACCCCCCCTCTTCCCCCCCCCCGGCGGCCCAACTGGGCCACGGCCTCCCTGGCCAGCCCACCCCATCCCCATATCCCCCCCCCCCCCCCCCACGACCGAACCCTAGCCCCACCCCCACCCTCCCCACTCCTCCCCATCTCCTCTGTCCCATTGGATCGGGACGGGAGGAGGCCGCCGCCGCCCCCGCCGCTCCACCGTCGCCCGGCGACCCCGGCGACCGCGCCGCCCCGCTCCCCTACGCCGTCTCCCGTCCTCGTCCTTCTTCTCCACCGGACCGCCCCCAGCAGGAGCCGTTCCCGACCCTGCCGCCCGACGCCACCTCCGGCGCCCCGCGCCCGCACCGTCGGCCGGCCCTGCCGCCCGCCGCCTCAACGGCCTCCCCAACCACCACCGCCGGCGCCCCCTCTTCAGCCCCATGTGAGCTGCTCGCCGCCCCGCTCTTCCCCCCTGTTGCCCGCTCGTCGCTCTCCGCTGCCCCGCCGCGCGCGCGCGCTCGTGCGCGCCTCGGCGTGCTCTGGCCGCCGCCCGGCCGCGGTGCCCGCTTGCCTCCTCTGGCCCGCGCACGCGCTCACCCCCGCCTCGCCTGCCCCGCTCGTGCCCGCCACCGCTCTGCCCCTGCCTCCGGCCCGGCAACTCCGGCGCCGGCCGCGACCACCGGCGGCCTGGCCGCCCCGCCCCCTCACGGCCTCGCCCGCCCTACGGGCGCCGCCTGGCCTCTGGCGCCGCGGGCGCTGCCCCTCCTCTGCTGGACATTGTCCAGTGGCCATGGCAGTGGCCCCGGACATGTCCGGCCACTGCCTGACCAGTGGGGCCCAGTGCCCCTATTTAAAAAATAAATAAAATAAAATAAATAAA
Organism: Thinopyrum elongatum; assembly: GCA_011799875.1. Lineage (NCBI taxonomy): Eukaryota > Viridiplantae > Streptophyta > Magnoliopsida > Poales > Poaceae > Thinopyrum > Thinopyrum elongatum. Next base: position 415,960,272 of record CM022298.1, read on the forward strand.
TAAATAATATAATTAAAATAAATAATTAATTAGTTAATTAACATTGTTTAGATTAGTCTAATTTAATTAATTAGTTTAATTAAATGTTAATTAAATAGTTAATCACTAATTAACCTAACAGTCTATGACATGTGGGACCCACATGTCAGGACGCCTGCTGATGTCATGCTGACGTCATGATGACGTCAGCATAACATTGTTTCGGATAATGTTAGATTTAAATAATTAAATAAATTCCAGAAATGAATAAAAACTTTAGAAAATCATATCTTTTAAACCGTAACTCCGATGAAAATACTTTCTACATGAAAGTTGTTCAGAACGACGAGACGAATCCGAATGCGTGGTCCGTTTGTCCGCCACACGTCTCTAACTATCCGAACATGGAACCGTTCCCCTCCGGTCATCTGTTTGACAAATGCCCGGAACCGGGAAAACATTCCCGGATGGATCCCTCCTTCCTCGGTGACGTGCAACCATATGTTAGGACACACCCGGCACTGCACATTGTCATGTCGTACTTTGTGTTGCTCTTGTTTGCTTTATATTTATACTGTTTCCTCCCCCTCTTCTCTCTCAATAGAGCCCGGTGCCGACGCAGCTCCGGTGATTGGTTCCAGTACTGACGACCTTGCCTTTGCCGCCGAGCAACCAGGCAAGCCCCCCCCTTTGATCATCCCGATATCGCCCATTCTATTTCTCATGCTTGCATTAGAATTGCTGCTGCTGCTGCTGCTTTACCTATTCTGATGCATAGCCTGTTCATTGTAACCTGCTGTTGATAATTACCTACATATCCTAAACTGTTTAGTCTAGGCTGGGTAGAGACCTATCAGTGACCCCACTTATCCCGACTGCCGCACTGGATCGTCAGAAGACCCGATCAATGGGATTGAAGACCAGGACCCGACACCGCACATCACCCCCCTTAGTTGTAACGACACTGCAGCGTTACTATCGAGTGTCGAGGGTGAAACCTCATGTAGCACTTCTGATGTTAACTCTGTAGAGTAGTTATTCGGTCGTGGTCATCGAGGGTGATTCCTCCTTCACCGCTTCCGATAACGACGCTGTCGTACAACACCTCAAGTGTGGACCCAGTGAGGGTGATTCCTCCTAGTTCACCTTGACGGATACATCGAGTGGGAATTCAATGAGGGTGATACCTCGGATTCCCTGATGCTATGGACACATGGATACTTGGACTTTACAATGTTACTTGGAAAGGCGAGTCGACCCTGAGGGGTACCCGCGTGTGATGTGAAGGCGGGTTGCCAGTGTGGTGCCCGAGTGGTGAATACGAGGCGTGGCCGGGCATTCTTAACCCTTGCCGCAAGTCCTCGAGACGGGGCGACGGGGTCACATCTTTCGTGAGTCTCTGCTCGTTTCCGCAAGCCCCTAGTCCTAACGATTTGGATATTTGATCCGAGCAGGCCTCTGGTCTGATAGCACTAACCATCACGTGGGCATAGTATGGGCGTTCTGCATCGTAGCATCAGCCGAAAGCTCTGTCAGACGTCCAGTTCAGCATGGCGGCACGGACGGACCGGCGCCCTCCTGGTGCCAGGCTTCTCCCTGCGCGCAACGACTCGGAGTGCACAGGGCGATGGCCCAAGACCTCTGAGCGCTTAGGATGTAGACCGACGGGGACCTCTCTGCTGAGCTGTAGGTCGGGTTGCGGTGTGTTGTTTGGCCGAGGCCGGGCATGACCCAGGAAATTGTGTCCGGCCGGAGTTAAGCGAGTGTGATGGGTAAGTTGGTGCACCCCTGCAGGGAAGAACATTTCTATCGATAGCCGGTCCTACGGTAAAGGACACTCGGAGTTGTATCCTGATCGATACAACTAGAACTGGATGCCCGTGATGATACTTGGATATGTGGCTCTGGGATTGCTTCTCGCAGGGAGTCGAGAAGGGATCTCCGGACGAGGTTGATGACTGTATGGCTCTGGGATTGCTTTCTCGCAGGGAGTCGAGAAAGGATCTCTGGGTGAGGTTGAGACTTAATGATACTACTACATTATATTGTACTGTTCTACTCTCTTCTACTGCTGCAAGACCGCTGAAGATGCTAGTCTTCGATAGGACTAGGCCTTCTCTCTATTCTGGCATTTCTGCAGCCCAGTCCACATATACAGCCTCCCTTTGATAATGTTGCATATGTAGTGTAGATCCTTGCTTGTTGAGTACTTCAGTGTACTCACGGTTGCTTTTCTTCCTTTTTCTCCCCATATCAGTTTGTCGTGACCAAGATGACGAAGCCCCTGAGACAGCTGCCCTGCCGACGATCGCTACTACTACTACCCAGAGGATGGATTCTACTACGAGCTTGCCGACGACCAGGAGTAGGTTCGGAGGGTCCCAGGCAGGAGGCCTGCGCCTTTCGATCGTAGTGTTTTATTTTGCCCCGCCTTTCTAAAGGCATTTCTGTTTCTCTTTTATATCTGTACTCAGATATCTAATGCTTCCGCTGACGCTTGTATGCCATCGAGCTATGTATTCGAGCCCTCGAGGCCCTGGCTTGTAATATAAAGCTTGTATGACTTTATTTATGTTTTAGAGTTGTGTTGTGATATCTTCCCGTGAGTCCTTAGGCTTGATCGTGTGCATTTGCGTGTATGATTAGTGCACGATCGGGCTGGGGGCGTCACAGCCGGCCTTGAGGCTGCGCTTGACCCAGCCTCTCCCGCGGTCCGTGCCATACATGAGTGGATGCGTCGCGTCCTTCTGAGCTCGCGGGTGGCCGGAGCACCTCAAGAGATGGTCGGAGTCGGCCGGGCGAGCGTCGGCGCTGGCGGCCTCTTTCTGCGCTGCACGTGAGCGTCGGGGGAAGAAGAAAGAGGAGGTGGTGGGAGAGAGCACCAGCGGGACCCACATGTAAGCGACCTTAGAGCCCGGCCCCGCCACCGCTGATGTGGCAAGTGGAGACGTACTCTTTGGAGTGCACTACCGCTTCACCGAAAGCGGATTTCTCCAAGTGCATTTTATCTCTCCAGCCGGCTGCCAAAACCTATAAATAGCGAATGTTCATCTGTTAACAGCAGAAAAGCACATTTCCATTTGTTTTTCTGCCTAAACAATAAACGGTCATAACTTTTTGCTTGTGACTCCGATTCAGGTGAATCCAGCGCTCACGTCTTCAGTTCGGCGAGCATGTCCCGATGATATCATTTTCATAATGTTTTCACATTGTGAAAATGACCATTTTGCCCCTACCCTTCATTCAGCCCCTCCGAGAGGGAATCTTTTCCAGCGGATTTTCCTGCGAGGCTACAGCACTCTTTCCCGGAGAATCCATCGACCCCTAGGCAAGCCGACCATCTGATATATGCCCTAAAGCATTGCTCTGTGTTATTCTTGCATGTTTAAATGAATAAGCTTATGCCTGTATGTGTATTAGTGAGCTGTATGGGACGCTGATGAAAACTCGCCTGCCTTTCTTTAGTGACGGCATCACGCCTGTGTTCTGAGCTGCTTTCGGCCGTCCGGGGTGGATGCCGACTTTTATTTCTCTTGTCAGCAACTGGCCCGTGTTCTGAGCTGTTTTGCGGCCGTCTCGGACAGTTGTTGAATTTCTTTCTGTAGCAGTGACCCTATGCTCTGAGCCGTTTTTCGGCCATCTTAGGGAACTGCTACATTCTTTTTATCGACACCGTCTCATCCTCTGAGCTGCTTTCCAGCCGTCTTGAGCTAGGGTTGAATTATTCCGGTAATGTCCCAGCTCTGAGTTGTAAAGACCGTTCTGGTGGCTACTGGTTTCTTTGCCGGTTTTATGCAAGGGTTCCGATGGTCATAACTTACAGCTAGAACTTGTAAAGTGATAACTTGCCATTTAAATCTTGTTTCACTAATGACTCATTGTGATGTTATATGGAGATAGGTTGTTATGTTTCCATAGTTGTTACCTCATACATAGTTACCACCATGTTAAGCTATTCAGGATGAATATCCATGCTTGCTAAGTACTGGCTAAAGCTAAACCTAGTCGGTTGATCCAGAGTCACCTGTCCGGACTTACCCGTGCAGCCACATTTGCCGGTATGGGATGGCCTTGACTTGGTCTGATCGCGTGCTCTTTTATCGGTACCACCAAACAGGGAAGGTTATGCGCGCGTGCTGCCCTGGCCCGGTAGGCGGCGATAACCTTGTGAGCCCAGTTGAGTTATTTGTCGGCGTCCCCATTTGGGACAGTTTGTTTGACCACGACGGTGGCAGGTGTCACGGGGTGACACAGGGGCCACCCAGGGCTTGACTCCGGGGGAGAATGATTGCCGGTGGTACGGTAAGGGAGTCACGGGTTAGGCAGGTTTCGTTGGAGCGACACTGGTCCACCCGAAAGGGATCACGAGGCCAGGTGCTCCATGGTGTGGGTAAAGTGCGCAACCTCTGCAAAGTGAAAATCTATTCGAATAGTCGCGTCCACGGTATTGGACAGTCCGTCCAGACCTCACTAGGTGGTCAACCATAACAAAGATAATAATGATGGAAGAACTTGTCTTATGATCGGAGGTACTCAGCGACTCATGAGTATTTCGAGGATTGTGGGACAACCTGTAAGAGAGTAAGTTTATTAGACTTACAGTGGAGATGCATAGACATCGGATGATGTCAGGGATATGATATGATAGCCAGGGAATGGCTATGAAAGAGATGGTCAGATGACCAAAAGAGTTGGATTGGATCCTGATATTGTTTGGAATATGGATTATTTACTTGATATGCTTTACTTTATTATATTTACCTTAGTAGTTATCTTGCTAGATAATCCTGTTACATCATAATGATTAATATTGCTAGATAGGTATGCTATGCCATGATAATTAATGATGTTCTAATAACAAATGCATACTTGAATGCCATGGATTACTTTGCTTGGTGTATATGTTGGTTTGGTTTGCTTGCGAGTACATTCAAAAGTACTCAGTGGCCTTTAACGTGGCCAGGTTCACCTAAGGATCCGTCGTCCGTCGTCGAGGAGCCGAAGCATTCTCGGGCTAGAAGAGTAACCCAGTCAGATCCCTGTGGATTGGAGATGTACCAAGACCATGCTGCCTTAGATAGATCTTTTCCGCTGCCATCACTCTTGTAATATCTCATGTAAGACTTATATATCCATTAATAGAAATGCCTGCGTTCATGATACTTGTCGTAAACGCGCATGCCAGAGTGATTTCTTAGGCTGGCATGCGTGGCGACCGTCTGGCTACAGTGGTAATCAGGTAGGGCGCCACAACGGGTGTATCAATACATAGTATCTTGTGCTTTACACTTGCTCAAATGAAATGACTAACGCACCGTCAAGGTCTCCGTAATACCTTTTCTCTTCTTTCTTTTTCCACAAATATAGAAGGATTCCCCCGCATGCGAGTTTCTCGGGGAGGGATGGTGAAAGGTACCGGATGGCTTCTGGCGCGCTCGACGTTCATTCCATACGATAAGAAGTACAGCAAAGAAAGATAAGTTGAAATTTTTTCAACTAAAGTTTCATTGTTGCTTCCTTGAAAATCCTCCTTAAGTGGATCTTGAGTTCGTACGAGAAAGCTGCATGTGGGGAAATCTTGCCGTGTTTCGTTTTGCGCTCCAGTTCTGCCTCGAGCCCACTCGAACAGAGTCTGTGCAAGCTGCGTTTGAGACCGTCAAGTTGCTTTGCCGGTGGTCGCTCCCCAGCAAGCTTCCGAACATCGTAGGGTACTAGGATGGAAATCATATGAAAAACAGAGACAAGCAAGGAGGATAACATTCATTTATTTGAGCACATTGAACATCATACATTTGTTGGAAAATGAAAAGTGCTCGATAATGCCTTTCTTGTCCCCTTCCTCCTAGGGTTTACATAAAGTGCAAGGAGGGTAAAAGGAGTGCCTAGGCAGAGCCCTGTCCGCCCCCGCCAGGACCAGAGGGATGAGGCCCGACAGGATCAGAGGGATGCCCCCCCGGCAGGGAAGACGAAGCTGGGGTCCAGGTGCAGATGATGGTGCTGCTGGCGCTCAGCTGGTGATGAAGGTGCTGCCGGCAATTAGCTAGATTCCGAGCCAACGTCTTCGGACTTGACGACCGGGGAATCATCATCGTCATCTTCACCATCTGTGTCCTCCTTGTCACTGTCGCTCGAGGAGGAGCTTTCGCCATCGCTCAAGGTCTCCACGCGGCACCCTAGACGAGCGCCTGAAGGCCCGAAGATCTTCATGGAGAGCGTATCAGCCTCCACCAGCTTGAAGTGGAGGAAGTTCCCCTCCTCCAAGTAGCGGGCGCGCGCGAAGGATTTCCACCCTCGGGTGAGGTACATGACGCCATTGGTGGGGAACTCCACGTTCACCCAAACGGCGGCATTGATGCAGCTGTTCACGCGCAACCATAGCCCGAGCAGCTGGTCCACCTCCATCACCCTAGCGTAGGGACGGGGAAGTCGCAGCCTACTCCTCGGTGGATTGCGCAGCTCCAAGCTGAACTCGAGCGCGGTGTCCCCCGTGTGGCCTTCTGCCGGGGGTGGAGCAACATGGGGCGGGGCGACGAATGATCCATTCTGGCCTCCTCAGCCACGAGTGCAGCATCATCCTCAGCCTCGCCCTACGCCTCCACCCCACGCACTGGAACCAGCCTCCGTGGTCGTGGCCGATGCAGGGGCATGGTGCCGAGGAGAAGCTCTCACCGCCGCAGCCGAAGCACGAGCACGACCCCTTCCTCTCGCCATGGTGGGAGAAGATGCAAGAAGAATGGAGGAAAAGGAAGTGGATGAGCATCGCCTCCCACGCCCCCTACTTTTATAGGGGAGGCACGGGGGCTGGCTCTCCACTACCCTAGGGCAACGGCCCCGATTCGCCAATCCCGCGCCATGCGTTACTGGAAGACGCTTTACTCCATCGACCACCCAGTCTCGTCAATCTAGCGTCCTGGCTCCTCTGATCAAGGCGTTGCCACCACGACCGCCCTTCTGCACCAATCCCATGTCCCATGCCTAATCCGCGTCATAGGGGGGAGCTGCAGTAAAGGAGGAAATGATGGCAGAAACGGCAGTTACTCCAAACTACGTATGATCGTGGGCCTGGCCACGCCAAACCTGGTGGCGACCCACATATGCACGCGCCCCTGGTTTCTGGTGTGGACGGCGGGAGCTATTTAAAAGACAAAAACGCCAGACGAAGGCTGGGGGCTAGCTCGAAGTTCGGATTAATGAAGAAGCAAAGAAGATCTCAAAAACATTGGTGTCGCCCAAATCAATGTTGCCTTGTCCATGCATTGTATTGGGCCTTACCCAATGATGCCCGGCATCACGTGTGACCGAGGCCTGGGGGTTCCTGTCGGTGTATTAAACATGGGTGTGTAATACCCTGACTTATGCACAAACAAGTAGTAGCTCCAGCGCCAAGTTAAAGCCTTAGTGAAGGCCTCCAAGTCAAAGGAAGCAACTCTTCAAAAGATCAAGGAGCACATCAAGAAGACCAAGAGCAATACAAGCATCAAAGCAATCTCTGCGGGCAAGACGAAGACCTGGCAAGCCTCGCGGCAAGCAGATCCCCACCAAAACCAACGGCGCTCTTTCCCGGAGTATCCAACGACCCCCAGGCAAGCCGACCATCTGATATATGCCCTAAAGCATTGCTCTATGTTATTCTTACATGTTTAAATGAATAGGCTTATGCCTGTATGCGTAGTAGTGAGCTGTATGGGACGCTGTTGAACCCTTGCCTGCCTTTCTTTTGTGACGGCATCACGCCTTTGTTCTGAGCTGTTTCCAGCCGTCCAGGGTGGATGCCGACTTTTATTTCTCTTGTCAGCAACTGGCCCGTGTTCTGAGCTGTTTTGCGGCCGTCTCGGACAGTTGTTGAATTTCTTTCTGTAGCAGTGACCCTATGCTCTGAGCCGTTTTTCGGCCGTCTTAGGGAACTACTACATTCTTTTTATCGACACCGTCTCATGCTCTGAGCTGCTTTCCAGCCGTCTTGAGCCAGGGTTGAATTATTCCAGTAATGTCCCAGATCTGAGTTGTAAAGACCATTCTGGTGGCTACTGGTTTCTTTGCCGGTTTTATGCAAGGGTTTCGATGGTCGTAACTTACAGCTAGAACTTGTAAAGTGATAACTTGACATTTAAATCTTGTTTCACTAATGACTCATTGTGATGTTATATGGAGATAGGTTGTTATGTTTCCGCAGTTGTTACCTCATACATAGTTACCACCATGTTAAGCTATTCATGATGTATATCCATGCTTGCTAAGTACTGGCTAAAGCTAAAGCTCGTCGGTTAATCCAGAGTCATCTGTCTGAACTTACCCGTGTAGCCACATTTGCCGGTATGGGACGGCCTTGACTTGGTCTGATCGCGTGCTCTTTTATCGGTACCACCAAACAGGGAAGGTTATGCGCGCGTGCTGCCCTGGCCCGGTAGACGGTGATAACCTTGTGAGCCCAGTTGAGTTATTTGCCGGCGTCCCCGTTTGGGACAGTTTTTTTGGCCACGACGGTGGCAGGTGTCACGGGGTGACATAGGGGCCACCCAGGGCTTGACTCCGGGGGAGAATGATTGCCGGTGGTACGGTGAAGGAGTCACGGGTTAGGCAGGTTTCGTTGGAGCGACACTGGTCCACCCGAATGGGATCACGAGGCCAGATGCTCCATGGTGTGGGTAAAGTGCGCAACCTCTGCAGAGTGAAAAATCTATTCGAATAGCCGCGTCCATGGTATTGGACAGTCCGTCCAGACCTCACTAGGTGGTCAACTGTAACAAAGATAATAATGATGGAAGAACTTGTCTTATGATCGGAGGTACTCAGCGACTCATGAGTATTCCGAGGATTGTGGGACAACCCGTAAGAGAGTAAGTTTATCAGACTTACAGTGGAGACGCATAGACATCAGATGATGTCTGGGATATGATATGATAGCCAGGGAATGGCTATGAAAGAGATGGTCAGATGACCAAAAGAGTTGGATTGGATCCTGATATTGTTCGGAATATGGATTATTTACTTGATATGCTTTACTTTATTATATTTACCTTAGTAGTTATCTTGCTAGATAATCATGTTACATCATAATGATTAATATTGCTAGATAGGTATTCTATGCCATGATAATTAATGATGTTCTAATAACAAATGCATGCTTGAATGCCATGGATTACTTTGCTTGGTGTATATGTTGGTTTGGTTTTCTTGCGAGTACATTCAAAAGTACTCAGCGGCCTTTAATGTGGCCAGGTTCACCTAAGGATCCATCGTCGAGGAGCCGAAGCGTTCTCAGGCTAGAAGAGTAACCCAGTCAGATCCCTATGGATTGGAGCCGCACCAAGACCATGCTTCCTTAGATAGATCTTTTCCGCTGCCATCACTCTTGTAATATCTCGTGTAAGACTTATATATCCATTAATAGAAATGCCTGTGTTCATGATACTTGTCGTAAACGCGCATGACAGAGTGATTTCCTGGGCTGGCATGCATGGCGACCGTGTGGCTACAGTGGTAAGCTGGTGGGGCGCCACAACGGGTGGTATTAGAGCAGCCAGACTGACTATAGGTTACCCTAGCCAGACTTCATTGTCTTGTGCTCAGTAGAAAGCCCAGATGGATTTCAGCCATCTTTTGCCAAGCAGGCACGGCTACTATTGATCATAAGGCAACCCCATAGGTTTTTGGCTCCATCAAACCCAACTCTCATGATCTTTGCCTCCGGTGTGTAATGTCCGCACTCAGCAACGACCCATGAGCCCTTAACCCCTAGGCAAATCAAATATCCCTACCTTGCTTGCTAACCATGGCATTTCTCTCCTTAAATCTAGTTTCCTTTGGGAAACACTTATAAATTCTATCTTTCCCCGACAACCTTAGGATCATTGACTAAGCCATTTTGGCTATGGTCATGCCTTGAGTTTAATGTTCCCTAAGGAAGTAGTAAGAGCTCGACACCAGTGCTACCAAGAGCATTGTGTGGTTTTGCTTCTAAATCCTTAGAGGTGCATTGAGTGCGCTATACTAGTTATACTAGTGAATCTTTGGCCACGTGTGTAAGGTCTGCAACATTTGGGCTTTATTTGCTTTTTGGTTTCTCACGGTTTTTGTTTCTTTTGTCGGTTTAGTTCCTTCACTCCGACTGGATCCATCCGCAAGTGCCGTCAAGAAGACCAGCCTACAACTTGGATAATGCCCAATAATCCAAATTCGGCGAGAGTCATGCCAAGTCAACTGACTGATATTCAGAACATTATTACCGGATTTGTCAAGAATGAAGAATGGGTCAGAAACCGAATCTATGTGCAACAGACAAGGCCAGAATATACCTAAGAGAGTGTGCCTCAGAAAGGACAAATGATTCCGTCCTCGACACAAGGATTCTTTCGGTCAGTGGGGTGAACCTTGAGTTTTTTCAATGGACTCCAGAATCACCTATTACCCACCGAAGACATATTTCAAAAATGTGGATGTGCCAAGAGCAACAACAAAACTCCTGTACGTTGGTACAAATTTCAAAGCAATTCTTGAAGTTCACCGGTGCAAATACAAAATTCTCTGGGCACTGTGACAAGGTTTGCAAGGAAAATGGATAAGTTCATGGTTGCCCAAAATCAATGAGAACTTCACATGCTTGGAAGCTCAGCTGAACCGAAAGGAATTATCCGTCAACTGCTTACTAACGTCAACACTTGGTTTGAATACAAAGGGTATCCCGAATTAATCAATGACATGAACTCTGCATCAGTTGTGCAACCTTTACAGCAGCAATGATCAGACCCGCAGAAGGACAAGCGGTGTGCATGACAACAGAATATCTTCAGTCAAGGTATGGCCTATACCAAGTTTTGGCTCCGTTATGGGTAAAATTTTGGATACTTCGGAAGGAAGCCAGAATCGGCCATAGACCCAACTGCGTACACAGTGAAAAGCTTCTGGTATAAGGAACCCAGCCTTCCTCCGCAAACTACTGAGAAGAGCGTACGACACCAGACTGCCAATCTTCCTTGGTACGCCACTTGTTGAGAAAATCTTCTGGGATACAGCACTCCCATCTTCCACAGCGTGCTGTCGCGGAAAACTTCCAGCATAAGGCACCCGATCTTCCTCAGCAAGCAACATGAGGAAAAGCTTTGGAGGTACGATACCCAGCCTTCTTCAACATGCTACTTGGGCAAAAGCTTTGAGCATAAGGAATTCAGCCTTCTTCAACACACCATCGTGCCCACAATAAGCTTGATAGAAGCACGAACTAGTCTGGACATACGTCCGTCTCAGAACTCAGTGATTATGGAAGGATTTATCCTACACCTGCATATGTTGTATGCAGTCCAGTGGATCAGTTCATGTGAGCCACTCGTACACGGGAATGACTGTGTTCAGATAAACATTGGCCCCATAACTCGAGGAAGAATATGAGCACATCAACCCCTACGAGATATGCAAGAGTAAGTTGAGAGAACAAGCCCGACAAACCGGGAAAACAATCAATAAGCCGTGTTGGCAGGACATGACAAGTCCATCAAAGGAATCCTCAAGAACAAATAAGTTGTGAACAAACAACCTCCATGACGGTCAGCAAGATACAGATTCACGGACAGAGTGGTATTACCGACCCTTGTCAGACTCTTGCATATATGGCCACAACAATGCACTACTTGCGGTTACAAGTGAGATTGCCGCACTTATCATGAAGATGGGCCATCAACCAAGATAAAGATGCTATACTCCGAAAGATACACCGGATGATAGCCATACTACATTTAGTTCAGTGGTCATAGCAAGGACTACAGAAGCTATATATGACAGAACCATTTCCACGAGCAACAGAGTTTGAAACCAGACATTCAGATAGAATGGCTCAAAGCACGTCAGCACCAACAGCTCATAGACATCATGGCATCATTGGAATAAGAGATTACTGTCTATGATTACTTTGTGATCATGCCTGACATCTCAGTTGGGGATATAGCAGCAATAGCTCGGTCATGTTGTTCCTTGAATTGTGGATCATCTAAAGACAAAGTCAGAATGCCTAAGACAGAAGGAAACATCAGTATGGAACCCACAACCAGCCTAAGCATTCTGACACGGCAAAAAGAAAGACACTCCCACTCACTCGAGGCCATACGAGCAAGTGAGCCCTGGTACTAGGAAAGGATGTCTTGCCCATGACAGTCAGAGTATGAAGTATCGCAATAAAATCCGAAGCAGTCGCTTCCAGGCCAAGGAAACCGAGTTGTTTGTTGGTATTACCCGCTACCTCACCCAGCAACACTACTACCAAGGAAAAAGGTACACCTGACAGGAAAGAGAAGGATTCAAGGAAGCTGTGTGCAAAGACAACACATGGTCCATCAGAAGAGGCAGTTAAAAGGGCAGTGAACCAATGAAGACGAGATCGCTGATGGATCCAAGTCACACACAGGTAAGTCCCCTTTCACCGGGAGGTAAGCCCGGAAATCTCGAGGACGAGATTTTCTTAAGGGGGGTCGGTTTGTAACACCCTGGATTTTGCTCCTTGTTTTTTTCCTTCGCGGGATTTGACTCCCGTCTTTTTTCTCGGTGTTATTGGATTTCTCTAGCTCTTGGGTATAGGAAGATGGTCATTCAACCTTGCCTCCCCTATCAAATCAGACATTCTCTCCAGTCCAATCTTGCCACCCAGGATCTATTCTCAGGGTTTTGCCGCCGAAACCCTACCTTCCAAGTTATCGGAAGGGAAACCCTAATCCTTTCAGTTACAAAGGAACCCCAATTTCCTTTGCTCTGCTGACTCCCAAACTTCTCCCAATGATCATCCTATCTTCGTAAACCCTGGATATGCAAAAATATTGCCAAGTCATTTGCAATATTTTTCATTTATAATTAATTCCTTTTTTCTGACGGTTAAAGGAATTAAATCCAGGAAAATATCTATCCATCTCCAAAGTTCATGAAAACTTGTGGAGATATTACTTATGATCATATTGAGCTCCCATAAAAATATTGGCCATAATTAAATAGCGGAAATTGCATTTTCCTATTTAAAGCCAATATTGCATTTTGGGCACTTTCTAAATGAACTACCATTTTGGTAGCCAGGAAAAATCCCAAATAAATTGTGGAGCTTCTCCTATCCATATCTTCACCATTTCCTTCAAGAACCCAAGTTCCACAGTTCAAAGTTTGAGCACAAATCAATTTGCAAATTTTGTCCAGTCGGGCAAATTGCAAAGGAAGTGCTTGAACCCTTGAGCTATATGAGCTGAAACTTTTCATGGTGATTAACATTGATAAATAACTCATGGAAACCAAAAACTAGATCAATCCATTTATCCATTCATCCCCAGCAATTTTCCTAAGTTTCTGTCCATTTGAAAGCTCTGCGAAGGAAGTACCACTTTGGCATTTCCAAGTGAGCTGAAACTTTTCCAGTATCTCCATATATTCAAATCATCACTCTGCACAAAAATTCAACTCATTTCACTCAGCCATTTAAGCCCAGCTTCAAATTCTAGCTTCTGGACCAGATTGTCCATGTGTGAAGGAAGTGCCATCTAGAGTGATCCATTTAGGCTGAAACTTTTGCTAGCTTATTCGCCTTGGTGGATCACCACTGCATACCAGGAACCGGAACCAAACACCAGCTCTTTCCCCCACAGCACAGCACAAACACTTGTTGTCCGGAGAAGTCTCTGGACCAGATTCATCAATCCCAAGCCCTCTATTGCATTTGGACCACTTAGGTCATCCCCTCGTGCATCAACTCTCACAATTGACATGGTGAGAGGTCAAATCTTTGAGCTGGCCACGCCCTGCATGTGGTGACCACACGGTGGCCATGCAGAACCAGCGCCCTACGCCCTGTCCTCGCCGGTCGGGCTAGCTGCCACCGCTATGGCTTGTCCATTCGTGCCGACCAGCCTCCCCGACGTCCACGCACTCCTCTCCAGCAGGTTCCCCCTCCGTATTCTTCCTCATCGAGCCACGACGAGCTCCGCCGCACTGCTGCCAACAGTGCATGCCCGTGACCGTCGTCGTCTTCTTCCCCGAGTCTTCTTGAGCACACCCGAGGCTTCTACACCCTCCCAGAAGCTCTTCCAACATCGCCCCCTCCCTCCGCGTGTCCCCTATCTCCAGTACGGCGATGAGCATGCCACGGCGGCCGATTCTATCCACTCTCGCCGGCCGCCTATAAAGAGGCCCTCCCCGCACTCCTCGAGCTCACCAGCAACTCTCTCCCACTCCTGTGATCCTCCCAGACCCGTCAAACGAGCTCGAGGAGCTCTCCCCGTCCTCCATTGTCGTAATGGCCGCCGTGTCCGCCGTCGCCCCCCTCCAAAATTGGACCGAGCCGGAGCTCTCCTCGCCCTCCTCTTCGCTCCCGTGGAACCCCCGAAGCCACCGGAGCTTCCCTGACTCTCAGTCCTCCCGCCGGAGCACCGTAGCCGCGTCCCATCTTCGGCCACCGCCGTCGTCCGCCGGCCTTAAGGCTTCGCTCGACCCTGCCTCTCACGCAGTCCGTGCCATACATGAGTGGATGCGCTGCGTCCTTCTGAGCTCGCGGATGGCCGGAGCACCTCAAGAGATGGTCGGAGTCGGCCGGGTGAGCGTCGGCACCGGCGGCCTCTTTCTGCACTGCACGCGGGCGTCGGGGGAAGAAGAAAGATGAGGAGGAGGGAGAGAGCACTTGCGGGACCCACATGTAAGCGAACTCAGAGCCCGGCCCCGCCACCGCTGATGTGGCAAGTGGAGACGTACTCTCTGGAGTACGCTACCGCTTCACCAAAAGCGGATTTCTCCCAGCGCATTTTCTCTCTCCAGCTGGCTGCCGAAACCTCTAAATAGAGGACATTCGTCTGTTAACAGTAGAAAAGCACATTTTCCATTTGTTTTTGTGCCTAAATAACGAACGGTCATAACTTTTTGCTCGTGACTCCGATTCAGGTGAATCCACCGCTCACGTCTTCAGTTCGGCGAGCCCGTCCCGATGATATCATTTTCATAATGTTTTCACACTGTGAAAATGACCATTTTGCCCCTACCCTTCACTCAGCCCCTCCGAGAGGGAATCTTTTCCGGCGGATTTTCCTGCGAGGCTACCACACTCTTTCCCGGAGTATCCATCGACCCCTAGGTAAGCCGACCATCTGATATATGCCCTAAAGCATTGCTCTGTGTTATTCTTGCATGTTTAAATGAATAAGCTTATGCCTGTATGTGTATTAGTGAGCTGTATGGGACGCTGATGAAAACTCGCCTGCCTTTCTTTAGTGACGGCATCACGCCTGTGTTCTGAGCTGTTTCCGGCCGTCCGGGGTGGATGCCGACTTTTATTTCTCTTGTCAGCAACTGGCCCGTGTTCTGAGCTGTTTTGCGGCCGTCTCGGACAGTTGTTGAATTTCTTTCTGTAGCAGTGACCCTATGCTCTGAGCCATTTTTCGGCCATCTTAGGGAACTGCTACATTCTTTTTATCGACACCGTCTCATCCTCTGAGCTGCTTTCCAGCCGTCTTGAGCCAGGGTTGAATTATTCCGGTAATGTCCCAGCTCTGAGTTGTAAAGACCATTCTGGTGGCTACTGGTTTCTTTGCCGGTTTTATGCAAGGGTTCCGATGGTCGTAACTTACAGCTAGAACTTGTAAAGTGATAACTTGCCATTTAAATTTTGTTTCACTAATGACTCATTGTGATGTTATATGGAGATAGGTTGTTATGTTTCCATAGTTGTTACCTCATACATAGTTACCACCATGTTAAGCTATTCAGGATGAATATCCATGCTTGCTAAGTACTGGCTAAAGCTAAACCTAGTCGGTTGATCCAGAGTCACCTGTCCGGACTTACCCGTGCAGCCACATTTGCCGATATGGGATGGCCTTGACTTGGTCTGATCGCGTGCTCTTTTATCGGTACCACCAAACAGAGAAGGTTATGCGCGCGTGCTGCCCTGGCCTGGTAGGCGGCGATAACCTTGTGAGCCCAGTTGAGTTATTTGTCGGCGTCCCCATTTGGGACAGTTTGTTTGACCACGATGGTGGCAGGTGTCACGGGGTGACACAGGGGCCACCCAGGGCTTGACTCCGGGGGAGAATGATTGCCGTTGGTACGGTAAAGGAGTCACGGGTTAGGCAGGTTTCGTTGGAGCGACACTGGTCCACCTGAATGGGATCACGAGGCCAGGTGCTCCATGGTGTGGGTAAAGTGCGCAACCTCTGCAAAGTGAAAATCTATTCGAATAGTCGCGTCCACGGTATTGGACAGTCCGTCCAGACCTCACTAGGTGGTCAACCGTAACAAAGATAATAATGATGGAAGAACTTGTCTTATGATCAGAGGTACTCAGCGACTCATGAGTATTTCGAGGATTGTGAGACAACCCGTAAGAGAGTAAGTTTATCAAACTTACAGTGGAGGTGCATAGACATCGGATGATGTCAGGGATATGATATGATAGCCAGGGAATGGCTATGAAAGAGATGGTCAGATGACCAAAAAAGTTGGATTGGATCCTGATATTGTTCGGAATATGGATTATTTACTTGATATGCTTTACTTTATTATATTTACCTTAGTAGTTATCTTGCTAGATAATCCTGTTACATCATAATGATTAATATTGCTAGATAGGTATGCTATGCCATGATAATTAATGATGTTCTAATAACAAATGCATACTTGAATGCCATGGATTACTTTGCTTGGTGTATATGTTGGTTTGGTTTGCTTGCGAGTACATTCAAAAGTACTCAGCGGCCTTTAAAGTGGCCAGGTTCACCTAAGGATCCGTCGTCCGTCGTCGAGGAGCCGAAGCATTCTCGGGCTAGAAGAGTAACCCAGTCAGATCCCTGTGGATTGGAGATGCACCAAGACCATGCTGCCTTAGATAGATCTTTTCCACTGCCATCACTCTTGTAATATCTCATGTAAGACTTATATATCCATTAATAGAAATGCCTGTGTTCATGATACTTGTCGTAAACGCGCATGCCAGAGTGATTTCTTAGGCTGGCATGCGTGGCGACCGTCTGGCTACAGTGGTAATCAGGTGGGGCGCCACAACGGGTGTATCAATACATAGTATCTTGTGCTTTACACTTGCTCAAATGAAATGACTAACGCACCGTCAAGGTCTCCGTAATACCTTTTCTCTTCTTTCTTTTTCCACAAAGATAGAAGGATTCCCCCGCGTGCGATTTTCTCGGGGAGGGATGGTGAAAGGTACCGGATGGCTTCTGGCGCGCTCGACGTTCATTCCATACGATAAGAAGTACAGCAAAGAAAGATAAGTTGAAATTTTTTCAACTAAAGTTTCATTGTTGCTTCCTTGAAAATCCTCCTTAAGAGGATCTTGATTTCGTACGAGAAACCTGCATGTGGGGAAATCTTGCCGTGTTTCGTTTTGCGCTCTAGTTCTGCCTCGAGCCCACTCGAACAGAGTCTGTGCAAGCTGCATTCGAGACCGTCAAGTTGCTTTGCCGGTGGTCGCTCCCCAGCAAGCTTCCGAACATCGTAGGGTACTAGGATGGAAATCATATGAAAAACAGAGACAAGCAAGGAGGATAACATTCATTTATTTGAGCACAATTAACATCATACATTTGTTGGAAAATGAAAAGTGCTCGATAATGCCTTTCTTGTCCCCTTCCTCCTAGGGTTTACATAAAGTGCAAGGAGGGTAAAAGGAGTGCCTAGGCAGAGCCCTGTCCGCCCCCGCCAGGACCAGAGGGACGAGGCCCGACAGGATCAGAGGGATGCCCCCCGGCAGGGAAGACGAAGCTAGGGTCCAGGTGCAGATGATGGTGCTGCTGGCGCTCAGCTGCTGATGAAGGTGCTGCCGGCAATTAGCTAGATTCTGAGCCAACGTCTTCGGACTTGACGACCGAGGACTCATCGTCGTCATCTTCACCATCTGTGTCCTCCTTGTCACTATCGCTCGAGGAGGAGCTTTCGCCATCGCTCGAGCTCTCCACGCGGCACCCTAGACGAGCGCCTGAAGGCCGGAAGATCTTCATGGAGAGCGTATCAGCCTCCACCAGCTTGAAGTAGAGGAAGTTCCCCTCCTCCAAGTAGCGGGCGCGCGCGAAGGATTCCCACCCTCGGGTGAGGTACATGATGCCATTGGTGGGGAACTCCACGTTCACCCAAACGGCGGCATTGATGCAGCCGTTCACGCGCAACCACAGCCCGAGCAGCTGGTCCACCTCCATCACCCTAGCGAAGTGACGGGGAAGTCGCAGCCTACTCCTCGACGGATTGCGCAGCTCCAAGCTGAACTCGAGCGCGGTGTCCCCCGTGTGGCCTTCTACTGGGGGTGGAGCAACATGGGGCGGGGCGACGAATGCTCCATTCTGGCCTCCTCAGCCACGAGTGCAGCGTCATCCTCAGCCTCGCCCTATGCCTCCACCCCACGCACTGGAACCAGCCTCCGTGGTCGTGGCCAATGCAGGGGCATGGTGCCGAGGAGAAGCTCTCACCGCCGCAGCCGAAGCACAAGCACGACCCCTTCCTCTCGCCATGGTGGGAGAAGATGCAAGAAGAATGGAGGAAAAGGAAGTGGATGAGCATTGCCTCCCACGCCCCCTACTTTTATAGGGGAGGCACGGGGGCTGGCTCTCCACTACCCTATGGCAACCGCCCCGATTCGCCAATCCCGCGCCATGCGTTGCTGGAAGACGCTTTACTCCATCGACCACCCAGTCTCATCAATCTGGCGTCCTGGCTCCTCTGATCAAGGCGTTGCCACCACGACCGCCCTTCTGCACCAATCCCATGTCCCGTGCCTAATCCGCGTCGTAGGGGGGAGCTGCAGTAAAGGAGGAAATGATGGCAGAAACGGCAGTTACTCCAAACTACGTATGATCGTGGGCCTGCCCACGCCGAACCTGGTGGCGACCCACATATGCACGCGCCCCCGGTTTCTGGTGCGGACGGCGGGAGCTATTTAAAAGACAACAACGCCAGACGAAGGCTGGGGGCTAGCTCGAAGTTCGGATTAATGAAGAAGCAAAGAAGATCTCAAAAACATTGGTGTCACCCAAATCAACGTTGCCTTGTCCATGCATTGTATTGGGCCTTACCCAATGATGCCCGGCATCACGTGTGACAGATGCCTGGGGGTTCCTGTCGGTGTATTAAACATGGGTGTGTAATACCCTGACTTATGCATAAACAAGTAGTAGCTCCAGCGCCAAGTTAAAGCCTTAGTGAAGGCCTCCAATTCAAAGGAAGC
The DNA here is from genome assembly GCA_011799875.1 of Thinopyrum elongatum. Classification (NCBI taxonomy): domain Eukaryota; kingdom Viridiplantae; phylum Streptophyta; class Magnoliopsida; order Poales; family Poaceae; genus Thinopyrum; species Thinopyrum elongatum. The sequence goes on from CM022298.1 coordinate 415,979,431, forward strand.
AACTCTTCAAAAGATCAAGGAGCACATCAAGAAGACCAAGAGCAATACAATAATCAAAGCAATCTCTGCGGGCAACACGAAGACCTGGCAAGCCTCGCGGCAAGCAGATCCCCACCAAAACAAACAGCGCTCCACCTCACCAGCCAGTTGGTCGCCGTTTGGTGAGGTGTCGAGCCCGTAGGCGATGCAGTGGATCTCGCATGTACATGTTACCTCGCTGGGAAACAGATTACCTTTATCGACACCCATCCTAAAGGCGTGTCAAGCTAATAGGAGGTAGTTGAGCAAGCAGTGCGGCAACCTTGCCGGGGCTCCTCCTCCTTGCGATACCTAGTGATACATTACTGCATTTTTGTCCTAACTGTATGATAGCACTGTTTCCATCTAATCAACCTGTAATGACCCTTTTGCCACTGTGGTAACCCCTTGAGCTATAAAAGGAGGGCCAGGGCAACCTTTACAGGGGTTCGAACCCATTGCAACCCCACGCGTACGTATTCATGTAGTCACCCTCTCCTTGCGACTTGCCGAGAGATAGCGCTCCATGTACATGTGCGCACATCCATCCAATACACCAAAGTAGGAGTAGGGTTTTACCCAGCGGCCCGAACCTTGGTAAAACTGCAGCGCCTCTTGTTGTTCTTGCTCTTTGCGTTGAGTGCACTCCCTCGCCGAGCCAGAAAGGGGCAGCATTGTCCCATAGATCACTGGCTCCATGCGCGACAGTTGAGGAGCAACTCTTTGTGCTTCCGGTCGAGGTGAAGATACCCCGAACAAACCCCTCAAAGGATTGTTTTCCATACTAACAAGTAACAATAAATTTCAGCACGTAATATAAATGTTTCCTTACCAAATTCCACTTAACAAAGGCACTTCACTCCCCGACAACGGCGCCAGAAAAGAGCCTTGATGACCCACAAGTATAGGGGATTAATCATAGTCCTTTCAACAAGTAAGAGTGTCGAACCCAACGAGGAGCGGAAGTAAATGACAAGCGGATTTCAGCAAGGTATTTTTTACAAGCACTGAAATTATCGGTAATAGATAGTTTGATAGCAAGATAATTTGTAACAAGTAGCAATAGTAGCAATAGGTGCAGCAAGGTAGACCAATCCTTATTGTAGCAAAGGACAGGCCAGAACAGTCTTTTATAATAAGTAAAACATTCTTGAGGACACACGGGAATTTCATCTAGTCACTTTCATCATGTTTGTTTGATTCCCGTTCGTTACTTTGATAATTTGATATGTGGGTGGACCGGTGCTTGGGTGTTGTTCTTACTTGAACAAGCCTCCCACTTATGATTACCCCCTCTCACAAGCATCCGCAACTACGAAAGAAGAATTAAGATAAATCTAACCATAGCATGAAACATATGGATCCAAATCAGCCCCTTACGAAATAGCGCATAAACTAGAGTTTAAGCTTCTGTCACTCTAGCAACCCATCATCTAATAGCTACTCCACAATGCAATCCCTTAGGCCCAAAGATGGTGAAGTGTCATGTAGTCGACGTTCACATAACACCACTAAGGGAAACAACAACATACATATCATCAAAATATCGAACGAATACCAAATTCACATGATTACTTATGACAAGAATTCTCCCATGTCCTCAAGAACAAAAGCAACTATTCACAAATCATATTCATGTTCAAGATCAGAAGGGTATTGAATAGCATAATGAATCTGAACATATAATCTTCCACCAAATAAACCAACTAGCATCAACTACAAGATGTGACCAACACTACTAGCAACCCATAGGTACCAATCTGAGGTTTTGATACAAAAATTGAATACAAGAGATGAACTAGGGTTTGAGATGAGATGGAGCTGGTAAAGATGTTGATGAAGATTGATCCTCCCACGATGAGAGGGTTGTTGGTGATGACGATGGCTTTGATTTCCCCCTCCCGGAGGGAAGTATCCCCAGAGAAATCGCTCCACGGGAGAGCAAAAGTGCCCCTGCCCAAGTTCAGCCTCGAGATGGCGGCCCTCTGTCCCGAAAGTCTTCTCTTTATTTTTTCTAGGGAAAATGGGCTTATATACCAGAAGATGGGCACCAGAGGCTGGCTAGGGGCCCACAAGCCATCAGGGCGTGCCTTGGGGGGCGCCCTGGTGCCTCGTGGCCACCTGGGTGGCCCCCTCTGGTACTTCTTTTCTCCAATATTTTTTTATTTATTCCAAAATAAATCTCTGCGAAGTTTTAGCTCATTTGGAGATGTGCAAAATAGGTATCTCTAACATAGCTTTTTTAGGTCCAGAATTCCAGCTGCCGGCAATCTCCCCCTCCATGTAAATCTTGCATATTAAGAGAGAAAAGGCATTAGAATTGCTCCATAAAGTGTTATATTGATTAAAAACACTATAAATAACAGTAGGAAAGCATGATGCAAAATGGACGTATCAGCATCCATGTCGGTTCTTTCCGGAACCGAAGAGGGGCAATCCGGAGGCGAACGAAGTTGCAGGCCACCATCCAGCCGTCCAATCCACGCTCCGCGAACATCTTGATATGACGAAGGACCAGCTCAAAGGCCTCCCCGGCGACACGTCTCACCCATTTTGGGAAGTCCCGACGGGCAGGGGAGCTTCTGGCTCCTACAACAAGGGGGAGCTCCTAAGAGTCTTCACCAACAGTAAACTCCGGTGCCACTCCTTCACGGGGGAGAACTGATCTGGGGAAAATATAGCTCATATCCTTCTTCATGGCAAGCCGGAAGGTCACACATCCGGAGGTCTACCTATCGACCGAATTCAGACGGGGGGAATAGAAGTGCTGGAAAAGCTCCAATGATGGCCGCACTTCGACGAAGCTGTGACGCCCCCGGCTCAATCATGCACTAATCATACACACAAATGTGCATGATCAAGCCCAGGGACTCACGGGAAGATACCAAAACACAACTCTAGACACAAATAAAAAGTAATACAAGCTTTATATTACAAGCCAGGGGCCTCGAGGGCTCGAATACAAAAGCTTGATGTCAAACAAGCATCAGCGGAAGCATCAGATATCTGAGTATAGATATAAAAGATAAAACAGATAGACCTAAGAAGGCGGGGTAAAACAACGACAACGATCGAAAGGCACAGGCCTCCTGCCTGGGACCCTCCGATCCTACTCCTAGACGTCGGCCAGCTTGTAGAAGTAACCACCCTCGCGGTAGTAGCAGTAGTCGTCAGCGGGGCAGCTGTCTCAGAGGCTCCGTCATCTGGTTGCATCAAATGGATATGGGGAGAAAAAGAAAGCAAAGCAACCATGAGTACTCATCCGAAGTACTCAGCAAGCAAGGATCTACACTACATATGCAACATTATCAAAGAAAGGCTGTATATGTGGACTGGGCTGCAGAATGCCAGAATAGAGGTAAGGCCTAGTCCTATCGAAGACTAGCATCTTCAGCGGTCTTGCAGCAATAGAAGAGAGTAGATCAGCACAGTATAAAGTAGTAGTAATGTTATCAACCTCACCCAGAGATCCTTCCTCGACTCCCTACGAGAAAGCAATCCCAGAGCCATACAGTCATCAACCCCGCCCAGAGATCCTTTCTTGACTCCCTGCAAGAAAGCAATCCCAGAGCCACACATCCAGGTCTCATCCCAAGTTCTAGTTGTATTAATCGGGATACAACTCCGAGTGCCCATTACCGTAGGACAGGCTATCGATAGATGTTTTCTTCCCTGCAGAGGTGCACCAACTTACCCACCACGCTCACTTAACTTCGGCTGGACAAACTTTCCTGGGTCATGCTCGGCCTCGGCCAAACGATACACCGCAACCTACCTATAGCTCAACAGAGAGGTCCCCGTCGGTCTACCTCCTAAGTGCTCAGGGGTCTTGGGCCATTGCCCTGTGCACTCTGGGTCGTTGTGAGCAGGGCGAACCAGGCTCCACCACTACAGGATGGTGCCGGCCCTTCCCGGCCGCCAGGCTGAACTGGACGTCTGACAGAGCTTTCGGCTGATGCTATGATGCAGAGTGCCCATAACTCTTCCCACGTGATGGTTAGTGCTATTCGGCCAAAGGCCGGCTCGGATCAAATATCCAAATCGTTAGTGGATTACGGGCTTGCGGTAACAAGCAGAGAAGCATGATCGATGTGACCCCGTCGCCCCGTCTCGAGGACTTGTTGCAAGGGCTAAGAATGCCTGGCAGCACCTCGTATTTATCTCACGGGTAACCTCCAGGTCAACCCGACATCCCATCATTCGCGGGTACCCCTCAGGTTCGACCCGCCTTTGCAAGTATCAGTTGTAAATTCCAAGTATCCGTGTGTCCATAACATCTGAGGAATCCGAGGTATCACCCTCGTTGGATTCCTACTCGATGTATCCGTCAAGGTGAACTCGGAGGAATCACCCTTGATGGGTTCACACTTGAGGTGTTGCACGACAGCGTCGTTATCGGGAGTGGTGAAAGAGGAATCACCCTTGATGACCAGAACCGAATAGCTACTCTATAGAGTTAACATCAGAAGTGTTATACGAGGTATCACCCTCGGCACTCGATAGTAACCCAGAAGTGTCGTACAACTAAGGGGGTGATGTGCGGTGCCGGGGCCTGTATTTGATCCCATTAATCGAGTCTTCTGATAAACCAGCGGGGCAGTTAGGACAAGTGGGGTGTCACTGGGGGTCTCTGACCAGCCTATACTAAGCAGTTTGAAATAGGCTGGTAAGGTAATAATAAGCAGGTTACAAAAGTAGGCTATGCATCAGAATAGGAGCAATCAATTACAGTAGCAAAATCTAATGCAGGCATGAGAAAATAGAATGGGCGATATCGGGATGATCAAAGGGGGGGCTTGCCTGGAAGCTCTGCTGAGAGAGGCTGGTCGTCATCGATGTAGTCGATCTCAGGGGTATCGGCAGCGGTCTCGGGGTCTACCAAAAAGAAGTAACGGAGGGAGAACACAATAAATAACAGAGCAATCAAGCATCATAAAGCATAACATGGCAATACGCGGTGCTAGGTGTGACCTAACGTGGTAGTAGCAGATACCGGTGAAGGGGAAAAACATCCGAGAAAATATTCCCGGTGTTTGGCCTTTTTGGACAGAGGGACCGGAGGGGAACGGTTGCATGTTCGCTATGTTAGGAACGCGTGACGGATGAACGGAATTCGTAATCGGATTCGTCTTGTCGTTCTGAGCAACTTTCATGTACAAACTATTTTCATCCGAATTATGGATTGTTTACTATTAATTTAAAAAGATTTAATCAATTCTGAAATTATTATTAATTAAATTAATTCGAAAATTAAATTATGACGTCATCATGACATCAGCATGATGTCAGCAGTCAACTGTACTGTTGACTGAGGCAAACTGACATGTGGGTCCCACTATCGTTGACTGTTTAGGTTAATTAGGGTTTAATTACTTGATTAGGTTAACTAATTAAAATTAGTTTAGTTAAACAGAATTAATTAACTTAATTAATTAATTAATTATTAATTTTACTAATTTCATTTTCATTTTTTTAATTCGTTCTGGGGCGTGGGCCCCGTTTGTCATTGGCACTCGGCCAAAGCGGGCTAACGGGCGCGGGCGTGCGGGCAGCGGGCGGAGCCCCATGAGCGTGCGGGAGCTAGCTCAGGCATGGCCATCAGCGCGGCTGGTCGGCGGTGTCGCGGGTGCGGCCGCGACTTGGCGGGACGAGCTGGAGCAGGGAGCTGCGCGGGGCAGGGCAGGACGCGGCGCCGAGCGCGTGCGTGCGAGGCGGGACGGTGCGGGGCCGCGGTCGTGCAGTGCAGGCGACGAGCGAGGAAGGCCGCAGTGCAGGCGGGCGAGGCAGGGCACGGCCCTGGGCGGGCGCGCTGGGGCGCGCGGCAGAGGTTGGCGGTGGCAGCGGCGAGGGCGAGTGAGCTGGGGCGACGGTGAGCTTGCGCAGGGCGCGAGAGGGCGCGGACGGGTTGGTGGCCGGGCGTGGGGTAGGTGGCCGCGGCAAGCACGGCCGGTGCGGCGTGGGGCGAGGTGGCCGCGAGCGCGACAGGGGGCCGGTGCACTGGGCGCTGCAGAGCGGGCCGAAGCGGGGGCGCGGTGGTAAGGCAGCGTGCGTGCGCGTGCGAGCGGGAACCGGAGCGGGGGAGGACGGCCGGGGTTCCTCACCGGTGTTGAAGGGAAGGGGGCGGCGAGGCTCGATGCAGCGAGTTGGGGAGGAGATGAAGAGGTCCGGTGGGGAGGAGGACGAGGACGGGGCGGCGACGGTGGTCGGCAACGTGACTAGGGCGGCACCGGGCGTTGGCGTCGGGGGGGCGATGGGGTCGGGCTCCTCCCGATCCAGATCCAGAGGGGAGGGAGAGAGGAGCGAGGGGAGTGGGGGTGTCGGGGGGGCTAGCGTTTGGGGTACGAGGCCATATAGGCCAGTGGGGTTTGCGGGGTGGGTCGGCCTGGTGCAGTGTCCAGCTGGGCCGGTTGGCCCAGTGGGTGGGGCGGTTTCTTTTGTTTTTGTTTTTTTTGTTTTGTTTTCTTTTTGTATTTTCCTTTTCTTTTTATTTTATTTCTTTCCTGTTTTATTATAGTTTCCTTTTATTTTTGTTTTTGTAAAATATAAACTTAGCACCTAATTTAGTATTTCAGTTTAGTCCACTATCACAAAAAGTCTAGTCCCAAAATAATTTAGTTTGATATTTTATTAATTAGTAAAGGCATTTAAATAATTTGGTTTGCTACTGTTTAAATCATTTTAGTGTAGTTAAGCATTTCATAAAAGTTTGGTTTCATCACCATAATCACCTATGCATTATCTGGCACGACCCAAACATTTTAGTTTCAAATTTGGAACAACTTTTATTTCCACTTTTAATTAATTCGAAGTTTGAATTAGGAGTTCGAAATGCAATATGATGCAAATGATGACTAGGCACTATTGAACTTGCTGACATGGCATTAACTAAGGGTGATCACTGTTGTTAATTACATGGGATGTTACAATTCTCCTCCACTAACAAGAATTCTCGTCCCGAGAATTAAGGGGTGGAGTAAGGGGGAAAGACTCGGGAAGGACGGAGCTCAACACAAGATAGGTACCTGGGGGCTATCTCAGTAAATGTCGCATAGGGCCATCTCTCGAGTTGAAATTCAAGAAAGTCATCGAGAGCAAGCTACGGAGGTGCAATAAGAAGCTTCAACCGGATAGGTAATCATTCGTTGCCTGAAACAGAGGGTGAAAGGGGTTCAGAGCAATGGGAATAAGCATTGCGTATGATACCAGAATAGATCACTAGGTGGGTGGCTCGTGATGTACTTACGAAGCCAAGCGCGAGAAACAATTTTGGAAAACAGGGATGTATAGGAGAGTCAGGTTTTGATCCTGTGGAACTGTGGGTTATGGGCCCACCATCAGCGTTAAAATTAGGAAGGAGGCTGACATATTGCACGGTCACGATAGCAAGGCATGTCAGAGGATAGTCTGTCAATTATGTCGATGACAACATCAGTACCAAGGGCGAGGGACGAAGAGAACCATTTTCCTGCTCGTTGAACAAGGTGTACCGATAGGCAAAGTTCTCGTCCATCAGTGGTTACCGAAATGTCATTAACAATAGTAACGGGGTCCCACTGACAAGGTTGTACATCGAGGTGTTTTCATAAGCAGGGAATTATTTCTGCTTGTATCATATAAATTGCAAGAAAGGTTAAACAAAACAATGGAAAGGAAAATGTGTTTATACACAAGAACTAGGAGTATATCTTTTCAAACGAAAGGCGGAGCACGATATACATCATGGGATAGCAAGTTCAATAGCATTTAGTTGAAGGGGCGAGGGAAATTCATGATGTTTACCCGAACAACGGTGTTCGGATAATTGATCAAGGAACAGTTAGCATTGCGCTTCCAATGTTCTTGTTGATACTCAGAATACCACAATCATGCTTCGAGGTAGCAATTTTATGGTATTTCAGGTAAAGGGTTGGATCTGAGGAGCACAAGGGATTTGAAGGATCAATTCAAGATTAACAAGGAACTCGATATATGAGCAAAACATCTTCAGGTTAGTGTCGGAGGAAGTCAAGGATGTGGTCGATGATAACACAGATCATCAAGGAGCCAGGATGGTATTTCTCATCATGAATTCAATTCACAACTTTAAAGAAACTGAAAGGTAGATAATGATGAAGATACATTTTGTCGAGAGGTTTCATGAAGATGCCATCGATCAGCGACGACATCAAGTAAAAGGAATGATGAAGCGAAAGGTTATTGAAACCACGAATACTGCACAAGCTCGAAACCAAGCTTGTTGTTCGAGGTGAAATGATAAGATGAGAAGGATCGGCGTAAGATTAGCTCATCGTCGGAATTTGTGCTCTGGGGAGAACGACCAAGTAGCACAGTTAAATTTAGCACGATAAGGATATAGCCGATTAGGCTTGGAATGATGTGATGGGTTATTCAACTCCCCAGCAACAAAGTACTAGGAGTGCTGAATCACCGAGCGGAATCGATTCATTGTTCGGTGGTCTCGGTTTGAAGACAACCCAGAACCCATGGAGTGACTATGACAGGGAAAGGTATCACTCCATCGGAAAAATTCATAGGACGTAGTACAATAGGATGATATCCTCGAGATAGTAGGGGGTAATGCTCGAGGTAGTTCAGTATAGGGGTTGGACAGGCTTATTTATTTGCAGAAGACAAGTGCTTTAGCTTGTTCGTGAAATGGGATCAAAGTAGAACAATCATGGTCGGGACCATGATTGCAAAGGATCGAAGCAAAATACAAGATGAAGTTATAACAAGGGATTATTATTTTTACGAGCAGCTTCCATGATAAGTTCTACATCGGGTCCATGGGCATGAACACAAAGGTTCAATGTCGTCTCCCACTTTTCCAATGCATAACCTTTCATTCACTCCTTGTTTTCGAAGAAATTGTAGTGCGTAAGAATTATCTGGCGAAGTACCAGAAGAGTATGACTCGCATAACTTTCGAGTTCACACGGATTAGGGAAAGCATAGGTTCAACCCATTGGGACAACTTAGGAACCTATACCACAAACTCCAGAAGTAAATAATCACAAGATCGAAAGTAAGCAGAGGATACCATTTGCCAAAGGCATCAGATTGTAAAACAACTGAATAATTTGATGTTTAAATACAGAGAAATCATGACTTTCAGAATGAACGATCAGAGGCAGAACTCTGATCGAAAGACGAGTAAGTTAATTAGAACTAGATGGACAATCTATCAAGGTGTAATTTGCCAAGAATCAGCTCATGTCCGGAATGACGTCTGAGCCGAAGGAATGAATTCTAGGAATCGACAAATAATAGGGATTATCCTCATTCATATTGAATCAATAGACGCAGAATGACAATGAGAAAGAATGTTAATGAATATTGCGAGGCATATGGATTTAACCATAATGCAGGCAGACAAGACTTTCGGGAGCACTAGGCTGCAGAGGATATTCGGGAGATCAAATAGCAATTCAATGTGTTCTGGAAAGCACTTGAATAACTGGGGATTAACGGACCCCGTATAAGTATTAGGATTTATACGTAGGTGTGTTCAGGCGGAAAGGAACAGCATGGCAGTAGGTTCAGAGAATTCCCGAAATGTCGGATAGTATTTCGATATGTCGGATGGAATCCGGGAGTAACTGAAATGAATATAAGAACGACGAGTGTAAGTAGTTATCCATCGAAGTTTATCGGTTGTCAGGAACTGCAAAGCAGTGGGCACAGGGTCTCGGGATTCATCGAGGTGTATCTCCAGAGTCTTCTGATGAAGCAGACGATCTTCTGTGGTGAAGGGGCTCTCCGGGATGAAGTGGTTACGAGAACCTAATGTCAGAGTTAGTAAAATTCTTTAACCCGAATAGACGAGAGATTAGAGTCCCAGAGTAAAGATCGAGGAGTAAAAGATCCTAATACCACCCCATTGGCGACGTGGGCCCGTAAGCCACACAGCCATGTTAGTAAAACAGTTTTGATCCACTAGACTCAACTTCGGCCAAGGAGTTAGAAAGGGGGGTTCCTACAGGCAGTCGGCTCTGATACCAACTTGTGACGCCCCCGGCTCAATCATGCACTAATCATACACGCAAATGCGCACGATCAAGCCCAGGGACTCACAGGAAGATACCACAACACAACTCTAGACACAAATCAAAAATAATACAAGGTTTATATTACAAGCCAGCAGCCTCAAGGGCTCGAATACAAAAGCTTGATGTCAAACAAGCATCAGCGGAAGCATCAGATATCTGAGTACAGATATAAAAGATAAAACGGATAGACCTAAGAAGGCGGGGTAAAACAACGACAACGATCGAAAGGCGCAGGCCTCCTGCCTGGGACCCTCCGATCCTACTCCCAGACGTCGGCCAGCTTGTAGAAGTAACCACCCTCGCGGTAGTAGCAGTAGTCGTCGGCGGGGCAGCTGTCTCAGAGGCTCCGTCATCTGGTTGCCTCAAATGGATATGAGGAGAAAAACAAAGCAAAGCAACCGTGAGTACTCATCCGAAGTACTCAGCAAGCAAGGATCTACACTACATATGCAACATTATCAAAGAAAGGCTGTATATTTGGACTGGGCTGCAGAAATGCCAGAATAGAGGTAAGGCCTAGTCCTATCGAAGACTAGCATCTTTAGCGGTCTTGCAGCAATAGAAGAGAGTAGATCAGCACAGTATAAAGTAGTAGTAATGTTATTAACCTCACCCAGAGATCCTTCCTCGACTCCCTGCAAGAAAGCAATCCCAGAGCCATACAGTCATCAACCCCACCCAGAGATCCTTTCTCGACTCCCTGCGAGAAAGCAATCCCAGAGCCACACATCCAGGTCTCATCTCAAGTTCTAGTTGTATCGATCGGGATACAACTCTGAGTGTCCGTTACCGTAGGATAGGCTATTGATAGATGTTTTCTTACCTGCAGGGGTACACCAACTTACCCACCACGCTCGCTTAACTCCGGCCGGACACACTTTCCTGGGTCATGCCCGGCCTCGGCCAAATGATACACTGCAACCCTACCTACAGCTCAGCAGAGAGGTCCCCGTCGGTCTATCTCCTAAGCGCTCAAGGGTCTTTAGCCATCGCCCTGTGCACTCCGGGTCATTGCGAGCAGGGCGAACTAGGCTCCACCACTACAGGATGGTGCCAGCCCTTCTCGGCCGCAGGCTGAACTGGACGTCTGACAGAGCTTTCGGCTGATGCTACGATGCAGAGTGCCCATAACTCTTCCCACGTGATGGTTAGTGCTATCCGGCCAAAGGCCGGCTCGGATCAAATATCCAAATCGTTAGTGGATTAGGGGCCTGCGGTAACGAGCAGAGAATCACGATCGATGTGACCCCATCACCTCGTCTCGAGGACTTGCTGCAAGGGCTAAGAATGCTCGGCAGCGCCTCGTATTTATCTCACGGGTAACCTCAAGGTCAACCCGACATCCCATCATTCGCGGGTACCCCTCAGGGTCAACCCGCCTTTCCAAGTATCAGTTGTAAAGTCCAAGTATCCGTGTGTCCATAACATCTGAGGAATCCGAGGTATCACCCTCGTTGGATTCCTACTCGATGTATCCATCAAGGTGAACTCGGAGGAATCACCCTCGATGGGTTCACACTTGAGGTGTTGCACAACAGCATCGTTATCGGGAGTGGTGAAAGAGGAATCACCCTCGTTGACCACAACCAAATAGCTACTCTACAGAGTTAACATCAAAAGTGTTATACGAGGTATCACCCTCGGCACTCGATAGTGACCCAGTAGTGTCGTACAACTAAGGGGGTGATGTGCGGTGCCGGGGCCTGTCTTCGATCCCGTTAATCGGGTCTTCTGATAATCCAGCGGGGCAGTTGGGACAAGTGGGGGGTCACTGGGGGTCTCTAACCAGCCTATACTAAGCAGTTTGAAATAGGTAGGTAAGGTAACAATAAGCAGGTTACAAAAGCAGGCTATGCATCAAAATAGGAGCAATCAATTACAGTAGCAAAATCTAATGCAAGCATGAGAAAATAGAATGGGCGATATCGGGATGATCAAAGGGGGGGCTTGCCTGGATGCTCTGCTGAGAGAGGCTGGTCGTCATCGATGTAGTCGATCTCAGGGGTATCGGCAGCGGTCTCGGGGTCTACCGGAAAGAAGTAACGGAGGGAGAACACAATAAATAACGGAGCAATCAAGCATCACAAAGCATAACATGGCAATACACGGTGCTAGGTGCGACCTAACACGGTAGTAGGTGATACCAGCGAAGGGGAAAAACATCCGGGAAAATATTCCCGGTGTTTGGCCTTTTTGGACAAAGGGACCGAAGGGGAACGGTTGCACGTTCGCTATGTTAGGAACGCGTGACGGACGAACGGACTGCGTAATCGGATTCCTCTCGTCGTTCTGAGCAACTTTCATGTACAAAGTATTTTCATCCGAGTTACAGATTATTTAATATTAATTTAAAAAGATTTAATCAATTCTAAAATTATTGTTAATTAAATTAATTCAAAAATTCAATTATGATGTCAGCATGACATCAGCAGTCAACTGTACTGTTGACTGGGTCAAACTAACGTGTGGGTCCCACTGTCATTGACTGTTTTGGTTAATTAGGGTTTAATTACTAGATTAGGTTAACTAATTTTAATTAGTTTAGTTAAATAGAATTAATTAACTTAATTAATTAATTACTAATTTTACTAATTTCATTTTCATTTTCATTTTTTTTAATTCGTTCTGGGGCGTGGGCCCCGTTTGTCATTGGCACTGGGCCAAAGCGGGCTAACGGGCGCGGGCGTGCGGGTAGTGGGCAGAGCCCCGTGAGCGCGTGGGCGCTGGCTCAGGCATGGGCATCGGCGCGGCTGGGCAAAGGTGTCGCGGGCGCGGCCGCGACTTGGCGGGGCGAGCTGGAGCAGGGAGCTGCGCGGGGCAGGGCATGACGCGGCGCCGAGCACGCGCGTGCGAGGCGGGACGGTGTGGGGCCGCGGTCGTGCGGCGCAGGCGACGAGCGAGGAAGGCCACAGTGCAGGTGGGCGAGACAGGGCACGGCCCTGGGTGGGCGCGCCGGGGCGCGCGGCAGAGGTTGGCCGTGGCAGCGGCGAGGGCGAGCGAGCTAGGGTGACGATGAGCTCGCGCAGGGCGCGAGAGGGCGCGGACGGGGTGGTGGCCGGGCGCGGGGTAGGTGGCCGCGGCGAGCACGGCCGGTGCGGCGCGGGGAGAGGTGGCCGCGAGCGCGACAGGGGGCCGGTGCGCTGGGCGCTGCAGAGCGGGCCGGAGCAGGGGCGCGGTGGTCAGGCAGCGCGCGTGCGCGGGCGAGCGGCGAGCGGGAACCGGAGCGGGGGAGGACGGCCAGGGTTCCTCACCGGCGTTGAGGGGAAGGGGGCGGCAAGGCTCGTTACAGCAAGTTGGGGAGGAGATGAGGAAGTCCGGTGGGGAGGAGGACGAGGACGGGGCGGCGACGGTGGTCGGCAACGGGACCACGGCGGCACCGGGCGTCGGCGTCGGGGGGGCGATGGGGTCGGGCTCCTCCCGATGCAGATCCAAAGGGGGGGAGAGGAGCGAGGGGAGTGGGGGTGTCGGGGGGGTTAGGGTTTGGGGTACGAGGCCATATAGGCCAGTGGGGTTTGCGGGGTGGGTCGGCCTGGTGCAGTGTCCAGCTGGGCCGGTTGGCCCAGTGGGGGGCGGTTTCTTTTGTTTTTTTTTCTTTTTTTTCTTTTCTTTTTGTATTTTGCTTTTCTTTTTATTTTATTTCTTTCCTGTTTTATTATAGTTTCCTTTTATTTTAGTTTTTGTAAAATATAAACTTAGCACCTAATTTTGTATTTCAGTTTAGTCCACTATCACAAAACGTCTAGTCCCCAAATAATTTAGTTTGATATTTTATTAATTAGTAAAGGCATTTAAATAATTTGGTTTGCTACTGTTTAAATCATTTTAGTGCAGTTAAGCATTTCATAAAAGTTTGGTTTCACCACCCGAATCACCTATGCATTATCTGGCACGACCCGAACATTTTAGTTTCAAATTTGGAACAACTTTTATTTTCACTTCTAATTAATTCCAAGTTTGAATTAGGAGTTCGAAATGCAATATGATGCAAATGATGACTAGGCACTGTTGAACTTGCTGACATGGCATTAACTAAGGGTGATCATTGTTGTTAATTACACGGGGTGTTACAATTCTCCTCCACTAACAAGAATTCTCGTCCCGAGAATTAAGGGGTGGAGTATGGGGGAAAGACTCGGGAAGGACGGAGCTCAACACAAGATAGGTACCTGGGGCTATCTCAGTGAATGTCACATAGGGCCATCTCTCTAGTTGAAATTCAAGAAAGTCATCGAGAGCAAGGTACGAAGGTGCAATAAGAAGATTCAACCGGATAGGCAATTGTTCGTTGCCTGAAACAGAGGGTGAAAGGGGTTCAGGGCAATGGGAATATGCATTGCGTATGATACCAGAATAGATCACTAGGTGGGTGGCTCGTGATGTACTTACGAAGCCAAGCGCGAGAAACAATTATGGAAAACAGGGATGTACAGGAGAGTCAGGTTTCGGTCCTGTGGAACTGTGGGTTATGGGCCCACCATGAGGGTTAAAAGTAGGAAGGAGGCTGACATATTGCACGGTCATGATAGCAAGGCATGTCAGAGGATAGTCTATCAATTATGTCGACGACAACATCGGTACCAAGGGCGAGGGACGAAGAGAACCATTTTCCTGCTCGTTGAACGAGGCGGACCGATAGGCAAAGTTCTCGTCCATCAGTGGTTACCGAAATGTCATTAACAATAGTAACGGGGTCCCACTGACAAGGTTGTACATCGAGGTGTTTTCATAAGCAGGGAATTATTTCTGCTTGTCTCATATAGATTACATGAAAGGTTAAACAAAACAATGGAAAGGAAAATGTGTTTATACACAAGAACTAGGAGTATATCTTTTCGAACGAAAGGCGGAGCATGATATACATGATGGGACAGCAAGTTCAATAGCATTTAGTTGAAGGGGCAAGGGAAATTCATGATGTTTACCTGAACAACGGTGTTTGGATAATTGATCAAGGAACAGTTAGCATTGTGCTTCCAATGTTCTTGTTGATACTCAGAATACCACAATCATGCTTCGAGGTAGCAATTTTATGGTATTTCAAGTAAAGGGTTGGATCTGAGGAGCACAAGGGATATGAAGGATCAATTCATGATCAACAAGGAACTCGATATATGAGCAAAACATCTTCAGGTTAGTGTCGGAGGAAGTCAAGGATGTGGTCGATGATAACACAGATCATCAAGGGGCCAGGATGGTATTTGTCATCATGAATTCAATTCACAACTTTAAAGAAACCGAAAGGTTGATAATGATGACGATACATTTTGTCGAGAGGTTTCATGAAGATGCCATCGATCAGCGATGACATCAAGTAAAAGGAATGATGAAGCGAAAGGTTATTGAAACCACGAATACTGCACAAGCTCGAAACCAAGCTTGTTGTTCGAGGTGAAATGATAAGATGAGAAGGATCGGCGTAAGATTAGCTCATCGTCGGAATTTGTGCTCTGGGGAGAACGACCAAGTAGCACAGTTAAATTTAGCACGATAAGGATATAGCCGATCAGGCTAGGAATGATGTGATGGGGTATTCAACTCCCCAGCAACAAAGTACTAGGAGTGCTGAATCACCGAGCGGAATCAATTCATTGTTCGGTGGTCTCGGTTTGAAGACAACCCAGAACCCATGGAGTGACTATGACATGGAAAGGTATCACTCCATCGGAAAAATTCATAGGACGTAGTACAATAGGATGATATCCTCGAGATAGTAGGGGGTAATGCTCGAGGTAGTTTAGTATAGGGGTTGGACAGGCTTATTTATTAGCAGAAGACAAGTGCTTTAGCTTGTCCGTGAAATGGGATCAAAGTAGAACAATCATGGTCGGGACCACGATTGCAAAGGATCGAAGCAAAATACAAGATGAAGTTATAACAAGGGATTATTATTTTTACGAGCAGCTTCCATGATAAGTTCTACATCGGGTCCATGGGCATGAACACAAATGTTCAAGGTCGTCTCCCACTTTTCCAATGCATAACCTTTCATTCACTCCTTGTTTTCGAAGAAATTGTAGTGCGAAAGAATTATCTGGCGAAGTACCAGAAGAGTATGACTCGCATAACTTTCGAGTTCACACGGATTAGGGAAAGCATAGGTTCAACCCATTGGGACAACTTAGGAACCTATACCGCAAACTCCAGAAGTAAATAATCACAAGCTCGAAAGTAAGCAGAGGATACCATTTGCCAAAGGCATCAGATTGTAAAACAACTGAATAATTTGATGTTTAAATACAGAGAAATCATGACTTTCAGAATGAACGATCAAAGGCGGAACTCTGATCGAAAGACGGGTAAGTTAATTAGAACTAGATGGACAATCTATCAAGGTGTAATTTGCCGAGAATCAGCTCATGTCCGGAATGACATCTGAGCCGAAGGAATGAATTCTAGGAATCGACAAATGATAGGGATTATCCTCATTCATATTGAATCAATAGACTCAGAATGACAATGAGAAAGAATGTTAATGAATATTGCGAGACATATGGATTTAACCATAATGCAGGTAGAAAAGACTTTCGGGAGCACTAGGCTGCAGAGGATATTCGGGAGATCAAATAGCAATTCAATGTGTTCTGGAAAGCACTTGAATAACTGGGGATGAACGGACCCCGTATAAGTATTAGGATTTATACGTAGGTGTGTTCAGGCGGAAAGGAATTGCAAGGCAGTAGGTTCAGAGAATTCCCGAAATGTCTGATAGTATTTCGATATGTCAGATGGAATCCGGGAGTAACTGAAATGAATATAAGAATGACGAGTGTAAGTAGTTATCCATCGAAGTTTATCGGTGGTCAGGAACTGCAAAGCAGTGGGCATAGGGTCTCGGGATTCATCGAGGTGTATCTCCAGAGTCTTTTGATGAAGCAGACGATCATCTGTGGTGAAGGGGCTCTCCGGGATGAAGTGGTTACGAGAACCTAATGTCAGAGTTAGTAAAATTCTTTAACCCGAATAGACGAGAGATTAGAGTCCCAGAGTAAAGATCGAGGAGTAAAAGATCCTAATACCACCCAATTGGCGACGTGGGCCCATAAGCCACACAGCCATGTTAGTAAAACAGTTTTGATCCACTAGACTCAACTTCGGCCAAGGAGTTGGAAGGGGGGTTCCTAAAGGCAGTCGGCTCTGATACCAACTTCTGACGCCCCCGGCTCAATCGTGCACTAATCATACACGCAAATGCGCACGATCAAGCCCAGGGACTCACGGGAAGATACCACAACACAACTCTAGACACAAATCAAAAATAATACAATCTTTATATTACAAGCCAGGGGGCTCGAGGGCTCGAATACAAGCTTGATGTCAAACAAGCATGAGCGGAGGCATCAGATATCTGAGTACAGATATAAGAGATAAAACAGATAGACCTAAGAAGGCGGGGTAAAACAATGACAACGATCGAAAGGCGCAGGCCTCCAGCCCGGGACCCTCCGATCCTACTCCTAGACGTCGGCCAGCTTGAAGAAGTAACCACCCTCGCGGTATTAGCAGTAGTCATCGGCGGGGCAGCTGTCTCAGAGGCTCCGTCATCTGGTTGCATCAAATGGATATGGGGATAAAAAGAAAGCACAGCAACCGTGAGTACTCATCCGAAGTACTCAGCAAGCAAGGATCTACACTACATATGCAACATTATCAAAGAAAGGCTGTATATCTGGACTGGGCTGCAGAAATGCCAGAATAGAGGTAAGGCCTAGTCCTATTGAAGACTAGCATCTTCAGCGGTCTTGCAGCAATAGAAGAGAGTAGATCAGCATAATATAAAGTAGTAGTAATGTTATCAACCTCACCCAGAGATCCTTCCTCGACTCCCTGCGAGAAAGCAATCCCAGAGCCATACAGTCATCAACCCTGCCCAGAGATCCTTTCTCGACTCCCTACGAGAAATCAATCCAATAGCCACACATCCAGGTCTCATCTCAAGTTCTAGTTGTATCGATCGGGATACAACTCCAAGTGTCCGTTACCGTAGGACGGGCTATCGATAGATGTTTTCTTCCCTGCAGGGGTGCAACAACTTACCCACCACGCTCGCTTAACTCTGGCCGGACACACTTTCCTGGGTCATGCCCGGCCTCGGCCAAACGATACACTGCAACCCTACCTACAGCTCAGCAGAGAGGTCCCCGTCGGTCTACCTCCTAAGCGCTCAGGGGTCTTGGGCCATCGCCCTGTGCACTCCGGGTCGTTGCGAGCAGGGCGAACCAGGCTCCACCACTACAGGATGGTGCCAGCCCTTCCCGGCCGCCAGGTTGAACTGGACATCTGACAGAGCTTTCGGCTGATGCTACGATGCAGAGTGCCCATAACTCTTCCCACGTGATGGTTAGTGCTATCCGGCCAAAGGCCGGCTCGGATCAAATATCCAAATCGTTAGTGGATTAGGGGCTTGCGTTAACGAGCAGAGAATCATGATCGATGTGACCCCGTCACCCCGCCTCGAGGACTTGCTGCAAGGGCTAAGAATGCCCGGCAGCGCCTCGTATTTATCTCACGGGTAACCTCCAGGTCAACCTAACATCCCATCATTCGCGGGTACCCCTCAGGGTCGACCCGCCTTTCCAAGTATCAGTTGTAAAGTCCAAGTATCCGTGTGTCCATAACATCTTAGGAATCCGAGGTATCACCCTCGTTGGATTCCTACTCGATGTATCCGTCAAGGTGAACTCGAAGGAATCACCCTCGATGGGTTCACACTTGAGGTGTTGCACGACAGCGTCGTTGTCATGAGTGGTGAAAGAGGAATCACCCTCGATGACCACAACCGAATAGCTACACTACAGAGTTAACATCAAAAGTGCTATACGAGGTATCACCCTCGGCACTCGATAGTAACCCAGTAGTGTCGTACAACTAAGGGGGTGATGTGCGGTGCCGGGGCCTGTCTTCGATCCCGTTAATCGGGTCTTCTGATAATCCAGCGGGGCACTTGGGACAAGTGGGGGTCACTGGGGGTCTCTAACCAGCCTATACTAAGCAGTTTGAAATAGGCAGGTAAGGTAACAATAAGCAGGTTACAAAAGCAGGCTATGCATCAGAATAGGAGCAATCAATTACAGTAGCAAAATCTAATGCAAGCATGAGAAAATAGAATGGGCGATATCGGGATGATCAAAGGGGGGGCTTGCCTGGAAGCTCTGCTGAGAGAGGCTGGTCGAATTCGATGTAGTCGATCTCAGGGATATCGGCAGCGGTCTCGGGGTCTACCGGAAAGAAGTAACGGAGTGAGAACACAATAAATAACAGAGCAATCAAGCATCACAAAGCATAACATGGCAATACGCGGTGCTAGGTGCGACCTAACGCGGTAGTAGGTGATACCGGCGAAGGGGAAAAACATCCGGGAAAATATTCCCGGTGTTTGGCCTTTTTGGACAGAGGGACCGGAGGGGAACGGTTGCATGTTCGCTATGTTAGGAACGCGTGACGGACGAACGGACTGCGTAATCGGATTCGTCTCGTCATTCTGAGCAACTTTCATGTACAAAGTATTTTCATCCGAGTTACAGATTATTTAATATTAATTTAAAAAGATTTAATCAATTCGGAAATTATTATAAATTAAATTAATACGAAAATTCAATTATGACGTCATCATGACATCGGCAGTCAACTGTACTGTTGACTGGGTCAATCTGATGTGTGGGTCCCTCTGTCATTAATTAATTAATTAGGGTTTAATTAGGGTTTAATTACTTGATTAGGTTAACTAATTTTAATTAGTTTAGTTAAACAGAATTAATTAACTTAATTAATTCACTAATTAATTAATTAAATATTAATTTTACTAATTTCATTTTCAATTTTTTTAATTCGTTCTGGGGCGTGGGCCCCGTTTGTCATTGGCACTGGGCCAAAGCGGGCTAACGGGCGCGGGCGTGCGGGCAGCGGGCGGAGCCCCATGAGCGCGCGGGCGCTAGCTCAGGCGTGGCCATCAGTGCGGCTGGGCGGCGGTGTCGCGGGCGTGACCGCGACTTGGCGGGGCGAGCTGGAGGAGGGAGATGCGCGGGGCAGGGCAGGACGCGGCGCCGAGCGCGCGCGTGCGAGGCGGGACGGTGCGGGGCCGCGGTCGTGCGGCGCAGGCGACGAGCGAGGAAGGCCGTAGTGCAGGCGGGCGAGGCAGGGCACGGCCCCGGGCGGGCGCACTAGGGCGAGCGACAGAGGTTGGCGGTGGCAGCGGTGAGGGCGAGCGAGCTGGGGCGATGGTGAGCTCGCGCAGGGCGCGAGAGGGCGCGGACAGGGTGGTGGTCGGGCGCGGGGTAGGTGGCCGCGGCGAGCACGGCCGGGGCGGCGCGGGGCGAGGTGGCCGCGAGCGCGACAGGGGGCCGGTGCGCTGCAGAGCGGGCCGGAGCGGGGGCGCAGTGGTCAGGCAGCGCGCGTGCGCGGGCGAGCGGCGAGCGGGAACCGGAGCGGCCGAGGATGGCCGGGGTTCCTCACCGGCGTTGAAGGGAAAGGGGCAGCGAGGCTCATTGCAGCGAGTTGGGGAGGAGATGAGGAGGTCCGGTGGGGAGGAGGACGAGGACGGGGCGGCAACGGTGGTCGGCAATGGGATCAGGGCGGCATCGGGCGTCGGCGTCGGGCGGGGGGGGGGGGGGGGCGATGGGGTCGGGCTCCTCCCGATCCAGATCTAGAGGGGAGAGACGAGGGGAGTGGGTGTCGGGGGGTTAGGGTTTGGGGTACGAGGCCATAGGCCAGTGGGGTTTGCGGGGTGGCCGGCCTGGTGCAGTGGCCAGCTGGGCCGGTTGGCCCAGTGGGGGGGGGCGTTTTCTTTTGTTTTTATTTTTATTTTTTTTGTTTTGTTTCTTTTTATTTTATTTCTTTCCTGTTTTATTATAGTTTCCTTTTATTTTAGTTTTTGTAAAATAAAACTTAGCACCTAATTTGTATTCAGTTTAGTCCACTATCACAAAAATTCTAGTCCCCAATAATTTAGTTTGATATTTTATTAATTTGTAAAGGCATTTAAATAATTTGGTTTGCTACAGTTTAAATCATTTTAGTGCAGTTAAGCATTTCATAAAAGTTTGGTTTCACCACCATAATCACCTATGCATTACTGGCACGACCCGACCATTTTAGTTTCAAATTTGGAACAACTTTTATTTTCACTTTTAATTAATTCGAAGTTTGAATTAGGAGTTCGAAATGCAATATGATGCAAAATGACTAGGCACTGTTGAACTTGCTGACATGGCATTAACTAAGGGTGTCACTGTTGTTAATTACATGGGTGTTACAGAAGCCCGCGCATAGATGGGCGTAGATGGCCAAGACCAACTCCGCATTTGTATGGAGGTGCAACATATGAGTCCATAATACTCCAGCACCACCAAGAATAATCGGAGAAAGGGGGAACCAGACCTGCGGCGAGGAAGTTGATAAAGATGGGAACCACATTCGCATCTACTTCTTGGCACCCGATGGGAACATCTGCGTTCGCCCCTACCATGCTTACTCGCTCATACTGCCAGCACCAAGAAACGAAGCCCCTTCACGCTGTCGGTGTCCGTATAACCGACTCGTACAGGGCCGGCTCAGGAGGCTGCGACGACTCCGCCTCATTGGTCTTCTTCCCCTTATCGCGGCGGCCTTGGGGTCACAAGACCGCCATGGAAAAGAGATCCCGAATGGGGGAAGAGTGAAGGGAGGAGGGAAGTTGTGGTGACGATGAAATTTGGAGCTGGAGCAACGGATCAGACTGACGGCGCTCACTCCGCCTTTATAAACACAGGGTCAGGTGGAAGGAAACTGCCCGCCTCTCGGCGATAACTACCCACGCTCCCCGCATCCCTGATCATGTCACAAGCATAGGTGGAGATCGAGGCGCTCCTGTGGCCTGACACACCACTCAACACAACCGCCCTTCAATACAACATAAAAGTCTCCGGCGTTCAGTCCTGTCATGTGCGACCGGCGCCACACGTTAAGGCTCTGGTGACACTAGCCCCATTTCCTGTCCCGGGCCCGAGCGACCACCAAGACGGTAAACAGGCCCAGGGGCTACTGTCGGCATAAGTAAAACTAGGGTATTACTAAACCGGTAAGAAGAGCCTTGACGACAAGGCAAAGATATTTTCTCCATCCGAAAGATGCGCTTGGAGACCCTGATGGACCCGTCGGGCTATAGCCAGAGTTTCAGGAGACACACCAAGAGATAGGTACAGTCACCTCCGGGAGGCTCCTCGCGGGACTTTTTGGGAAGACTTTGATAAGCCACCGGCCCGCCTGGAGGATGGCTCTTGGCTCTGGAGACCACGCATGGGCCTGTACCAGGAAACACTGCTACTAGCGTGAGGAATCCACGGGGGTTGAATGACTAGTCCTCGCATGTAAGGTCTCTGCAAGGACCCTTGCGGCTCAAGCCATCTACAACGGCTACAGTAAGATTCACCTACCACCTACCACTACACCGTGATACGTCTCCAACGTATCATAATTTTTCATTATTCCATGCTCTTTAATACCAGTCTTGGATGTTTTATATGCACTTATATATCATTTTTTTTGGACTAACATATTAACCTAGTGCCAAGTGCTATTTTTTTGCCTGTTTTTTGGTTTTCCAGGAAATCAGTCCCAAACGAAGTCCAAACACTATGAAACTTTTTGATGTTTTTTTCTAGACAAGAGAGACCCTAGAAGCTTCGGGAAGAGACCAGAAGGCAAATGAGGAGACGCAAGGCAACACGGTGCGCCCAGGGGGGTAGGCGCGCCCTGATGCCTTGTGGGCCCCTCGTGGTTTGTCTGATCTAATCCACCTCTATAATCTCTAACAAAATCGGGAAACCAAGGGAGCCACCCAAAAAACACTTTTTCCACTGTCGCAAATTTCTGTTCTTCCATGATCCCATCTGGAGGCCTTTTCCGACACTCTGTCGGAGGGGGAATCGATCACGGAGGGATTCTCTACATCAACGTTGCCGCCCTCCGATGATGTGTTAGTAGTTTACCATAACCTACGGGTCCATAGCTAGTAGCTAGATGGCTTCTTCTCTCTCTTTCATCTTCAATACAATGTTCTCCTTGATGTTTTGGAGATCTATTCAATGTAATCTTCTTTTGCCGTGTGGTTTGTTGGGATCCGATGAATTGTGGGTTTTGATCAGATTATCCATGAATATTAATTGAGTTTACTCTAAATTATTTTATGCATGATTGATATCTCCTTTTTGTTGACCCGGTATTGGAACTAAAAAGAGTATCCCACAGCTATTCTCCAGAGGTGACCCTGGGTTATTGAACCCACGAAGGAAGATTCCCTTGAAGCGATGATCTCTAGCAAGCTTTTGCTAAAGTGTCAAATCCGCTTTTGACGGGACAACAAGCAAATAGTGATTCAAACACTTATAATAAAAAGAAGGTACGGGGATGAGGTCTTAATGCTACAACCATGTATTGGTGTTGGAATAAAAAAATGATATTAGTTTGTGCTTGGGAGGCCACCTATCAAAGGTGTTTGCATCGTTTGGAATGGGGGATGCGTCCAAATTACATCCTAACCGGCACGAGTCGCTGCATCAAGAATCAGTTGTCCTACCAAAGGCCTTATCCATCTCGTGGGTTTGCCCCGATAATTAAGATATAATATCAGGCAAAAGCTTTGGGCGTTCAATGACTACACCTCATGTATCCCCAGGATATGATCCATGTACCACCCTACTGAACCTTACTGTCACCAGTGTTCGGTATAACCTTCATGGTCCCCTTGCTCCTAGGCTCACCGGTGCTCGATCTCCATGATCCTGGGTACCTGCAGGGATGAAGAATCAGACAAGACAAGAGAAACTTCGAGATGCAATTTTTATTTACACATCACTGTCAAGATGGGTAAAGCGTCTCAACTCTCCTGGTGGAGAGCCGGTATGTTTATATATTCATAGGATGGGGCTTATCCCATAAATCCATACACTTGATTGTTACAATTGGCATAGCACGTTGAGGGAATAGAGATACACAGAGGTTTACAAGAGATTTAAAGAAAGAGTTACAATAATCAATACAGGCATCAACTTCTAATAAACGTGTATGTTAATCTTGATATTTAACAAGACATCCGTAATAGCTGCCATAATATATCTTTAACACCCTCCCTTAATCTGACTTCCCAATGTTAAGATTACGCTTGAATTCCTCAAACGGTCATGTGGCCAAGGCTTTTGTAAAACCATCTGCAACTTGATCCTTTGAAGGAACAACCAAATCTCTGCAACTCCTTATTAGCACATCTTTCCCTCACAAAATGATAGTCAATCTCGATGTGTTTGGTTCTTGCATGAAAGACAGGATTAGCAGATAGGTACGTAGCACCAAGATTGTCACAACAAGACATGGGGTTGGTGTGTGACATATGACCAGTTCTTAAGCATGGAACAGACCCATATAATCTATGCTGTTACATTTGCCAATGCTTTCTATCCTTCCTCATTTTTGACCTGGAAACTGTGGCTTTTTTTCTTTGCACACCATGAGATCAAATTAGGTCCAAAGAAGACTGCAAAACCACCTGTTGATCTTCTATCATCTATGCAACCTGCCCAGTCAGAGTCAGAAAACGCACTAACAAGTGTGGATGATGACTTGCTAAGGTTAGGCCAATACTCAAAGTATTTTTCACATAACCCAGTATACGTTTGGCAGCAGTCCAATGAGCTGTATTTGGTGCATGCAGAAACTGACAAACCTTATTGACAGCAAAGGAAATATCAGGCCTAGTAAGAGTCAAATACTGAAGTGCACCCACCAAACTTCTGTACTTAGTACCACCCTCTTGACTTAGGAATTCTCCTTCGGCAAGAGAGAGTTTTTTCTGAAATGGCAATGGTGTTGGTGATGGTTTACAGCTCTGCAATCCAGCTCTATTCAAAAGATCAGTTGCATATTTTTCTGGGAAAGATGAATACCGCCGTGCTTGTTTTTCTTGACTTCAATACCAGGAAGTAATGTAGGTCACCTAGATCCTTGAGGGCAAATTCTGAATTCAATCCTTTAAACATGCAGTTACTGCCTCATTTGATGGCTTGTACAATGATATCATCAACATATATAAGCACAAACTATGGATGTTTTGAACTTGCCTTCACACTTGAAAAGTTTATTCTTATCTTCAAACCCAGGAGGTTGTTTCATTACACTTCCTCTTCTAGAACACCATGAGAAACGCATTCTGCACATCTAGCTGTCTGAGACTCCAGCCCTCTGGATACGGCAATAGACAAAACAAGACGAATACTGGCGGCTTTAACAACATGACTGAATGTATCAATCTATGCCATACCTCTGTTTGAATCCTTTAGCAACAAGTCTAGCCTGTAACGATCTATTGTAACCATCTAACTTTCCTATTTATCCTGAACACCCATTTGTAGTCAATAATTTTTTTACCTCGATGTGAAGGAACTAGGTGCCATGTGTTTTTTTCTGAAGTGCTTAGAACTCTTCCTCCATAGCTTTTCTTCCACTTGGGATCCACACTTGCTCTTTAAAAGTACTAGGTTCTCCCTTTAAACACGCCAAGCCAAATTTAACTTTATATTTATAGGTTGAATTACCCATGTTCGAAGTCTTGTGCGTGGCGGTGTAGTATGTTCTGGACTGTTCGATGATCCAGGCGCAGAAAATCCCATAGACTGCTCCGGGATAGAGGATCCACGCAATCCCGAGGTTGCTGCTGTGTGACATGTGCCGCTGTCAGATCTTCTCTGGCCATATATGTGGGCGAAGCTTCATCAGTGGATGGCGCAGAAAATCCAGGCGGACCAGCTGGATCAGGCTGGGATCCCCGCGCCTGCAGCGGGCTACGCACGCACCATCCCGCCTGACGTAGACCCGTGGGTCCGGGCACAACCATGTGGTTGGCCGGTCCCCTGATGCGTGGATTCGGTGTTGTACTCGTGTTGTAGCACTCTGATCCCAGACGGATCACGCCTGCGCTGACATCGCCGATCCCGAGGCAGATTCGGGAGCAGCCCTGTCACGTAGCGGGGGACACATGAAATATGGGCCTTTTGGCCATTTTGTCTCTTCACCATTTGACCGCCAAATTGTTTTCTGTTGCTTCACCACTTGAGCCCGCGTCATCACAAATCTCACTTGCACGGTTAGAAGAGTTAGTGAAGTGGTCAGTACAATGGTCGTTCCCTTGATAAAACTGACAATGAGGTGGTAGTAGAAGGATTTCTTGGCGAAGTAGGGCACCGGCGTTAGGATGTAGATGAGCAAAAGGGAAGATAGTTTCATCAAAGACCACATCACGAGAAATATATACTCGACCTGTAGAACATCAAGGCACTTGACACCTTGTGTTGCGCACTATAAACCCAAGAAACACATTGTTTTGAGCGAACATGAGTTTGCAAGTATTGTAGGGACGAAGGTTAGGCCACAAGCGCATCCAAAGACACAGAAGAGATTTATAGTTTGGTCGAGTATGAAGGAGTCGTTGCATGGGTTTCATTGTTGATGACACGACTGGTAGCATATTGATGAGATGAACTGTAGTAAGAAACGCCTCATCCCAAAATTTTAGAGGCATGGAGGCACCTGCTTGGAGAGCAAGTCCTACCTCACTATATACCTATGTCTGCGCTTGGTAGGTCCGTTTTGTTGGTGGCCATGAGGGCATGTAACATGATGCAAAACACCCAACTTTTGGAAAACGAGTTTAACTTCTCGTATTCACCACCCCAATCAATTGGACAGCAAGGATTTTAGTGTCAAATTGGCGTTCAACAAGTGCTTGAAAATTATGAAAACTTGAAAAATGTTAGAACGTATGTTTTAAAGAGGTAGAGTCAATCAGTAATTTCCTTAGTCTCTATGAAACTAACATAGTAAGTATGTCTACTCCAACGGAAGAAGGAGCTGGACCCATACATATCAGAAAAAACAAGTTGCAATGGCTTGGTAGAAATACTAGTGGAAACAGGATATGGTAATTGATAGCTTTCGCTTTCTGACAAGACACAAATAGTTTTCAAGATCTAACGCTCACCAACACATTGGGAGCGTTGCCCTGATAGACTCCTCATTTCCGTCAATTCGAGGCTTGGGGGCAACTTGTTGAACAATAAAACAAACCACATAAAAAAAACCAGGATGTCCTAATTCCGCTGCCACGAATGTGAGAGGGAGGCAGAAAAACGAAGATTCTCCTGCATGAGACGTGGAGATATGACTCTGAGTTCTGAATCTAGATGGAGGCAGCTCACAAAACCATCAGTGTCAGAATCGAAGAAATCCAGGGAAGTGGGGGGCCCTCTCCCAAGACACTTATTGGTATTTATCATCGTGATTGGTGAATTCATCAGTTTAAAACGAGAGGAATCCAGGTCTTGGCGGCGTGGGTACCATGGTGGGTAATTTTCAGCCGGGTCTTATGTCTAAGTCCGATGATCGGAGTACAAGTAGTGGGGGGAAGGTGACAGGTGCTACGAAGTATAATGGGTTGTGAGTTTAGGTCTGACATGCCGGGCCGATTGACCCGGGTGATTTCTGATCTCGTTGAACTAAAGTCAAAGTTCAAGTGAATGTTAACAGTTACTAAGATTGTCTTATATAGGACAAGGGGTGGCTGCCAGGAGTGGGAGTCATCCAAGCAAGCCTAAACTACCCTAGGTCATACAAGGCTGTGGGCCAAGTGGGTGATGCAACACCTTTGGACTTGTAGTTGACTCGGATTCTGCTGTTGTGTCAATGTTTCGTCAATATATAAATGCTCGATGAATTTGAAGGTGATTCCAACTGGGTTGGAAAGTGCACAAAATAGACTTTCCAACAAAAAAGAATCACCCAATTCGGAGTCCGGAAGAAAGAGATCTTGGCGTTTTGAGTCAGGTATATCTGTGCAGCCCGAATCTGAGTCCAGAACATGGGGGACTTGGACCTATCTTCTCTTGGCTCCAAAAGTGACGTGAGAGGACTTTTGGAACAGCACCCAAATGTCTCTTTTCAAACTATCTTCATATGTGGATTGTACAATGTCCCATACACCTGCAATTAGATTGCCACAAAAGTCTGTGAAGTATTTTTGTCCTGGATAACATAAATAAACTATTGCATAGTTGTGTTAGAAATCACCTCACAAATATGCGTGTTTGCAATATTTTTGGTCGTATCCAAGGTAGTCATGTCCTCATCAATCTTCCCTTCTTGAAAACAAGCCGTCCTCGGCGTTGCTTATCTGAAATGTGGCTAACAAAAGAGACAAGGTGTACATGTTTGTATTGTTATATATCATCCATTTTTACTTCCCTCGGTTTTTGCACTAGACACATGTATACATGAGTAACTTTCATAGTTTCTAATATAAATCCAAAATTTATCAGAAGAATGAAGGCATGAAAATGTTGCAACTCCAGTTGCACATATAAGTAAGCTCTTATTCGTATCAAAGATTGACAATGTTCATCATTAAACCATCCCACATTGGTGAATAAAATTTAATTTCTTAAAATTTACATGCTACACATGCTTAATAAGCAAGGTGCAACAAGTCATTGATTTGACACAAAATCATTACAAGATTAGAGGTCATATCAAAATGATTAAACTTTGGC
>CM022298.1:417350314-417690314 GCA_011799875.1 Thinopyrum elongatum
TTTGGGATACTTTGGTTGATATGCACGAAGGTACCGAGTCCGTCAAGGAATCCAAATTGGATGTGCTTCAAAGTCAACTTGACAAGTTCAAGATGAAGGATGGTGAAGGAGTTGCTGAGATGTACTCTAGGCTTGCCCTCATCACAAATGAGATTGCCGGCTTAGGAAGCAAAGAAATGACCGACAAATTCATCATCAAGAAGATCCTAAGAGCCTTGGATGGAAAATATGATACCGTGTGCACCTTGATCCAAATGATGCCCAATTACAAAGGTCTCAAGCCCACGGAAGTCATTGGTAGAATTGTTGCTCATGAGATGTCACTCAAGGATAAGGAAGAGCTCCACAACAAGTCAAGTGGTGCTTACAAAGCTTCACGTGATGCTCCTACAGCATCAAGTGAGAAACAAGTCTTCAATGAAGAATTGGGCTTAATGGTGAAGAACTTCAACAAGTTCTACAAGAATAGAAGCAAAGAGAGAAGCCCCAAGTCAAGATCCTACAATGACAAAAGATCTTCTAGTCGTGATCATAATTGCTACAATTAGGAAGGCCTGGACACTACTCCAATGAGTGTACGGCTCCCTACAAGAAAAGAGAAGATTCACCAAAAATAACAAGTAAAAGAGATGAATCACCACCAAGAGAGAGAAGTAGTAGAGATGATCGTTATGAACGAAGAACCTCTCGTAGAAGCAAGGATTCGGAAAGGAAGGACAAGTCATCAAAGAGCTATACAAGACGAAGACATCAAGCTCACGTTGGTGAATGGGTATCCGGTTCCGACTCCGACAACTACTCCGAGAGAAGTTATCACACCGACTCCAAATATACTCAAGATGAAGGTGTTGCCGGTCTTGCACTTGTGTCATCCAACTCCTACGACATATTTGACTCACCAAATGAAGGAATTGGAAGATGCTTCATGGCTAAAGGCCCTAAGGTATTACACCCCGAGTATGTTGATTTCAATAGTGATGAAGATGATTTGCTAGGTGATGATGATTTACTTGTTGACAACACTAGTGATGAAAACTATGATGAAATTGCTAATATTCATGCTAATCAAGATGAAACGAATGATAATGATAAGAAGGAGATTGAGCATCTAACTAAAGAACTAAACACTCTTAAGTTAGCTCATGAAACAACTCTAGAGGATCATAGAGAGCTCCTAAGGACTCATTAGAAGCTACGCTTCGAGAAGCTAAATTTAGAGCAAGAGCATGAGTTCCTAAAAGCTATCAATGATGATCTTCGAAAGAAGAGTTCTTCTTATCTTGCCAAACGTCTCCTCTTGTCTACTTATATGCCACAAGTAAAATCTAGCAATAAGAACAAGAAGATTCTTCCTCTAGTAGTAACAATAATCATGTTAAATCCAATATTGTTGCTTCTAGTAGTTCTCTTGATTCCACTAATGATTCTCTTAGCCAAGTTACACTTGAGCAAGAAAATAGCTTATTGAAGGGAATTATAGAGAAAGGTGTTTACAAGAGCCTTGCCAGAAGTAAGCAATTTGAGGAAATTGTACGCAAGCAAGGAAGGCACCGGAAGAATCAAGGTGTTGATTTTGAACAAAAATTCAATGCCAATGGAGTTGAGTGGGAAGAAGATCAATACCCCAAGACGAAGTTTGTTCCTCAACAAGAGAAGTATGACCCCACTTCTTTCAAGGGAACACAAGCTCAAGATGATCTTCCACCACTAGACCACAAGCTAAAAGGCAAGGACAAGCTTCAAGAAGAGATTGATTCATTTGAAGAAGCTCCTTAGGCCATGGTCAAGTGGGTTCCCAAGACTACGTCAAGTTCTACTTCATCAAGTACGACTACAACTCCAAGGATTCCCATCAAGTTGATGTGGATCCCAAAGAAGAAGAACTAAAGAGTTCTTGAGGGTGACTCCGCCAACATACTTCACTCACATTCATTTTGGCAAGGACAAGTGCAATCAACTTTCATATCTTGCACTAGTTCACGGAGTCACAAACCCTCTTGTTGGTAAGACAAGGGACAAGGTAACCTAATGCTTTCATGGATATCATCATATGTGTGCTTTACTCTATGTCTATGGATATCCTTGTATGTTCCTTGTGGGACTAACCCATGTAGGTATTGAAAGTGCAACACTCCAATGGATTGCTCCAAAAGATCTACATCAACATTGAGCATCCACATCTTCAACATCTACATGAAGTCATCATCGACAAAACCCAAGGTTAGTTCATCGCTCTTAGGGGGGATATCACATCTAGGGGGAGCTTTGCTCTAAAAATTGAGCTAAAGCAACTCTAAAGATGTGAACACAACAATGCTTTATGTAAAAGTGGTAACCCCACTTGTGCTTAAACGATGAGTATGACCTATGATCAAATGTTCTCATTTGACTCCTAAGTCAATATACTCATATATAGATGACCTAGTCATCGCCAATTGCTTGATAGATGCTAGAGTGTATGTGCATGCTTTGTCACATGTTTTATTTGCTATCTTATTGTGTGAGCATGTTGGTTGCATAATTTTCTCCATTCGAGGACATCCATTTGTTGTTTTGATTGTTTGGTTTTTCTTTTGCCAAATGGATACACAAAATGCCTAAGTACTCCCTCTAGCTATCTATGCTTTTTCTCGTCTCAAACTCTATTCATGCTACATCACAAAGTTTGAACAAGTCACTTTCGGACCCTCCGGGTGAGGAGTACTCGGAGCCACCGATCCGTCAAGGGCTTAAATTCCAAAACCTCTTAATGATTTTCGGTCAGACCAACTTATCCAACTCGGTCTCACCGAAATCAGTAAGTTGATCTAGGTTTTCATCTCGGTGCCACCGATTAGAATGATTCGGTCACACCGAGCTGCAGCAACTGCTAGCAGTTTTGCATCTCGGTGCCACCGAGACGTTCCACTCGGCGCCACCAACAGTGCCTGGGTATATATATCTCGCGTACCCGTACGGTTGAAAATTACTTCAAACCGCACGAGCTCGCGCCCTAGCACTGCCGCCCCCTTGGTCTCCGGATCATCGCCGTCTCCGCCAGTGACCCTCTACCGCTGGTCTCCGCCGCCATCAACGGGTTTCTTCACCGCCGTTGCCGCCGTAGTGATCCGTCACTGAGTTAGGGTACGGATTCGACCCTTTGTGCTATCCATTACTCCGATTCTTGCACAAAGTATAATGCCTTTGTTCTTTCCACGTATGAGATCAATCTATCTAGCAAATAAATTCCTTAGAATAGATTTGATGCAAAAACTTTGGGTTAGGTTTCCGCCGAACCCATCTCGGACCGACCGATCTGAGGATTTTGGTCACACCGATTGGCCCTGGCCATTGCACAAGTACAACTCGGTCTGACCGAAGTGTACTGATCGGTGTGACCAAAATCACTTTCTCTGTGAAACCCTAGCATCTCGGAGTCACCGAACTGCATATCGGTCTGACCGAAACTGCATGTTTAGACTCTGTTAGTGCTTCGGTGTCACCGAGTTTGTCAAATCGGTAGCTCCGAAATGCTTTCTGCAGAAAACTAAAGTTAAGTTTTTGTCTCATTTTTTTGCAAAAACAAGTTGTACTTTGTGATGCTCATCTACTCTATCCACACCCAACTATTCACAGGGTCAGTTGCAGCTATGTCATAAGCCAGTGACAGTCAGAACAAGTCTGAAGAGCAGCTCAATCTCAATGAGGGCACTAGTCCCAATAGCAGCTATGATGAGGGGAGCAGAAGCACACCCAACAACTTGCCTAAGCCAGCTACTAGGCAAAGGAAGAAAAGAACTTCTGAAAGTGAAGATGAAGATTTTGTGATTGAGGAGGAAGTGACCTCCAAGAAGAAGCTGCTCAAGAAAGAGTATGCTGCTGCTGCTGCCACAAAGCCATGCCTTTCCAAGAAGGCTCCTGCAAAGAGGACTCCAATGTCCAAGGCCAGAGCCTCAACTCAAGAAACAATGCAGTTTACACTTGAGCCCCGAGAGGAAGAAGAAGTTGTTGGTGGAAAGAAGAGGAAGGAAAGGGTCAGGAAGGCCATTGCCAGAGTGATTGGCAGACCATCCATGATGAGGGATGAAGAAGAAGAAGAGGAGGAGGAAGAGCCTGCTGCACCTCCTGCCAAGACACAGAAGTTGATGGGGGATGCCATCAGGACTGGGGCTGCTCCTTCTAAGCCCAAGTCTGCCCCCAAGCCCTCAGCTCCAGCTCAAGCCCCCAAGACAATAGCTCCCAAGAGATCAACAAGGAAAATATCAGTTGCTGAAAAGAACAAGGCCCCAGTGCCTGAAGTTCAGGAAGATGACAAGCCACTAGTGCTCAGGAAACTCAAGCCCAAGATCCCAGATCATAATGATGATCATCCTATGGCAGAGAACATGAAACTGAGAAAGGATCATGGTTTGAGACTGTGGAGGCAAAATGATCCTTATGCCACTAGGAGAAGGACTACTGTGGACTATCGCTTTCATACCAGAGAGCAGCAGGACTTCTATGAGACTGTCCTATTGGACAAGAAACCCATTGTTTGTGACATGAAATGGGTAGATTGAGAATATATTGATGAGAATGAAGATTACTTTCCCCATGTGCATGAGATTTTCAGAATGAATGGTGTTGACAAGTTGGTTGGACAAGAACTGACAAAGTGGAACGATGAGATGATTATGTAGTTCTACTCCACTGCCCACTTCTACCCTGATGGTAAGATAGTGTGGATGACGGAAGACACCAAATATCAGTCAACAATCTCTGAATGGGCCAAGCTGATCAATGCCCCCAAGGAAGAAGAGAATGATATTGATGTGTATGGTAAGCCTAGGAAGGATCACAACTCCATGGCTAACATGTACAAGCCAATTCCTGACAAAGCATTGGAGACACACAAGCTTGGTTCTATATACTATCTGCTTGCTAGTCTGACCACCATGAACACTATCTTGAGGCACACTCTATTGCCCAAGTCAGGAGAACATAGGATGATACATGGTCACTCCATCAACCTGCTTCATATGTTTGATGTCCCACAGAAATTCAAGGTCATGAGCTTGATTGTAGAGAAGGTAAAGAGGACAGCAGCAGACCAGAAGAGGTCTTGTGGATATGCCCCACACATTCAGACTTTGATTAACTCTAAGATGGGAACTGGGACATATCTACTAGATAGAGAGCATCTTCCCCTGAGACCAGACTTTGAGGACAACGAGGTTGTCATGGATGCTTCACATCCTACTTGTGCAGATGCCCAAGAGAAGATAGAGAGAGCAAAGGCTGCAAAAGCAGCAAGTGCCCCAGATGCTTCAGTTGCGAATCTCAAGACCAAGCAAGATCAACTCAGTTATCTGCTTGAGGCTACCGTAAGAATTGAGAAGAGCTTGGCCACCTTGTCTCAAAATCAGGAAAGTCTTGAGAGGATTATTGAGACAAAGTTCCATGACCTAGATGTGAAGGTCACTGAGATTCAGACCATTGTGGAGAAACTTCAAGAGGATGCTGAGGATAGGGATGATAGACCCACAACAGACACATTTCAGAGAGTGTCAAGGGCACAAAGATCATCAGCTGTGCCAGTTGCCAGAGACTCCAGGACTACCACTTCAGCACCTGCAGCCACTGCCATAGCTGCCCCTCTAGTGTCAACTCCTCCAGCTCCACAGACTTCTGCCGAGGCATTTGCAGATGCCCTCCTCTCCACGCCGTCTACGCACACTGGAGCAACAAGCCAGAAGACCCCTTCAGGAGCTCCCAGAGATCGTGCTTAGAGTGTCGTATAGCACTATACATTTTCGAACTTTTTGGTAACTTGTTGCCAAAGGGGGAGAAAGTGTATAGATCATAGGCTTTGAGAGAGAGTGTGCTTCTTGCTTTTTGTTGGTTTCATTTGCTATTCTTGCTACTTTGGTTATTTTGGTTGTCTTCCTATGCTACAATTTGTGTTATGCTCATGAGATACTTATGTGATCATGTGTTTGATCATATTATGCTTAATGTGTGCTTGCATGATTATATCCATGAATGTTTGTGTATGAGCAATCACTTGTATCCTTGGTGATGAGTGCATGTTACTTAATTCTTATCATTTTGAGCGCTCCACCAAGATTTATGTGACATGGAAGAGTGACCCATGATCTTAATCGATTGTGCATTTGCATTCAAAAGCAAATTTTTAAATAAGGCACAAATTTAGGGGGAGCTCTTGCTTATCACATACTTCTCAAAGCGACGATGTATTTCATTCATATTATCATTTGTCGAAGCTTTGATCTATATGTTGTCATCAATTACCAAAAAGGGGGAGATTGAAAGTGCAACTAATCCCCGGGTGGTTTTGGTAATTCATAACAACATATAGCTCATTGAACTAATATCCATTCAAGTTTAATATTTCAGAAAGTTCAATGAATGGCATGGCATGGACTAGAGATGTGGACGCCTCAAAATGCTAAGGACACATATTGGCAAAAGCTCAAGACTCTTCATTTATATTTTAGTGATCCAAGATCACATTGAGTCCATAGGAAAGCCAATACTATTAAAAGGGGATGAGGTGTTGCTTAATGTTCTACTTGCTCAAAATGCTTAGTGATATTGCTCCAAATCCCTCAACCACTTTCTCATTTCCGAATATGTCCAAAACCCAAAGTCAAACTCGGCCCCACCGAAATCTTCCATCCGGCGCCACCGACTTCATATTACATAGCCACTGCCAGAAACCCTAACACCTCAGTCACACCGATACGGATCTCGGTCTCACCGAGATGGCCCTGCAAACTCTCTGCTTCCCTTTGTAACATTTCGGTCTCACCGAAATGAGCGATCAGTCACACCGAGTTTGCTTGACCAACTCACAGTTTGCTCTTTGCTGAAATCGGTCTCACCGAGTTCAGGCAATCGGCTTCACCGAGATGAGGTTTTGCCCTAGCCCTAGCACATCAGTCCCACCGAGTTGTTCCAGTCGGTCCCATCGAGATTCCTAATGTTCACATTTTGAACTAAATTGGTCTCACCGAGTTCTTCTATTCAGTCTGACCGAGTTGTGTCAAATGTGTGTAACTGTTGGATTTTGTGTGGATGCTATATATACCCCTCCACCCCCTTGTCCATATGAGAGAGAGCCATCAGAACATGCCTACACTTCCAGCCTACATTTTCTGAGAGAGAACCACCTACTCATGTGTTGAGATCAAGATATTCCAATCCAACCACAAGAATCTTGATTTCTAGCCTTCCCCAAGTTGCTTTCCACTCAAATCATCTTTCCACCATATCCAAATCTGTGAGAGAGAGTTGAGTGTTGGGGAGGCTATCATTTGAAGCACAAGAGCAAGGATTTCATCATCATCACAATATCTATTACCTTTTGGAGAATGGTGTCTCTTAGATTGGTTTGGTGTCGCTTGGGAGCCTTCGACAAGATTGTGGAGTTGAACCAAGAAGTTTGTAATGGCAAGGAGATCGCCTACTTCATGAAAGTCTACCCGAGTGAGGAAAGTCCTTCGTGGGCGATGGACATGGTGGGATAGACAAGGTTGCTTCTTCGTGGACCCTTCGTGGGTGGAGCCCTCCGTGGACTCGCGCAACCGTTACCCTTCATGGGTTGAAGTCTCCATCAACGTGGATGTACGATAGCACCACCTATCGAAACCACGCCAAAAATCTCTGTGTCATCATTGCATTTGCACTCTCCAAACCCTTCCCTTTACCTTCATATGCAATGTTTTACTTTCCGCTGCTACACTTTTAGAATTGCATGTGTAGGTTGATTGCTTGACTTGTGCTAAGTTGCTAAAATCTGCCCACAACTAAAATTGGGAAAAGGTTAGATTTTTATTTGGTCAAGTAGTTTAATCACCCCCCTCTAGACCTACTTTCGATCCTACAGTGATTTCAAAGTTTCATTCCCTGGCGGAGATTTCCTTTTCCTTAGCGTTCAGAAGCACTTCGCGCTCCGTGAAGTGGACCTCCCAGTAAGCGATATCCTCCTTGGCCATGTCCAACACCTCCTCTTGCCGCAAAAGGGAGAGGGACTGCTTCTTGTACCATTCACGCATCTCGTTGCCCTTATCTGCCAGATTCTTGCCCATAAGATCAGCAGTATCGCGCTGTTCCTTGACTGCCTGCGCCTTGAGATTGTACCTGTGTTGGATGTCTTTGAGCCCGGCAGCCATGGACTCCAGGAAAGCTAAGTCTTTGGCACCATCAGCAGGATCACCAGCCTCTTCAACTCTCTGAGACAGTGGTGCAAGTATGCGTTTGATTTCCTCATCAAAATCTGCGCCCACTGTAACAGATGAGCCCGGAACAGCTGGCCCGGACTGAGCAATGACCAGTGCCAGCTTGCTTACGGATGACTGGGGAGCTACGACCTGTTTGCTGAGCAAGGGGAGAGGTCCCATGGATTGGAGAGGGGTTTTCTCCTCGATAACTGCGTCTTGGCCAGATGTGCTGCCGGGGGTTTTCTCTGTTCCTTCGGGAAATTCTTGTATAGTCCCAGCAGTCTGATCTCGAGCATCCACGACAGAATCCTGGTGGCCTCCTCGGCAGCGTCTTTCCCAATGCTGGCCACCTTCTCCAAGAGCTCTGGTTCAACTATTGACGGGGCTGCAAGCAAATACAATAAACAATGGCGGTCAGATACCAAGAATTGGCAAACCAGGGCCCAGAAAGCGAAACGATGTCGAGTAAGAAAAACAAGAATGAGTGGATTACCCGGTGGAGTTTGCCGCGGAGCGGTATCGGTTGCCCCGGCAACATTAGTTGCCAGCATCTGATCTGTGACCACTCCCTCCGTGGCCGCGATCTCAGTATGGGCAGATCCCTCGGTGGAGGCCCTTGCCGGTGATCTCTCTGATTGGGTTTTGGTTGGGGCAGTCCCTCCTTGGTGGGCCCCGCTTTGATAAACCTCCGCTCCTCCCTTGGCGGAGGACGAAGCACGTTCTTCCTCATCCCTCCAGGCGGGCGAAACTTGTCCCACGTCTTCACGTAGGGGGCTGGCCTGGGGGGCTGGGCACAAGATCATCTGTCCTATCCCCCGCCAGACCCGTGCTTGTTGAGGGCCTCATCGTTGTTGTGGGCTTGGCTCGCTTAACTCGCTGGGTGAGGGGCTCTTCATCTCTGTCGAAGACAACAAAACAAGGTTAGATCAACAAGTTATCAAAGACGGAGTACCTCGACGGTGAAGAGATCAGTCGTTCTCCATACTCTGGGTCTATGAGCATAGAGCCCAGTGCATACCCCGCAGGCGACGGGGTTGCTCGACCACTCTTTAGGGTCAGAGGAGTGGAGCTTCCTGGCAGCTTTGAGCTCGCCGGCGGAGCCGAGGTCCCCTGTGGGATCGAGTCGTGCGAAGAGGCTGGGCTCGACTGGGGGCTGGGATCGACCCCAATGACGACACGTCGCTTTGTGGGAGGAGTCTTGGCCTCTGCCAGGTGAGAGGATTGGCGGCGTGTCACCTCTGGGTTTGTGCCCCTGGAGGTAGTCTTATTCACCACCTTCGCGACCATTGAGGACGTCGAAGCCGCTGGCTTCCTGCTGTCCCGCTTGCGGGGGCGGTAATCTGGATCTGGCCCTGGGGCTTGGGGGCCTGCCGCGAGCCATTCCTCCTCCGGCTGCTCTGCCTCTTCAGCTTCGCTTTCTCCTTGGGCATCTTCTACCGTGGCGAGAATGCCAACCCCGGCAGGGACAAGCACGGTAGCCTCCTCTGT
Source organism: Thinopyrum elongatum (assembly GCA_011799875.1). Lineage (NCBI taxonomy): Eukaryota > Viridiplantae > Streptophyta > Magnoliopsida > Poales > Poaceae > Thinopyrum > Thinopyrum elongatum. Next base: position 417,360,004 of record CM022298.1, read on the forward strand.
GGCATGCCCCTCTCTCCCCTCGTCTGAGGAACCCTCGCCTTCCGCTTCCTCCTCCTCCTCCTCCTTCTCCTCTTCTTTGGGCCTCGCCTTCCCGGCAGCCCGGAAAGCTTTGTCCTCCTCAATCCGTTTCTTAATGAACTCCGCCTCCGCCTTAGAGGTGCGCTTGACCATATCTTTTTCCACCCTGGAAGCCCTTTCTTCCAGTGGAGACCCACTCCATCTCTGCATCAAGTTCGGGCAACTTACAATCACCCGCAACTCCGTAAGCATTGCAATCGGGCATCCACTTCAGAATCTGGTCCCGTGCAGAGTTGATATGTAGTGGGATGACCTTTGCCGGTAGATGAAATGGCCCAAGGCTTCCAAACAGCTATTCGCACAGCCAACCATGGCCGTATATCGGCAAGTTGTTGATAAGGCCTGGATACAGGCGCATTTTGTCGGCAACATCACCATATTCCCAAGCAAATATGTCCCTTTTCTGCAGCGGCGCAATGCGGCGCCGGAGGAAGTCGGCCCCCACCTGTTCGATGGTTAGCCCGGCAGCTTTGAGGCGGGCGATCCTGTTCAGCGCTGGGCGAAGCCTGTCATTGATAAGGCCTGGCTTGCCCCATTCGCTGCCGCGTACGACGCATTCCGTCCGCGCCCTGCAGTACTCTGGGGCGTCCTCGTCCTGGATCCAGCACTAGTCCGTCCTCCATTCCTTCCATCTGCTGCGTTGCTGGCCAGGGAGGTAATCCCAATTCTCCTTCTTGCCCCGGGGAATCCAACTTATGTTCCCCGAGCGGTGAGTCTTGTCCTCCACCTACGGGACGAAGAAGTGCCTGAACAAATCCATGTTGGGGGCAACTCCAACAAAGTTCTTGCACAGATGAGCAAAGATCGCCATGCACACCATTGCATTGGGTGTGAAATCCAAAAGGTGGAATCCATACACCACCATCATGGCTTCAAAGAAATCAGAAAAGGGGGAGGTAAGGCCGCAGAGAAAGTACACACAGAAGAAGCGGTACGAGTTCGGTGGAACTTCTTTTCCCTCTGGCAAGACCACAGGCGCTCCATGCCCCTTTAAAACTGCCCTTCCCCACATGTATGCATACCTCGCTATCAGGGCTTGGCTATCTAGGTTCGACGGGAAGAAAACCACATCTTCCTGCCGCTTTCTGTCCAACTCCTCTGCCCTTTTCTTCTTCCCCTCCGCTGCAGTATCTCGGTCGGTGGTCGCCCGCTTCCCCCTTGCAATGGCGGCTTTCTTTCCCATCCTTTGAGGTTGCAGGGCGGATGGGAGATCTCGCAGAGGGTTGAAGGAGGATGCCAGTGTGGGAGCATTTTCTTGGCTTGAGGATGAAGATGATGGGAGAAGAGACATATGCAAATGAGTAGCGCCCCCTCGCGTTGCCCTTTTTATTGGGAACTGACGCGGGGCTGGCTCTTCGCCATCTTTTCTCAGGAAGTTACCGTTTTACAAGCGCATTACCCATTAACTGCTGTTGTCCCACGACCCCACTACTTGCGGTAATTACGCGGAGTGGACGTTGGATTGGCTGTTCATCATGACAACCGTTGCATGTGCAACACTTCTTCGACGCGTGTCCATGCACTGTTTGGGGGCCTAACCCAATGTGCTCGGCGACACGTATGGCTCAGGCCTGGGAGCTTCTGTTGGGGTACACAAACAGGGGTGTATGTTTCCCCTGACTTGTGCATGGATGAAGGGCCTCCTCCCCAGCAACCAAGGCCAAGCCAGAGAAACAACTCTTAGTGAGATCAAAGAGCGGATCAAGAAGACCAAGAATAAGCACGACATAAGAATATCACCTTGGGAAGGCCTCCCTTGCCGGGCAGGAGAGCCTGGCCGGGTCGAGACCATCTCAGGGGCAAGTCCAAGATTTCCCCGGCAAGCTTGTCCGGTCCGCCAGGAGCGGGGATCCCCGCCAAGGCGCCACCACTCCACCGCACAACAACGTAAGTCACTTATCAGTGCGGTGTCGAGCCCCCAAGTGATTAAGTGGCCTCTGCTAAGCAAGTGGCGGCCCGTTGGAAGACAAGATTTATCCAAGTGACACCCGTCCAGAGGCGTGTCAAGATGATAATCAAGAGATGATTAAGCGGCTCGGCAGGCCTGCCGAGCTTCGCCCTCAGCATGACACCTAGCAGTGCATTTAATGCACTTTGTCTTAATTGCCAGAGTTAGGTATGATAGCACTGTTGGCTATCTAATTAGTAGATAAAGACTGTTTTGCCATTGTGGTTACCCCTTGAGCTATAAAGGAGGTCCAAGGCGACCTAACAAAGGATTCAGACCCTCACACACTTGTACACGCGTAGCTGCTCTCCCTGAGGCAATCTTGTTGGGCTTGGGCGCTGTGTATTGTGTTCTTCCACCCAATCCACCAAAGCATGAGTAGGATTTTACGCTACCCAGCGGTCCGAACCTGGGTAAAAACCACCAGTGTCACCATCGTCCTGTTGTTCCATGGCTTCTGCTCTTTGTGCAACGTGATCTCCCCCTTGCCGAACCATAAGGGGCTCATGGCCCCATAGGTGATCGTGGTTCCCATGATAGCAGTTGTCGCTGTTTAACCCTCACAGTGATCCGAAGCACTTGACACCTAATATTGCGAGATGACAAGAAACCCTTTTTTTAGATTTCTCATCAGAACTATAGCCATGTACAACATAGCCTGCATGATATGTAGATGATAGCCAATCCAGTCGTCTGCTGGAGTCTGGTCACATGCATGGACGAATTGATCTCTCGTGTCGTGCAGGGATCGTCCAGTCACCGACGTGTGTATAGCACTGCTCCAGTACTATCGCTCGTCTCTCTTTTCTATTAACTCAGCCGACTTGCGGGGGTGGGGGAGTGTGCCTATGGTCGGTTCTAAATTGTGGTCCCACATGTGTGTGCAAATGCAATATGACGCGTGTTCCATTCGGTGAGTGGCGTGTCAGAACGACCGACCGTCTGGGGTGTGACGTGAACGCAACGGGTGAGCTGTATACATGTGTACCGCCGTTTTCTTCTGGCTTTCCTCCATGGCGCAATCCATGGATATAAAATTATATTTAAAAGTCGAGGGTGGGGCTTTTCCTGCGCGGTAGGTGGGGCAGTTCCGCCTAGTCGGTTCGACAGAGAGGCGAGAAGATGAGGGAGTAGACTGCTGCAAACGTAGGGCTGTGTGATTTGACGGCTCGTTACTGCTAGACAGGTGGGGCCCTATGATTTAACTGGCCATTATCATTATTACTGTGGCGCTACGACCGGGGTGAGTCTCCCCTGATCCCCTCCATGGTATACAACAGGTGCTAAGAACAAGTGTACTCTACAAAAATGGGCTTATAGCCCGCTTACATGGCACTTTTGCTTATATGTCGAGGAGAGAGACATGGGGAAAATGGCGGGAGTGGGCTCTTGTGCAAGACCCTGGCTACTTACTCCTTGGCAAATGCAATAAATACTACAAAGAAAGAGATAGAGAGAACTAAAAAAAAATACTCTTATAGCCAACCATATAGCTAACCTTGTTGTATGAGTGACTATAAGTGATGACTATGTATGACATGCCAACATCAGATAGCCTAATGCACCTGGACGGAGGAAGTAGTTTCATGCATGCGAAGTAGGCAAAAAAATGCTCATTTATAGCCGTCTAAAATCTCCAAGCGCGCGAGCGAGGCGACGGTCGTGGTAGGCGCGACCATGATACGGGCTGCTGACAGCCCTTGGATCTAAGATCGAACGGTCGCATGCTAAGTTGCTGAACATTTGCAGAATAACCCTCCATGATAGGATATTCACCCATAGGTCTAGAATCACGCCATGCAACCGTTCGATCTCAGATCCAAGGGCTCTCGGAAGCTCGTATCATGGGAGCATGGAAAGCTTCGCATCACCTGTAATTTTCCCGACGCTTGACGTGCGAACACGCAGATGCTGTACTGTCAGGCCTACAAAGTGGGTCTAGTAGAAATGACATCTAATTGGGCCCCCATAGTACTATGCATGAAGCCATTTATCCACCGGGCAAGCCACTACCCTGCCGTTCCCACGCCCCACTCAGCATTTTTACAATCGAAAAACCGATAGCAGTTCGATCCTACTCATCCCCGGCCGTCACTCGTCCCCGGCCGTCCTTTAACATTATGAAAGTTCACTCCTAGTCATCCCGTCCTTTTACATTACAACAGTTCCACTAATCCTAACCCTCCTCCAAAATCCATGGCGTCCCAAATCTCCATGATTGGCAGTGAGTACAAGGTTAGAACCATCATCGGCGATGAGTTCAACATCATCTACACCCGTTCTTCCATGACGGTGAAAGGATGCCTTGCTCGCTTCAACCGCATGTTCAAAAAGTCAGATGGTGATGAGCGGGTCGCTGGGCTAGATGTTGAGTACACCATGGTCCTGGGAAAAGAGAAGAATCTAAAGGAGGAAGAGAAGAAGAAGCCCGCCATGATCCAGGTTTGCGTGCATAACTTGTGCTTGGTCTACCCCATATGCCATGCCGACGTTAAGTGCGAGGATTTCAAGAACTTCCTCACGGACGACAGAGTCAAATTCATTACTGTAGACTTTCATAATGACAAGAAAGTCCTGGGTCGGATAGGCCTCGTTGTAGGCCAGCCCTTCAACCTCTAGAAGAATAGGCTGGTGTCCTCCCGCCAGCCTTCAATGCTGACCCAGGCATGAGCCATGGTTGATTCTTCGTACGGTAAACTAACGAAACCTCACCATAAGTTTCATCTTGCATGGGAGTGGAATGAAATAGATAAAGACCACATCCAGTACGCTGCAATGGATGCCTACCTTTGTTTCAATATCTACAAGGGTTGGATGAAGAGCAAGAGCCTAGTGTGCGGTTCAAGCAAAGAAGTATCGGCCAAGAGGAAGAGGGACAAGGACGAAGTCGAGGACATGGACGAGGAGTCCGAGTAAGGTGGCATTGTCATTGCTCATGGTGCTTCTAATGCAGTGTCTACCGGATTAGTTGCTTAGTTTAATTTCAGGGTGCTTAGTTTTATTTCAGGGGTGTGTTGTGCTGAGCCCCCAGCAGAACTATGTTATGTTATTTCTCGTTACTTTAACTCTTCAGTACTTACATACTAGTATTTCTTACAGTTCATCTTGTAGTTGGTAGTACTACCACTCGTTTCTTCACATTATATACATACTATATATGATATGGCCAACATCATATAGCCAGTAGTTGGCTATACTATTAACCATGCTCTAAGCATGCCACATACACAAAACACTTAAATGAGATAAGTAATTCTAAAAAAACTTAAATGAGAGAAGTTTAGCCAAAGCATGAAGGAGTTTAGTTGTCAAAGAATCAAATAGGTATGCTAATTTCTTTAATAGACTTTAGCACCCCATCTAGTAAGCACGTACTAGCTTTTTTAATAGTACTATGCATAATTTGGCGACGAGCGCTCCGTATATATATGTACCACCTTTTTTATTTAATTTCATCTTGTTAGTTTTTCTCCATGGCGCAATCCATACTACTACTGTACAAGAGTACATTTAAAAGGCTAGAGGGCGGGGCAGTCTCGCCTGGTCGGTTTGACGAGAGGCGAGGGCCTTTATGATTTGATGACTCATTACTGTTGGAAGGTGGGCCCTTGTGATTTGACTGCTCGTATAATTGTTGCCGATGACTTGAGGAGGAGCAAAGAACCATGCGCTATACTCTAGTTTTCCACTCGAGTACTAGTACGATGGAGGAGCGTGAAACACGGCAGCCCAGTGCGATATGGCGATAAAAAATGATCTAATTTGCTAGTCATCGATCCCACGACGCCGCTCATCGTTAGCATTGTTCTATTCATGCCTCGCAGAGAACGTGACACATGCAGCGAAACACCCAAAGCAAAAGAAGAAACACAAGAGCAAAAGAAGAAGGAAGATAAAAAAGAAGGAAGACACAGACAGAAGTCTGGGGCGCTGCTCTCTACTTCATGAAGGGTTGCTGGCCACGGAGTCCTAACTGCTTCTTCATCGCCTCCACGACCTTCATCTCCTCGCGCATCTCCTCCGCCATCTTCTTCATTCTGTCCATAACGGGGGATTTCTCGAGGCGAGCGTTCATCATCTCTTCCACGGCCGCATTACGTAGCTTGACAGCAGCCGGGTGCTCGGTGTGGAGCTTCGCCAACTCCTCCTTCTGTTCCATGACGAGGGCGTTCAGCATCTTCATCGAGGAACTCCTCTTCTGACGCAGCTTCTTCTAGCCGGTGTTCTCCTCCTTCAGCAGGTCGAGCTCGTGGCGGAGCTTCGCCTTGTCCTCCTGAAGTTGCAGGATTTCGCCGGTCGCCTTCTTACCCGAGGCAATGCTCTCCTTCAGCAGCTTCACCAAGCCGGTGTTCAACTCCTCCTGCTTATTGAGCTCAGCGGGCATGTCGTCGAGGCTCTCCTTCAGCAGCTTCACCAAGCCGTCGGTCAACTCCTTCTGCTTATTGAGCAGAGCGGGCATGTCGTCAAGGGATAACGACTCCAGCACTGCCAGCTCGGCATGTTCGCCTCTGCGGCTAGGGCGCTCTTAGGAGCCCTCGCCTGCCCGTGAGAGATCTTTCGAGGCCTCTGCGAGGCGGTGAGCCCTCTTTTTTTTTCCACGGCCTTGGTCGCTGCTCCCTTGTTACTAGTAGTTCTCGACCTAGAGCTCTGCACACCGGCCATGGCAAGGACGGACGAACAAGAAAGACTTATGAGGAGGAAGGTAGAGTAATTTTCTGCTAGGTAGTTCCCCTTTTTATAACCTACTAGCACTAGTACTAAAACCTGCATAGTGGGAACACGTTCAGGTTTGATACGTAGGTGTGAACAGGTTTGCACTTAATTATAGCATGGTAGTACTACTTAGGAATGTGATGGGAACAAGCTAAAGATTAATTGATGGTTTTGGTTTCAAGGCCCGAAACGGCTCCCGATGAGTTTCTTGGAACACAAATCTCAAATACTACTGCTCAAATGAAGTCGCACAAGTCAGTGATGTAACTGGTCATACATGTCAGACCAAGCCGATGCGTGTCCCTTTGGTGAGACGTGGGTCCGACTGACTGTCTGTTGGTGCGACCGACCGTCAAGTATTACGCGATGGAGACTTGTGGTTGTGGCTTCGGGTGATTGTCACGACCAAGCATTCAAAAACTCATGATAAATCAATTACCATCTTTTTCTGAACGACCAAGTATTTTCACAGAAATACAATACATATAGATGGAGTGATTGTCATGGTTGCAAACTGCCATGGCACCGCAAGTTCACTCCAGCAGCAACCGAGTAGGTCACTGCATCGCTGGCGGGGAAGGAGGGTAGCTCATCTCACGTACGATGCATCCCCAGTGCTGCCGCCGCAGTTGGCTCCGCGATTTGGCTTCTCCTACTGCCCATTTGAATAGTTGCACCAGCTGCTCATCCCATCCTGCAAGCATGTGCGTTCTTTTCTCCGCAGTCGACTCCATGAATATGATCTCTAACATTAGCCCCAGCTTGAAATCAACGTGACGCTGCCAGATGCTGACATCCCTCAGCATCTCTCCCCTGAGATCGACTTGCGCCTCTGCCTTGTGCTTCGCCGGGCGCATCTCCTTCGAACTTGTCTCCAATCGATGCGACGCCTCCTCGATCCGATTTGCCCTTGCTGCCCACCACTTGAAACACAGCCATGGCATGTCCTCCGATATCACCGATCTGTGATTCCAGAGCAATGGATCCCCTCTAAAACACATGTGGGTTTCGCTCAAAGGCAGCAGTCCTGCGGGCCGCAGCGAGACGGCAGCCCGCGGGATCCTCGGATCTAAGGGATTATGCATGGCAGGATCCTCCATGGCGGTATCTGGTGGGCGAGGCGGGGAGGCGAGCGTAGGCGCTGGGACAGCCCTACGAGGCTAAGATAAAGATAGTACTACTCCACTCCGTCCATATTTAAATACAAAGGCCACCAATAGTTACCCATTCAAAAATTGATCATGCTGCCTGCGTCCTGGTTTATTGGCCCCCTTTTTATTTTGTGCCAAATTTTGACCAAAATTTTAACTAAGAAAATGTTAATGCATGTCACCAAAAATTATATCATTGGAATCGCATTTGAACATAGTTTTCGATCATATTACTTTTTATGACGTGCATAAATATTGTGTTACTTAAAATTATGGTCGAAAATTGCCACAAAATACGAAGGAGACCAATGGAAGTAGCAACCCATGATTTAACTCCTCGCATGCACGCAGTGGAGTAGTAATGTCATTCTCAACTACTTCCTCCCTCACGTCCACTCAATTTGCATGCGTTGTATTAATTGACTATCCATTAAGTGAACGACTTTACACGCGTCAAATTATCACATGGGGCGGATCTTCGTACAAAAATGCGTTCCACCGTGTACCCGCGTGTGCGTGCGAGGGAATGAGTGCGTGCGTGCACATCTTCGCTCCGTGCACGTACTCCGCCAGTGTGTGTGAGAGAGGACGAGTGCATTCTTCTAGAACCAGCAGCACGTCACTGTGAACAATCCACACAAGAAGGTCGCGACAATACCTCCACATGTGCCACGTGGCTTCATGGATGCCCCCCACATCATTTTAATCATAATGTATTAACTGAAAAAGGGAGAGACACTGTGTAGCATGCCATTGGAATTCTAATTTACGTGTTTTGCACATACTGGAAGTACTAGTATGGTACACATGCATTGCACGCATGAGATTTGGCAACCAAATTATGAATAAATACCACACTATAGCATGTAAGCTTTGAGTCATGTATGCATGATGTAGATGTTCATTTAATTCTTATAGTTCATCTCATTCAAAATCAATTAGTTTTTATAAAAAAAGTTAATCTATTTTAAGATTCATGGAATTGTGCGTAGTAAAGCATAAAGTAAAAACAAATAATGGCAATTCATCTAGAAAAAAAAGTTTGGGCAATTATGATACGGAAGATTTTAGAACAAAGGAGAAGTGCTTGTGTTTTGAGGTTTGTGCATTATGTTTAAGTTCAACCATGGAGTCTTCTAGATTGTACATGTGGAAGAATCTGGTGGAATGTAGATGATATCCAACGACCAGTAGTGCTCGGATTTGCCATCTCTGCACCGTCGGATTGGATTCATCCAATGACCATCTTTCAAAGTTATTTGCACACTATATAGGGGTATAGATATAGACTAGTGGCACATTGTCTAAAGCCTTTCTACACGCTCATTTTTTGTACAAATGTGCTCCACCGTGCACCCGCACGTTTGTATGTGGGAACAAGTGCGTGTGTGCACCTCCTCTCTTTCGTACACGTAGTCCATGTGTGTGAGAGATACTGAGATATGGTGAGGGAATACGTGTCAATGCAATTTGTGTGAAGGAGAGGCCTATATACATACATTTATGTGCATGGGGCCGGGGTGATATACGAGAAGGGAGGGGAGGGGTCGACCGCTTGAGATATCGATAGAGACAGATAGAGGGAAGAGCTCTACGAGTGTTCAAGCACTGGGATATGGGGGGTGCTGGAAGATGGTCCGAGGGGCCAAGTGGAGGGAAACTGGGAAGGAGTGCACAAGTGCGAGATCGATATTTAAAGAGAGGGGGCGAGAACATGCGCTGTTGCGCGTAGTGGCAGAGCCATGAAAATTAAATGAGCTAGGGGGCCAAGCATTGCTAATCCTTTATGGGGAGGGCCAATTCATCAACTTAAACCATTTTACCAACAATTGATCTACTGATCACATTCATATTAGCCTCAATATAGTGATGTTAGGGGCCAGGGCCCTTGCTTCCCCCTGTCTTCGCCACTGTGCACGCGTCTGAGAGATGAAGCGGAAGGCATGGATGATGAGAGGGAGACGATGGATAGATAATGTGTGTGTATTAGCTATGTAGTCCTATATAGAGAGGTAGGTTTGATCGATGCGTATGTGGGAAAGAGCAGGGTGAGACCTGACTAGAGATATAGATCGATCGGTTTGTGTGGAAAACTGGGAAAGACCTAGCTATATATACACACACATAGAGGAACATCGATCGTTGTGCATGCATGTGAGAGATAAAGAATGCCGAAGTGATCAAGAGGGGGAGGTGTGTGTGTGTGCATGCATGGGAGACCGACCTGAAGAAAAAGATTGCGTGTGTGCGATGGATAATGCCGAGTGGTAGTGTGTGTGCATGCATGCACGAGAGAAAGTTAGTGGTACAACTGTAAAGAGAAGATGACTGTGTGGGTGTAAAAGACTTGGTGAGGTCATAATCAATGTAAAGTTGAATTCAAATATTTGAATAAGATATCATGATGTTTGAAACCCATGCATGCATGAATATAATTGAGATATGCGTGATGTGGTTTTGAAAGAGCATGCTATACTGTATACACATTGAACAAGGTCAAACTGATTTGAATTTGAGATACCGATGGCAGGCATCGTTTGGCCACATTGCATCCATGCATGGACACACTATTCAAATTGGAGATGATGGGTGGCTTTCGCAGCACATATCTAAATGGTCTGTGTGTGTTGTGCGTGTTAAACATATTGTACATAGTATCATACATGGTTTATATTCTGAACATCTAGCTAGAGCATACATGTACTATGATTTGAATTCAACATAAAATGGATACATATATTTGAATTCGAGATCGTATGTACATGTAGTTCATATTTATATGGGAATTTACTACTCCTATATTCATGTCATGTGTTGTGAAGATAATATTTAGATGGTTGTATAACTAACCCGAGTATAATCCCATTCAAACAGGGAAAATGTACTCAAATTTAGTCCATATGCTAGACAGTACAAATTGTTTTTTTATTGTTGAGGGAAGTGCAAATTGATTTGGTACTGTACACGTTACGCTTGTTGTCCCGATTTTTTTAGTTTGATGTTGTTGTTGTTGTTGTTGTTTTTTAATGGCATTTCTAGTAATATAGTAAAACGGGACATGGCTCTCTCTAGTGGGGTGCGAATTGTCTTTTTTTGTACACGTTAAGCTTGTTCTCCTGAAATTTCAAGCCGGGCCTTGTTATGCTGAAATTTCAAGCTAGCATCTCTGTCTATCGTGCTACGAAACACCCGCCTCTTCAACCCATGCCTTGTTACCCGAAATTTTAAGATATCTCTTTGTCTCTGTAACATCCCAAATTTTCAATTTGGAATGTTTTACAATTATTAGCTAAGCATCTATGCATTTTGTTTGAGTTGAGTGACATTTGGAAATTTTCAAAGGCATTTGAGTTTTATTTGAATTTGGATTCAACTTGGCATTTGAATTTCATTTCAAAAAATCCCTGACAAATACTTGTTCAAAAGTATGAGAGGAGATAAAATGACACTCCAAAAATGTCAAAAGAAAACAATGCCAAAGGTTTTGAATTCAAATTTGAGTTTTATTTGGAATTTTCAAAAATATGTTTTTTATAAAGTTTCTATTTTGCCTCTGAAAAATAGTTCATCTTGTAGGATTTATTTTTCTGATCTTTTTGATATATATATGTCCTATATAAAAATATTATATATTTAACTATATTGTTTTTTCTTCTCTGCCTAATTCAAAAAAAAGGAAACCCCTCGGCGCCAGCCAGGCCTACCGGCCCAGCCAGCGCTGAGCCGCAGCTCACCAGCGAGCCAGGACGCCTGCCCCAGCGCGCCCCACCCGCTTTTCCTCTCGCTCGGTCACCCGCTCCTTCTCTCCCTTCTCTCCGTCGCCGACACCCCGACCCCACCTCGTCTCCAACTTCCCACAACGCCCGCCCGCATATCTCGCCAGCCCGACGCCGGTCGAGTCCGCGCCCCTCTCAAAACCCTAGCCCGAGCTACCCCCTCTCCACGAAAACCCGTCCTATAAATACCTAGCCCTCCCCTTGACCAAACCCCCTAAACCCTACGTCGAAACCACCACCGTAGCTTGCGCCCTTGCCAAACGCATCTCGCTACTGCCGCCGCAGTTCATCACCGCATCGCCGCCGGTGAGCAACTTCCCCAGCACCCAAGCTCATCCATCCGAACCCCCTTGACCTCCCGCACCTCTTTGATATCCTATCCTCGTCCAGGAACCCCCGAAGCCGACGACCTCGAGCTCGACGCCGTCGCCGGAGCTGCAGCACGCCCGAGCCTCGTCGCCGTCATCCCGATCGCCTCCGTCGCCCACGAGCGTCACCGACTTCACCCCCGACCTTCCCTCGAGCCGCCGCACCCGCCTGACGTCTCCGCCGCCGCCCAGGACCACCGGAGCACCCCGCCACCCGACGCCCGAGTGGCCACCACCGTCTCCGTCTGTCGCCGCCATCGCTGTAAGCCGCCACCTCCCTCCACCGTCCGATTCTCAATCTACGGCCTAGATTAGATCACGCAAAGAGTTAGGTTTTTCTTATTAGATCGGTTTAGTTCCCGGTTTAGTTACGATTTTTTTAGTTAGATCGAACCGGTCAGTTTAATTATTAGCCGCATATGTAGTTAAAGTAACGCCCGAGCGTTGTTTAGTTTCAGACCGCCCGCCTCTTCGGCCCGGTAGCGCCTGTTTATTTTTATTTTTTTAGTTTATCTAGTTTCTGTTTTTAAAACAGAATAGTTCTGATTTTGTAAAATCTATAACTTTTATGTTATTAAATATTTTTAGTTGATTCTTTTTGCTCTAGTTTGAAAATTTCCTAAAGTTTCTGTATAAAATAGTTTCGGCCATGTTTTAGTTATTAATAAATTTTTTATTTTAGTTTTAGTCAGATTAGTATTTCTGCTATAAAATGAGCTAGGATTAATTTTTTTATGATTCTTTTTGCCACTGCTTTGTTTTGACCTTGCCTAGCAGTAGGATTTATTTGGGTATTTATAGTTTTTGTTAAAATTAGTTTTACATGAAAACAAGCCTATTCTAGTTATTTTAACTTGCTGCGGTTTTCTATTGTTTTAATTATTTTAAAATTTTATTTTCTCCTCTGATATATTTTATTTCAGTTTAGTTTCTGTAGTTACAGAGGGTGAACTTTTATTTACAGTAAAATAAAATGTTTTTTTTTATTTTCTTGCTAGTTTTGTTTTAGGCATAAAAGGAGTTTTATAATAGCTTTTAATGCGTTTCTTTTTGCATTAAATTTATTTGCTGTTTTTCTTTCTGTCATTTAACAAAAACCTTATTTTGGCTTTGTTTAAGAAAAAAAAGTTTGTAGAAGAAAATTATTTTTGAGTTTGTTTTTCTTGTAGTAAAAACCTTGCTTTGATTCTATGACTTCGTTGGTTTTATTGTTGGATTTCTTTGTGTGTATGATTGTGTGTTATTATAATTTACTTGCTGTTGTAGTAGAAATTCTATGATGGTATACTTATTTGTGCTATGTTTGACTCGATAGAATTCCCGGAGTGTGAGGCCTGCTATTACGAGTCGCTAGCTTTCGAAGACCGTCAGCCAGGCAAGTCATTTGATCATGTTTTTACAATACCTATGATTTGTTGCATTAGAATTATTCCTCCCCACCATGCATGCAGTAGGAGAATTTTAAGTTATGTTCTTGAGTAGTATCATGTGGTAGGTTGAATCCAATTCCCCTTGTTACCAATGCCCGGGACGATGTAGTTGATTGCTATGCTTTCGTAGACGGGGTTGGTTGAGTGATTCATAAGGGATATGTGAGAGTCAAGATGATGACAACCCCATGACTTCAATCTCAAGATGGACTTCAAATTCACTACTGGGTGGAGGACGGTTGATGGGCACCCTGGAGCAACCAGCGGATGGCCGGGATGCATGGAGAAGCGCCATGACATCTTTCGGAAAGCTTCACCCAGCCACGAAGAGACGGATGGATACACCTTGACCGGAAGCTTACCTGTGCAGCCGCAAGCCATTATGGGCTCTGGCTTGGTCGACCCTAGGCGTGACTCTAGCCGGACGGTGCTACGAGATGTAGAAGAACGGTAGGATTGGATGGGCACCGACAGTGGCCCAGAGGAACTGTTCGGAAAACCCTGTTTTGTTCGTCCCGTCTTCAAACACCAGGCAGTGCGAGGACATAAAGGAGGGAACAATTCTTGCGTGTAAAGTGCACAAGACTCTGCAGAGTGAAAACCTAATCGATTAGTCGTGTCCCCGGTTACGGACAATTGAGCCTCTGGAATTGGAGTATTTCGGAAATCTCAACACCGAACATAATTAATTAATTGATGGGTTATTAAGGATTCGGGAATGAGACATTGGTTGGCGGAACCATCTCATTAACAACCAACATTTCATAGTAATTGCAAGCAAGTCCTTTTGTTGTAGGAAAAAATTGGCTTTTTCGCAAAAAACTTAAACTTAGAGCCCCACAGCCAAATTGCATATAGTGTTAGCATTATTATTGTTTTCTCTATGACTTGCCGGCATATTCAAAATGCTGACCTACACGGCTGCAACGTCTCATGTTGCAGAGGAGTTTTCCGACCAGGAGTGAGGCTACGATCTACGCTCGATGGTTGCCCTATGGAGTCGGATGGACTCGCTTATCGTCTACGCTTCCGCAGCTTTATTTTAGTTTATTTCTCATGAGTTGGCCTTCGGCCGAATTTATTATGATGTAATAAAGACTCAGTATGAGAATCGTGTAATAAATTCAGGTGTGATTGAACTTTGAATCTTTTCATCAATGTACTGTGTGTGCTAGCATGATCTTGGAATGGTACAAATACACAGAGACTTGACCGATTTCGGGTCGGGTCGCTACAGAGCTGGTATTCAGAGCACACGCTGACCGTAGGACATAACCCCTAGGATCGGAAAGCCATAGGAAGAAACTATTTTATTTTATGTCTTTATTATTCCGTAATTCTCTCCTGTTCATTTCTGACTTCCCTCCGATTTCAACATTCTAGATGGCCGTCAAGTTCATCCCAGTTCTACTCCCGGAGTTTTGCCAGCCAGATGAGACGATGCTTTTCGGCAGGAGGCTAGTCCAGATCACCAAGGAATTGAAGATTGCTCTGCCTTCTATCACCGGGACCCCTATCATGGCATTTCCAGAAGACCGTCGCTATAGGATTAAGGTGCACATACCAGGGAGGACTTTCGGAAACCTCTCGGCGCCCGTTGACTTCAGGTTCACTGCTCCCACTTGGATCCTCGGGAGAGACATAGCAGTTCATAGTGCACTTGGACGCATCCAGGAGGAATACAAGGCCGAGCTCGTTGGATCAGACTACACCATGATTTCTCGCAGGACTGCAGATGGAGAGATCATCCGCACCATAGATGACGACTCCGTTCGCTCATATGTCCAAGACTTGGGGGCGCACATCAGGACTCTAGAGATTCAGATGCGCAGGAGCTTGAAGACGGTCCAAAAGTTGCAGCTTCGTGAAATTGAACTAGAGGATGCAGCACGTGAAGCCCACTATGAGCATGAGGATGAAGTCAAGGATTTCATGGAGAGAGTCGACAAGCTGAAGATTGATGTTGCCGCATTGGAGGAGAAGATGGACCAGGGAGAAGACCTTTTTCCGAGTGGAGATGATGGACCCCTCGTGAGCAATGACCAGGATTATGAAGAGAGCTCCACCGAAGGAAGCTGCACCAGAGGATGCCGCACCAGAGGACGCTGCACCGGAGGACGCAAGGATATCTAAGGAGAACATTTAGTCGACCACCATGTTTTATTTTTATTTTTCATCGATCAGTTAGGCCATTATTTTTGATTAGTCATGAGATTTTGTAATCTGAGATTGAACCTTGTTTGAGATGAGTGAATAAATGATTGGTGTGATAATGTTTGTGCATTCATTTGGGTAGTGCTATTTTCTCTTTAGACCCTTGTTCTATTCTAATTTCTCATCCACTCCAAAACACCAGATGCCTCCGAGACGTGACCGCGGTTTCACTTTCCCGCCGGAGCTCACCCAGCTGATCCAGCAGCAGAATGCCTTGGTGCAGATGCTCATCCAGAACCAAGGCAACAACAACAACAACAACAACAACAATCCACTGCCACCACCCCCTGTCGACAACCTGACCCGTTTCCTAAGGCTAAATCCGCCGGTGTTCTCTAGTAGCACCGAGCCGATTGTAGCTGATGATTGGCTCCGCAAGATCGGAAGGGAGCTAGCAACTGCTGGATGCACAGATGCCGAGAAGGTGCGTTTTGCCGCACATCAACTGGATGGACCCGCAACCTCTTGGTGGGAGAACTACACCACCACCTATCCCATTGCCACCATCACGTGGGATCAATTCCAGCAGGCTTTCCGCACCGCTCATGTCTCAGCTGGAGCCATGAGTCTGAAGAAGCGTGAGTTCCGCAACTTACGCAAGGGGAATCGTACTGTGGGGCAGTACATGGATGAGTTTAGCCAGTTAGCTCGCTATGCCCCGGGTGATGTGGCCACAGATGCCGCAAAGCAGGAGAAGTTCCTCGATGGACTCAATGATGAGCTAGGAATGCAGCTGATGGTGGCTACCTTCAGTAACTACCAGGAGCTGGTAGACAAGGCCATCATCCTTGAAGGCAAGCAACAACAAATTGATAGCCGCAAGCGGAAGTATAGTCAGGGGAAGTACAACTCGGGAGCTCAGCAGAAGCCTCGCTACACCCCATACCCGAGAGGACACACCCATCACACTCATGGAGGACATAACCATGGAGGGAATGGGAACAATCACAACAACAAGACCAACTACAAGTCTGGCAATGGAGGCAATGGTAACCAGCACCGTCCTGCTCCGGCTCAGAAGGATCTGAGTCATATCACTTGTTTCAAGTGCCAGAAGACGGGACACTATGCCACCGAATGTCCGGAGGCCAAGCAGAGAAATGGAAACGGCAACGGCAACGGAAACTCAGCTACCAAGAAGTCCAACCCTTTTCCCCGTGCTTAGGTGAATCACATTGACGTGGAGGACGTCTATGATCAGCCAGAAACTGTGGTTGGTAAGTTTTTATTAAATTCATGTCCAGTATTGGTACTGTTTGATTCTGGTGCAACGCATTCATTCATATCAAGTGTAGTTGTGGAAAAATATGGGTTGCCCACTAGAACCCTTAGAAGCCCTCTTTAGGTCACTTCCCCAGGAGGAGAGATGACGGCAGGCTTAGGCTGTCATTCGATCCTCAGCATCGGAAATCATGATTTTCCCGCAGACCTCATAGTATTGGAATCCCAAGGATTGGACGTGATCCTAGGCATGGACTGGTTGATGAAGTTTGAAGGAAACATTGACTGTGCCCGCAAGACGATTTTGCTCACCACCCCGGAGCAGAAGAGGATCAAGTATGTATCTAGACGCACGCCAATGAAGAATCAGGTGAATTCCCTCACGGGAGATGTTCAGGAAGAAGTGCCCGTAGTGCAAGATTTTCCCGATGTATTCCCGGAGGAATTACCAAGAATGCCATCGGACAGAGACATTGAGTTTTTGATTGAGTTATTGCCCGGCACAGCCCCAATATCCAAGAGACCTTATCGGATGCCCCCGAACGATTTGGAAGAGATCAAGAAGCAAATTAATGAGCTATTGGAGAAGGGATATATTCGGCCAAGCTCGTTACCTTGGGGAGCCCCAGTTCTTTTGGTAGAGAAGAAGGATGGAACTCTGAGAATGGTTGTGGATTATCGTTCGTTGAACGACATGACCATCAAGAACAAGTACCCTCTACCAATGATTAATGATTTATTTGATCAGCTAGTTGGAGCCAAGGTATTCTCCGAGATCGATCTTCGATTAGGGTATCATCAGTTGAAGATTCGTGAACAGGATATACCCAAAACAACTTTCACCACCAGGTATGGTTTATATGAGTATACCGTCATGTCTTTCGGATTGACTAATGCCCCTGCGTATTTTATGAGCATGATGAACAAGATATTTATGGAATATCTGGACAAGTTTGTCGTGGTGTTCATCGATGACATATTAGTTTTCTCCAAGAGCGAGGAAGAGCATAAGGAACATTTGCGTCTAGTTTTAGAGAAACTCAGAGAACATCAGTTATACGCCAAGTTCAGCAAATGTGAATTTTGGTTGAAGGAAGTCGGATTCCTCGGACATGTTATTTCAGGAGAAGGAATAGCAGTCGACCCCACCAAGGTTGAATCGGTCACCAAATGGCAGTCCTCCACCTCAGTCAAGGAGATCCGCAGTTTTCTCGGACTTGCAGGATATTATCAAAGATTTATTGAGAATTTCTCCAAGATTGCTAAACCCATGACCAAGCTGTTGAAGAAGGAAACCAAGTAAATTTGGACCTAGGATTGTGAAGCCAGTTTTCAGGAGTTGAAGAAACATTTGGTTACAGCCCTAGTGCTAATTTTGCCGGGCATACACAAGGATTACCAGGTGTATTGTGACGCTTCTCGTCAAGGACTCGGAGGAGTGCTCATGCAGGAAGGAAAGGTTGTAGCTTATACCTCCAGACAGCTACGACCTCACGAGATGAATTATGCCACACATGATTTGGAGTTAGCAGCCGTAGTGCACGCAATCAAGACCTGGAGACATTTCCTTGTCGGAAACAGTTGTGATGTTTACACGGATCATAAGAGCTTGAAATATATTTTCACACGGAAGGAGTTGAACCTCAGGCAGAGGAGATGGCTATAGTTGATCAAGGACTATGACATGAGATTGCATTATCACCCAGGGAAGGCAAATGTTGTAGCAGACGCTTTGAGCCGTAACTGCTATGTGAACACCCTCGTAACTGGAGGATTACCTCAGGAATTAGCCAATGATCTCAGAGAGCTCTGACTGGAGATAGTATCAAGAGGATTTGTCGCCACCTTGAATATTCAGTCTACTTTGACCGAAAGAATTCGAGAAGCCCAGAAGACGGACAAGGAAATTGCAGAGATAAAGGAAAGGATGAGTAACGGAAAGGCTAAAGGTTTTCGTGAGGATGAGCACGGAACTTTATGGTTTGAGGATCGTATATACGTGCCCAATGACCCAGAGGTCAGGAAGTTAATTCTTCAGGAGGCCCATGATTCACCATACTCGATTCACCCAGGCAACACCAAGATGTATCTGGATTTGAAGGAAAGTTTCTGGTGGACAGGTATGAAGAAGGATATTGCCGAGTACGTAGCAGTATGCGATGTTTGTCAGTGAGTAAAGGCGGAACATTAGAAGCCGGCAGGGTTACTTCAACCTCTGCCAATACCTGAGTGGAAATGGGAAAAACTTGGAATGGATTTTATCACAGGATTACCCAGGACTCATTCAGGTTATGATTCTATCTGGGTAGTGGTTGATCGATTGACCAAGGTAGCTCATTTCATTCCCGTGAAGACCACATATACCAGCGCTAAGTTAGCCAAGATATACATGACCAGGATCGTATGTCTGCATGGAGTTCCGAGGAGTATCGTGTCAGATAGAGGAACACAATTTACCTCAAAGTTTTGGAATCAGTTGCATGAAACTTTGGGTACAAGGCTGGAGTTCAGTACAGCTTTTCATCCGCAGACAGATGGACAGACCGAGAGAGTCAATCAGATTCTGGAGGACATGTTGAGAGCCTGTGCGCTAGACTATGGATCTAGCTGGGATGACAATCTGCCAAACGCAGAGTTCTCGTACAACAACAGCTATCAGACCAGTCTGAAGATGGCCCCTTTCGAAGCTCTATACGGAAGGAGGTGCAGAACACCATTGCTGTGGGATGGTGTTGGAGACCGAAAACTTTTTGGTCCCGACCTTATCAGAGATTCCGAAGAGAAGTTCAAGCTGATTTGAGACAGACTTAAGATAGCTTAGTCGAGACAGAAGAGTTATGCCGACAGTAAACGCAAGGAGATAACGTACGAAGTTGGAGACCGAGCATATCTCCGTGTGTCTCCACTTCGAGGAATCAAGAGGTTCGGTGTTAAAGGAAAGTTAGCACCCAGATTCATAGGCCCATACAAAATTCTTGAACGTAGAGGAGAAGTTGCATACAAGCTGGAATTGCTGGAAGGATTGTCAGGAGTTCATGATGTCTTTCATGTTTCCCAGCTGAAGAAATGCCATGCAGAGATGGCCGATATTCCTTTGAGAGATACAGTGCCCCTAGAGGCCATACAGCTTGACAGTGATCTGACTTATGAGGACAAACCCGTAAGAATTCTCGAGACTGCGAACAGAGTTACCCGCAGCAAGATCATCAAGTTCTGCAAGGTTCTGTGGAGCCACCATTCCGAGGAGGAAGCCACCTGGGAGCGAGAAGAAGATCTCCGTCGAGACCACCCGCACCTATTTGCTAGCCAACCCGAATCTCGAGGGCGAGATTCATCTTAAGGTGGGTAGGTTTGTAACATCCCAAATTTTCAATTTGGAATGTTTTACAATTATTAGCTAAGCATCTATGCATTTTGTTTGAGTTGAGTGACATTTGGAAATTTTCAGAGGCATTTGAGTTTTATTTGAATTTGGATTCAACTTGGCATTTGAATTTCATTTCAAAAAATCCCTGACAAATACTTGTTCAAAAGTATGAGAGGAGCTAAAATGACACTCCAAAAATGTCAGAAGAAAACAATGCCAAAGGTTTTGAATTCAAATTTGAGTTTTATTTGGAATTTTCACAAATATGTTTTTTATAAAGTTTCTATTTTGCCTCTGAAAAATAGTTCATCTTGTAGGATTTATTTTTCTGATCTTTTTGATATATATATGTCCTATATAAAAATATTATATATTTAACTATATTGTTTTTTCTTCTCTGCCTAATTCAAAAAAAAAGAAAAGGAAACCCCCAGGCGCCAGCCAGGCCTACCGGCCCAGCCAGCGCCGAGCCGCAGCGCACCAGCGAGCCAGGCCGCCTGCCCCAGCGCGCCCTGCCCGCTTTTCCTCTCGCTCGGTCGCCCGCTCCTTCTCTCCCTTCTCTCCGTCGCCGACACCCCGACCCCACCTCGTCTCCAACCTCCCGCAATGCTCGCCCGCATATCTCGCCAGCCCGACGCCGGCCGAGTCCGCGCCCCTCTCAAAACCCTAGCCCGAGCTACCCCCTCTCCACGAAAACCCGTCCTATAAATACCTAGCCCTCCCCTCGACCGAACCCCCTAAACCCTACGTCGAAACCACCACCATAGCTTGCGCCCTTGCCAAACGCATCTCGCTACTGCCGCCGCAGTTCATCACCGCATCACTGTCGGTGAGCAACTTCCCCAGCACCCAAGCTGATCCATCCGAACCCCCTTGACCTCCCGCACTTCTTTGACATCCTATCCTCGTCCAGGAACCCCCGAAGCCGACGACCCCGAGCTCGACGCTGTCGCCAGAGCTGCAGCACGCCCAAGCCTCATCGCCGTCATCCCGATCGCCTCCGTCGCCCCCGAGCGTCACCGACTTCACCCCCGACCTTCCCTCAACCCGCCGCACCCGCCTGACATCTCCGCCGCCGCCCAGGACCACCGGAGCACCCCGCCACCCGACGCCCGAGCGGCCACCGTCATCTTCGTCCGTCGCCGCCGTCGCTGTAAGCCGCCACCTCCCTCCACCGTCCGATTCTCACTCTACGGCCTAGATTAGATCACGCGAAGAGTTAGGTTTTTCTTATTAGATCGGTTTAGTTCCCGGTTTAGTTACGGGTTTTTTAGTTAGATCGAACCGGTCGGTTTAATTATTAGCCGCATATGTAGTTAAAGTAACGCCCGAGCGTTGTTTAGTTTTAGACCGCCCGCCTCTTCGGCCCGGTAGCGCCTGTTTATGTTTATTTTTTTAGTTTATTTAGTTTCTGTTTTTTAAACAGAATAGTTCTGATTTTGTAAAATCTATAACTTTTATGTTATTAAATATTTTTAGTTGATTCTTTTTGCTCTAGTTTGAAAATTTCCTAAAGTTTCTATATAAAATAGTTTCGGCCATGTTTTAGTTTTTAAAAATTGTTTTATTTTAGTTTTAGTCAGATTAGTATTTCTGCTATAAAATGAGCTAGGATTAATTTTTTTTTATGATTATTTTTGCCACTGCTTTGTTTTGACCTTGCCTAGCAGTAGGATATATTTGGGTATTTATAGTTTTTATTAAAATTAGTTTTACATGAAAACAAGCCAATTCTAGTTATTTTAACTTGTTGCGGTTTTCTGTTGTTTTAATTATTTTAAAATTTTATTTTCTCCTCTGATATATTTTATTTCAGTTTAGTTTCTGTAGTTACAGAGGGTGAACTTTTATTTACAGTAAAATAAAATGTTTTATTTTATTTTCTTGCTAGTTTTGTTTTAGGTATAAAAGGAGTTTTCTAATAGCTTTTAATGCGTTTCTTTTTGCATTAAATTTATTTGCTGTTTTTCTTTCTGTCATTTAACAAAAACCTTATTTTGGCTTTGTTTAAGAAAAAAAAAGTTTGTAGAAGAAAATTATTTTTGAGTTTGTCTTTCTTGTAGTAAAAACCTTGCTTTGATTCTATGACTTCGTTGGTTTTATTGTTGGATTTCTTTGTGTGTATGATTGTGTGTTATTATAATTTACTTGCTGTTGTAGTAGAAATTCTATGATGGTATACTTATTTGTGCTATGTTTGACTCGATAGAATTCCCGGAGTGCGAGGCCTGCTATTAGGAGTCGCTAGCTTTCGAAGACCGTTAGCCAGGCAAGTCATTTGATCATGTTTTTACAATACCTATGATTTGTTGCATTAGAATTATTCCTCCCCACCATGCATGCGGTAGGAGAATTTTAAGTTATGTTCTTGAGTAGTATCATGTGGTAGGTTGAATCCAATTCCCCTTGTTACCAATGCCCGGGACGATGTAGTTGATTGCTATGCTTTCGTAGACGGGGTTGGTTGAGTGATTCATAAGGGAGATGTGAGAGTCAAGATGATGACAACCCCATGACTTCAAGCTCAAGATGGACTTCAAATTCACTACTGGGTGGAGGACGGTTGATGGGCACCCTGGAGCAACCAGTGGATGGCCGGGATGCATGGAGAAGCGCCATGACATCTTGCGGAAAGCTTCACCCAGCCACGAAGAGAAGGATGGATACACCTTGACCGGAAGCTTACCTGTGCAGCCGCAAGCCATTATGGGCTCTGGCTTGGTCGACCCTAGGCATGACTCTGGCCGGACGGTGCTACGAGATGTAGAAGAATGGTAGGATTGGATGGGCACCGGCAGTGGCCCAGAGGAACTCTTCGGAAAACCCTGTTTCATTCGTCCCGTCTTCAAACACCAGGCAGTGCGAGGACATAAAGGAGGGAACAATTCTTGCATGTAAAGTGCACAAGACTCTGTAGAGTGAAAACCTAATCGATTAGCCATGTCCCCGGTTACGGACAATTGAGCCTCTGGAATTGGAGTATTTCGGAAATCTCAACACTGAACATAATTAATTAATTGATGGGTTATTAAGGATTCGGGAATGAGACATTGGTTGGCGGAACCATCTCATTAACAACCAACATTTCGTAGTAATTGCAAGAAAGTCCTTTTGTTGTAGGAAAAAATTAGCTTTTTTGCAAAAAAACTTAAACTTAGAGCCCCACAGCCAAATTGCATATAGTGTTAGCATTATTATTGTTTTCTCTGTGACTTGCCGGCATATTCAAAATGCTGACCTACACGGCTGCAACGTCTCATGTTGCAGAGGAGTTTTCCGACCAGGAGTGAGGCTACGATCTACACTCGGTGGTTGCCCTATGGAGTCGGATGGACTCGCTTATCGTCTATGCTTCCGCAACTTTATTTTCATTTATTTCTCATGAGTTGGCCTTCGGCCAAATTTATTATGATGTAATAAAGACTCGATATGAGAATCGTGTAATAAATTCAGGTGTGATTGAACTTTGAATCTTTTCATCAATGTACTGTGTGTGCCAGCATGATCTTGGGATGGTACAGATACACAGAGACTTGACCGATTTTGGGTCAGGTCACTACAGTCTCGTTGTGCTCCGAAAACTCCCTCCATCTCAACCCACGCCTTGCTATCCCAAAATTACAACACGCGTGAAAACTCCCACCTCCTGCAAAATCCCGACACACGAAATTCCCGTGATACCCCTGAACCGAAAGAACTGCCTAATTCAAATTGGTGTGGGTACTTTCGTAACTTACCCCACATTTCGGACAAGCGCGTCCCTAAGCCATGGTTCCCCCCTCCCATCCCCTCCGCCCCCATTCATACACCGAGGCCGCGAAAACCCACGAAGCCCCACACCCTCCTCTGTCCACCACCTAGTCGGAGCCTCTTACCCGACGACATCGTCCACCGCAACAGCTCGACGTCCCTCATCCACCGCACCGGATGAGGATCCATTGTCGATCTCATCGTCCCGCCGGTTCAGCCACCCCGTCCTCCACCTCCAAGGAGCTGCCCCAACGTTCGCCTCGTCTATCACGCCACCTCCATTCCCACACCATCGTCTTCACTTGCACCACCAGAAGAGCAGCACCATCACCGATTCCTCGGATGAAGCTGAGGCCTAATTGGCACCACCAAAGATGTTCTACACTAATCGCTGCATTTTCTTCTTGATTCGATCTCACGGTGCTGCCGGCGCTCGGTCCCGAGCCGCCATGGCACGGCTCCATCTACAGCGGTGTCGCCGGCCACTTTCTCCATGGTGTCGCTCCCTCTGCGGCGACGTCCACATCAGTAGGAGCTGCTGCTGCTGCTTCGGCTCTTGCTCATGCTGCTACTCTGCTCTTGCTCTTGGTCCCCTGCCTGGTCTGCTCTTGCTCGCGCTGCTGCTCTTGCTCTTCCTTGCACTACTGCTCTAATCTTGCTTGCGCTGCTGCTGTATGAGCAGCAGCTCCGGCTCTCGCTCGAGCTCCTGCTGCTGCTACCTGAGATGCTGCTACACGACCAGCTGCCCCGACTCTCGCACGTGCTGCTGCTCTGGGCGTTGCTGCTGCACGACCAGCTACCCCCGCTGCTCTCTGGTAGTACGTTCCCTGTCGGAGCGGCTACCGATTTAGATCACTGCTACTCTGCCACTAGTGCTCGAGCGGCCAAAACTAGTAGTGCACTGCTTTTCTGCTACTAGTGCGTTTAGTTTTGACAGTAAAATTCAGTTTCGGCAGCAAAATTCAGTTTCGACAGTAAAATTCAGTTTCGACAGTTAAATTCAGTTTCGACAGTTAAGTTCAGAGATGAGCGGCTGATGTATTTTACATCTAGCACTTTGTGGTTATGTATTTTACATCATCTATTGGAGATGCTATTAGAATTCCACTCAGGTTAACGTTGTCTCTCTTGTCCTGCTTCAGACTCGCCGTCGTACAACTCATCGGAGTTGCTCCAATGATGAAACCCTCCATCACAGCGGAGCAGTACCCTCGGCTCCATCTCCAAATGCCTAAGATCTTCTTCCCCTCCTCCGACAGCCACATCAGCCGCAGCATCCTCAGTGACCAACTCAATGATGCAGAGATCGACATGGCTTTGCCAAAGAGGTTGTACACTTGTTGCATCGCTTTTTTACTCTACATGTTATATATATTGTCCACTAAGCATGCATAGTAACATGAAATACGATTAGACAAGCAGTGAGGTGCCAGGCAACTTAGTTATCCATGATGGACTCTCTCGAAAGCCATTATTATTTATTTTTGCGCGTTTGAGTTGTGCATTTGTAGATGGGCCTGGGAGTTGAGCTAGTAGGGCAGTGGCCTGGGTCCAAAGTAGTAGAAGTAGCACAAAAACATTTTTGGAGTGTAGGATTTTGCCTGTTCAAGCCTGCCTACTAGAATCACCAGTGCTTGAAAGGAAAAGTGAAGGAAAACATATGAATTGGAAAGTTTCCTATGGTACTACTATTCATGCATTTGGTTCAAAGGAATGGAGCAAAGGAAAACTGTAGGATTTGTTCCTTTAGTGTCTCCTTCAAAGAAAAACCGTGGGAATTTTAATATCCACTAGGCCTCCTTTTCAAACTCCTATTCATGAAGCACAAGACTATGAGATAGTAGCATAATAGCATTATAACTGTACATTTTCTTGTGGTTTAACTTAATTTCACCATGCTTCTTTGTATTCGAGTGATCTTCCAATTCTTGTGAACCAAACACCCAGATTGACAAAAATCATGTGTTTTTAAATTCTCTATTTTGCACGTGCATTCCTACCATATTCCTGTGTATTTCCTATCCCTGCATTGTTAGAATCCTCCAATTCAAACAAGCCCATACAGAATTACTTCTGTTACAGATATGTGTCAAAGAAAATCTTGTGTGGTTTGTCCCGCTCCTGCTGCACTATCATCCACCCCAGCTCAGCTGCTCCAACAACGGAAGGGTTCATCACAGCAGGGATCCGCCCTCCAGACTGTCTTTTGCCGCCTTAGATCTTCTTCCCTGCCGCCGGCAGCCATGACAACTGCATTACCATCATCAACTGAGCAGATGACCTTGAGGACTACACAGGTCCGCAAGAGAGGTTGCACTCTTTCGTGTCTGCTTATGTTATGCATGGCTTAATATGACATGCTACTTTATCATCCTATTCACCGTTTAGACTCCTAGTCAGGTCCAAACTAATGCTCAAACTTGAGTTTTTAAATGGTTGTGGGGTACATATTGGGGCAGCAATCAATTGTATCTATCTACTATCTGGTTAATCTCGGGTGTCTACTATGTGTTTCATGTTGGGTGGGAAACAAACATTAAAGGAGCCATTATCTGTATTTTTTAGCTGAAGCTATTATCTTCCTGCTATCATTGGTTTTGGGTCTATCCACAGGTTGCTACCATCACTCTGGATTTGTGCATGCACTCCTTACATAATCTCACTATGTTTTATTCCTATGCATGTCAGTTATTGTACACAATGGTACTGAACATGTAGAGCAAAAGAGACGAGCCTTGTGTGGCAATAAAATTTCATGCAGACGTCGCTCCATGGTGGGCGCAAAAGCAACTCCTCCTCCTCCCATTCCAGACTGTAATCAAGAAGAAGATAACTGTTCAGAGGGGGATTCAGAGGGAGCAGACCACTCCTATTTACCCCCTGAGGTCTTTTGCTCTAACTTGGCATGCTGATGTTGGTCATATCATGCATATGGCGCCTTGTATTGCTTACTTTATACATAAAATATGTCATCTGCTTAGTTTAGGCATGCTTTGTGTGAATCCCATCTGTTTAGTTTCTATATCATATATGTGAATCATGCAATGCCATCTTGTTTAGCCAGGCATCATATATGTGAATTTTGCAATGCCATCCTGGTTAGCCAGTCATCTTATATGTGAATTATATCATGCCATCCTTTTTTTTTGTTACGTATTAAATTTGTCAACAATGTTAGTACATTAAATTACTCTTCCTGTGCATCAGCCATTCGACACGGTCATGGAAAAATCTGGAGTGAAAACAAGGTCTTCAGAGCAGACAATGCTATCTGACGAAGTGCATGTCTTGCTGGTTATGGATAGCTCCTCAGAGGAGGATTCAGAGATAGATGACCAGTCCTATCCCCCCCCCCCCCCCCCCCCCCCCCCGAGGTGCATGCTCTAACTTGGCAAGTTTATATTGCTCATACCGTGCATATGGTGTCTTGCATTGCTATGTCATTTTCTTAGTTTAGACATGCTTTGTGTGAATGCCACCTGTTTAGTGTCTAATTACCATATATGTGAATTATGCAATGCCATCTTGTTGCAAGACATTATATATGTGAATTATGCAATGCTATCTTGTTGTAAGGAATTATATATGTGAATTATGCAATGCCATGCTGTTTAGCCAAGCATATTATATGTGAATTATATCACGCCATTGTTTTTTTGTATTACGTATTCCATTTGTCAACAATGTTTGTATATTCAACTACTCTTCCTCTGCATCATCCATTTGAATTGGTGATGGAAAAATCTGGAGTGAAAACAATGTCTTCAGAGCAGACAATGCTACCTGCTGAAGCAGATATCTTGCTGGTTACATATAGCTCCTCAGAGGAGGATTCAGAGACAGATGACCAGTCCTATTTTCCCCCTGAGGTGTATGCTCAAACTTGGCAGGGTTATATTACTCATATCATGCATATGTTGTCTTGCAATGCTTAGTTTTAACATCATATACACAATATTGAATGTCATCTGCTTAGTTTACACATCATATATGCGATTGCCCTCTGTTTACTTGCTTAGTATATAAATCATATATTTGAATTATATCATACCATGATGTTTACATAGACAACATGTATCTAAATTATGGCATGCCAACCCATTTTCTAAACACATAATATAGTTATATCATCTCATCTTGTTTACATAGTCATCATATTTTGAATTATGTCATTCTATCCGTGAATTATATCATGCCATCGTGTTTTCGTTGACGGCATGTATGTGAACTATGGCATGCCAACCACTTTAATAGACACATCGTATAGTTATATCATGGCATCCTATTTACATAGTCATCATATTTTGAAGTATGTTATTCTATCCTGTTTAGTTAGCCATCATATATGTGAAATTGTGTCATGCTATCCTGTTTAGTTAGCCATCATATATGTGAAATTGTGTCATGCTACCCTGTTTGGTTAGACAACATAAATGTGAATTATTTCATGCCCTGTTTTCTTCCTTAGTATCCATTGCACCTATCTATCATACAATGTCTGTACATTCAATTACTTTTCTTGTTTATCAACCATTTGAATTGGAGGCGGTGATGGCAGTATCTATGGGAGTAAAAACACTGTCTTCAGAAAAGATAGTGCTACCCGTCGATGCAGATAGAAACATTGTTGTACTTGCCCAAGAACCAGCCCCACCACACATAACCTAGACTCACGCAGATTGTACCCCTACCCAGTTGGACAGAGAACCAGCTAAACCCCTTCTAACCCCAACCCCAGCTGATAGTAACCCAGTTCCAGTTGACACAACAGCGTCTCCACCACAGAGCACCCAAACACGAGTAGTTAGTAAGGCAACTGCAATGCCCAAAGCACGAGGACCACCACTCTGAAACCCAAGTCAACACTTAAAGCAAAAGAAGAATTGTTCTCAGGTCAGGTTCCGTAGCTATGGTTCTTACTCCTTTGCTCTTGCATCACTGTATTTACTCATAACAACTAATTTCAAATTTGAAGGATGCAATTGAAACTCCAATGGCGCAACAAGTATGTTTTAAACCTGTTTCTTTAATTGGTTTGCTGTTGTAACTTGCTCTATGTTGATTGTAGTTTCAATTGAATAAACAGTTATGTTCTCATGCCATGCACATTACAAGTGTTGTTAGTGTTGTGTAGTTTCCCACACTTATATTCTGTCTATGTTGCTTTGTCTTAAACATATATGATTTGAACTATCTCTATCTTGATTTGGCAACATAAACTAGAATGATATAGACCATACAGTGACCATAGTGCATAGATATATGTTTGTTTCCTGTTGTTATCCTGTCCACCTTACTACTGAACTGGTTTGCCAAAATGAGTTTCATATACAACGTGATAAACCTGTGATGTGTCTGCTTGTTTCTCTTTTAGAATGCAGACAAAATATTGGAGAAGAGTACCCCGTTATGCAATGGTAAAGGAAGTAATGCAGATAAGGTTCAAGATAGCGAGACATCCCTATTGGTCTCCAAGAAAGCTGATAAAAACTATCTTGAAGATAGTGAGACAACCCCAAAGTCCTGTCTTGATGTAGTGTTCGAGTTACTGGCCACTACTGCTGGCA
Organism: Thinopyrum elongatum; assembly: GCA_011799875.1. Taxonomy (NCBI): domain Eukaryota; kingdom Viridiplantae; phylum Streptophyta; class Magnoliopsida; order Poales; family Poaceae; genus Thinopyrum; species Thinopyrum elongatum. The sequence goes on from CM022298.1 coordinate 417,389,587, forward strand.
CAAGCTCTTTGAACTCACTGCCTGAATCAGTTCATCTTCTTGAGTCTAAACTTCAAGTTGAAAGACATCGATCAAATGTGTTGTGACACGAAGTCGAAGGACTAAGGAAGTCCCTACAGAATTCAGATGCATACTTTCTAGTGCAACAGCAAGCGCTGGAGAATTTAAGCGCCAATCAAGAGAAAGTTAATAAGCTTACTAAGCATCTTGCCAGCATGGTGGGTACCCAGGATATTGTTTCTTGAGCTCTTCTGAAGTGGTTTCAGTTTTGGACTTGTTTTGCTGAAGTTTATTTGCACTGGTCGCCAAGTTTGACAACGAGTGTATGTAATATGTTGCTTTATTTGTTCCCTATATTTGCACTGGTGGCGAACTTTGATGCCCAGTGGATGTAATCTGTGTAATCGCCATAATATCCTAGCGTTAGTTGCTTGCTTATTTATTTTGTTAGTCTTATTTATTTGTTTGCTTCTAGTTCAGCAGTTATTTTTTCTCGGTTTCCTAGTGGCCGCAATAACCTATTTTTTAAAACTAGGCCACAATAACCATGGGCAACATACGAACCGTTGTAACCATGGTCCTGCTATCTGCTGTAGAGACCATGGGCCTCCTACGGGCCTTCTATAGGCCGTAGATTTAATGGGCCTTCTACGGGCCATATGATCGATTGGCCAAATATGGGCCGTACTATTCGTGGACCATTAACGAACCGCAATATGGGCCGTAAACGGTCTAGAATGGGAATCGTCTGTTTATGGGCCGACCATAACGGAACGTTAATAGGCCGATGTGTACAACGGGCTTAATTCTATCGGCAGGCATAACGGGTCGTTAATGAGCCATATTTGATGACGCTATGAAAACGGACCAACGGATTAACGGGCCACAGACGGGCCGACTTTAAGCACGGGATGAATTTGGCCCACAAGCGTAACAGGACAGTAACAGACCGTAAGTAATCGAATGCTGGAAATGAGCCAATAATAAATGGGCCCTTAGAAGGCCAAAATATAACACGGGCTGGAAATGGCCCAATGGAATAATGGGCCGTTAATGGGTATAAAGCGATATACTGTTCATTACGGGCCAGTTTCACCATGTGCCATTTATGGGCCAAGAGTTACAAAGGGCCTCATATCGGCTGAAAGATGTCATGGGCCATACATGGGCCGTAAGTTACAACGGCAAGAATCATATTGAATGGCCCAGATGACGCTACTGGGCCTAATTCGGATAGGCTATAATGGGACGTGAGTTAGCGGGCTGTAAATGGGCTATATGCGAATAGGCCGTTAACAGGCTTTCCGTGGGCCGGGCTGCTACCTTTTGACCAAGTCAAACAAGCCGGCCTTTTGACCTGAATGGGCCACTGTTGGGCCGAGCCATGTGTCAATGTATCATAGGCACATCCCGTCCATTCGCTGGATGGCATCTGTCCCAGCACTGAGCTGACACGTGGATCCTCCGACGAATGAGAATTTTACACGTGGAAAATCCCCATTGGTCAGGGCTGTTAACGGGTTATCGGATCCAAACCGGAACCCGATAGCTTAACGGTGACCCGTTATGATGGATGCACATGTCGGTTACCCTTGACGAAAACACTTCCATGACGCGCCATTTATCGTCATGGAAGTGGACACTTCCGTGATGATAATTTTGGTACTATCATGGAACACTTATACGACAGCACATGTATGATTATCTTGATTCTTTCATAAAATCATCATGGATGTACATGCATGACAGAAAACATGACCTACTGTGACAAACACGTATCATCACGGAAGTGGTTTTTTGTAGTGTTGGCTCCCAGCCACAACCCGGATCCTTGATTCAAGCTCGCGCGCGACAACTGCTCCTCGCGGGCTACAGAAGCGGCGGCCAACGGCCGCTTACAGCGTGGAGTGCCGACCTTCGCCGCTTCAGTGGAGGTTGGAATTAACGTCGACCCTGTTGCCCCTGTTGAACCAATTCTGCCTCCGGGGAACGTCATCATCATCCTTGATGACGACGAGCACTAGGTCGCATCGCTGCCATCTCTGACCTCCGTCGTCGTCGAGGTCACCGCCTGTCACGCGCTCGCCTTCGTGTACGTGCTGACCAGGGCCTCCGTCTTCACCTTTGGCTCCGGCGTGAGAGGCTCTTCTAGCGCCAAGGCAGTCGATGCTGATGATGTTGCGCCGTCCCAGACGCCCACGCACAGGTGCTTACTGTCGTCTCGTGGCCCTCGTCGTTTCGCTGGAGAGCCTGTCGTTGAGCAGCCGCTCCAGCCGCACAGCAGCAACGCTCGAGTTCACGGATGGTGCCTACAACGACGTCGCCCCCGCACCCACCTCTGTGGTGGCTCCTCTTCCGAGGACGAGCGTGGTGGGAGATCTTCTCATCGCCGGTGATGTAGCCGGTCGGCCATCTCCGCCTGTCTCGGTGTGGATTTGCGATGGAAAGCGGCTGGGGAGATTTTCGACTGGCCACTCTGCCTTATCTTCTCGGTAGACCAGGCTAGGCTACCTAGCGTGGCTAATTTGCATGCCGCTAGAAATTTAGGAAACTAGCAGCCATTGTTATCTTTGCTTATTTGCTCCTTTAATTTAGCATATTAGCAGATAAGCCACCTAGCAGTAGTTCTAGCAGTGATTTCGTTCCTGTTTTAGACCTGCTAAAATTTAGTACATATATTTTAGTACTATTTTTTGTTGTGTATCGAGACGTATTCCAGAATCTATTTTGATGCAATATATTTCCATGTTTACCACATGTTGATATTAATTACGTCTATTTGCAATTGAGATTTTCAATTTCTTGCAAATATAGATGCAAAATTCAAAGTGATTTCTTTGAATTGATGTTTTGGGATTACAAGGTAGTGTGTAGATCTGCTGCTTTGTAGATTATCACCTTACTGTTAAAGCCTACATTTTGCCATTTTGACATTATGATTGCTCTACAAAGTTCTCTCCCACACATTTTACTAAGCCATGACATAAGGCATTAGGAGTGAGTATCTACTGATTTCATCAGATTATACTCCCTACTGCTACGAGATCTACTCCATTTTGGAGATTATCTTCAAGGTGTCATACTTATCAATTTGAGATTCACACTAATGGTTTCAAGCTAAGTTCTTGAAATATCCATTAATTTTGCAAAATTCATTACAACACTAACCATGATGGTCTTTAATTTACTAATCACAAATTAATTATCTCTGGTAACCGATGGCTAGAGAATTTGAGGTATTCATCCTCAATGGCCAACACTACCCTACCTGGGCATGGACATCATGATCGCTCTTGTGACTCGTGGGATAATGTGTGCAATCCAAGGCCACAGGATTCACCTCTGGTTGGAATCACACCACTAAAAGAAAAATGTTGTCTTATACATCATAAGGCATTATATTGATCCAGATCTCTACATCTGGTTATTCTGTATCTGCAATTCCTGGGACACAATGAACCTCAAGGGCAAAGGTTTGAAGCTCACTTCAACCTTCAACCCGACATCACCAGCTGTGGCGGTACCCTATGGGCACGGAGAACATGATGGTTGAATATGCCTCAGCCGACATGTTTGGAGACTATGAATAGTCTTTCAATCTCCTGAGTGGTTAATATAATTAATGTCCATTTATGATGTTGTAATAACGATATAAGTATTGTTATCATCATATATTGTATATCATATATTGTATCAGCACTTTGGTACAACACATTTATACGTATTCAATATATCTGACAATGATTTTCATATTGAGAATCCTCAAGTCTATATATAGATTTCTACGGGGATCAATCTGATGAAAGATGATATGTGTATTGTGGACATATGCACCACTAACTCTATAGTCAGGGAAGTAAAATATTTCCACTCTCGTTGAGAGAAAAGGAGATATTTTAACTATCGCTAGACGCGATGATGTAATTGTTGGCTCAACTCGAGTCATATTTACTATCCCTATGGGTTAACTCGTACCCTACTAAACTACAGAGATATCCGTCAAAATAGTTTCCATAGTGAAACTTATGATGACAACAAAGAGGAATGTCTTCTCTCTACCATATGCAACGAATATGGCAAGCACATTCTCTATGTATCATCAGGATTGTACTACACATACTATTAAACCCGTAGCACATGTTGCTTACAAGATAGTTTTCCAAAATGTCTTGTACATGACAAACTTGGCATTCTAGCCTTGGTCATCCAGACATTGGGTTGAAATTGAAACTATCAGGAATTCCATTGGTCATACTATTCTAATGCTAAATTCTAATAATATTTGGATTTTATGCGCACTACATGTGATGCAGGGAAGCTAATTTTAAGGCTCGCGCACCTTAAAGTCTATGCTGAACCACTCAGACTCCTTGAATGCATCAAGTCAAGGTATGTGGCTCTTCCTATCCATTGACTAGACTATTCAGGTATTCCATGGTTTCAAAAGACACATCTATACGGTGGTCTCAAGTGTGATCTATCCACATGAAACCATTGGCTCATTATCCTGACATCGATTTCAATTAAAATCGAATGGACAACGTTGCAGAATTCTCCTTGCATGCCTTCACTATAGCCCTAGGATTGAATTTAGCACATTACCCTATATGTCTAGACTCAAAATGGTTTGGTAGAATCCTTTATCCAAAGAGTTAATCTCATTGCATTATCTTTACTTTGAAATTGCAACTTACCAACTTTACATTGGAGTCATGTAGTTTTACATGCTCATGACCAAACTACATAATATTATTCCCCTCTATCTTTGATATGTGGAAATCTACCAAGTATTTCCCATCTGCGGTAATTCGGTTACACACCGATATCACCACCCCGACATACATCATTGGCCCCTCAGCATATAGTGGGGATCTATGTGAGGAATAACTGTATTTCCGTCAATACCTCAAGACCTTCATATGGGGAGTTATTCAAGGCTAGTATGCTGATTCAATGAGGAACATTTCTAGGCATTAGGGGAGAGTTCAAGTACCACAAAGAATGCCAGAAAATTAGTAAAATGTTCAACACATTTCTGGCTCAAATCCACGTACTCAAAGATCTGAACCATGTGTTTAGAAGATTTGCAACACATTGCAAATAACCTGCCAGATTCATTTACTGACTATAATAGTGTCACACAATCCTACAATCTTGCAAAAAAATGCCTGAAAGAGTAAAGGTACCAACAAGAATCACTCCACTCTCCGTTCAAAGCAACAGGGGAGATGTATGGCAATTGTACATCAGGATTCAGCTTCTTGCAAGCAAAGATATCAAGGCCTCTGAATCAGTAAATGCAAGTCAACTTCATGTTGATAGACACCTAATGGGTAGTATACACCTAGTGGATGGGAAAACTCCACCAACACAGGTCATAGTGCACACAATGACCGGGACACCGGAATACCCGACTCAATCGCATTGGGAAATCGTGAGCAGTCACCCTGGGTAATGATATTTCCATCAACTATATATTGATATAGATTCTGGAGAAACATATAACTGGAAGTCTACAATTGTCGACATACATTTCTCAACTAGATTGCAAAAACCTTTCAAACGATTCAGATCCAAAGACCATGGCCATGGCAAAGTGTGAACAACACTCAGACTGAACTCAAGCAAAGGAAACAATCTAGGTAGAAATAATCTTGCTCAATAAAGGGAAGGTATTCCCATAAGCAATACCTACACCAATTTTCTTCTGGAAACAGAATTGAGAACAATGAGGTGGTGAAACATAGAGCAAGTATTGTAGCACAAGGGTTCATGCAGATACCCAACTATTCTCCAGACGTGGAATCTCTTTCCGATAAATTATATCATTGGCAGTACAAAATCATCTATCGCTGCAGTTGATAGATGTAGTGCTTACATATCCATGTGGATCACTTTATTCAGATATAGATGGTTCCCGATGGAATCTCACTTCTGAATCGAAATGCTAAACTCAACATACATTGTGTAAAATCAAAAAGTCACTATATGGCTTATTTGTTTTCGGTATATTTTGGTACAACCGACTTAGTGAGTTCCTTACACACAAGAATTACTCATACACTTATGATTACCCATACATGTTAAGTGTGTAATCATCTAAATGATGGAATTTGAGATGAAGGATTTGGGTAAAACCTCGAGCACCTTGACTCATACATCATGGTACACATGTTGTCTATATCCTGATTATATTGGAGAAATTGATTGTGGACAAATCTTATGCATCCATAACTCGCATGGCTTTGTTCTCTAGACGTAGAGAAAGATCCATTAAAACAATGAGTTGATGTGAATGCGATATTGGGACATAGAGTTCCATATCCTAGTGCCATTGGACCCACCACACATAATTGGTTGGGGCTCAAGAATATCTTTCGATATCTCCAAGGCATCAAACATTTGTCTGAATCTTTCAGTTCTAGAGAAATCTCGACACCAATATCATTGGATACATCTATCAGATCCCTACTATGTCAAATCATAGATGAAGTTTGTGTTCCTGCTAGGTGTGATAGCCATCTCATGAGAGTCTTCAAAATTGACCTCGTGGCTACATCCACCAACCATTATCTCAAAGATAATGTTGCTTGTGTTGCTCGGATGCAAACAGGTTATGCAATAAGCAATATCGCTATATTGCATATCTTGCAAGTCAAATCATGTGACTAATATGTTCACCAAGTTTCTACCAACTTCTACATTCCATAAATATGTTCATGGAATTGGTATGTGATGGCTTCGGAATTTGCAAGAATCAGGGGGAGTATCTTCCCGAATTGTTCATGTTCAAAGCATCATATTATACTCTTTTTCCCTTCATGAGTTTACTTTACAGGTTCTCATAAAGGTTTTTACTGAGGTAATATCAACATGATATCATATGTCATACTTTCTTTTTTTTTCATCGGGGTTTTTCGGAAAGTATATACGACATATTTATTGTCCTCTAAACTCTATGGGTTTCTCTTATTGAGTTAAAAGAGACAATAACCATTATATGTTGCATCATTTTCTCCTTATTTTCCCACAGGGTTTGAAGGATTTTTAGCAACATATCAAACACCTATCTCCTCACATTTTTCCCACATGGTTTTTCGAGGAGACTTACTTAAGTTGATGATGATGAACATTCTCAAAGAAAAACCAACTCAGAGGAGCTTTTATCAAGATGATGATACTACATGGACAAGCGTAGATTAGGGGGGGGGTGTTAAGACTTAATTAACACAAGTTAATTAAGGGTTAAATCTCCACTTATCCAAACCGTCATACAAATAGATGCGACTCTTGTAACCGTCGTGTCCCTCCGGATGCGCCCCTTCGAGGCCTATAAATATGTAACTTGTCATCATCAATATACACAGTTTCTAATTACTATTGATTGTCTCTCGTTCTAATTTAAACACAATCCTTTGGAATAGCTCCAAATGGAGCGTGGTAGCAGCATCTATAGTATGACATAGAGATTTGCAAAGTACAGACGGATCTGAATGTTGCAGACCCGTTGACTAAAACCTCTCTCACAAGCAAAACATGATCAAACCCCATAACTCATTGGGTCTTAATCACATGGTGATGTGAACTAGATTATGGACTCTACTGCAAGTGGGAGACTATTGGAAATATGCCCTAGAGGCAATAATAAAATGGTTATTACCATATTTCCCGTTCATGATAAATGTTTATTATTCGTGCTAGAATTGTATTGACCAGAAACATAAATACATATGTGAATACATAAACTACACCGTGTCCCTAGTAAGCCTCTACTAGACTAGCTCGTTTATCAAAGATGGTTATGGTTTCCTAACCATAGACATGAGTTGTCATTTGATAACGGATCACATCATTAGGAGAATGATGTGATGGGCAGACCCAACCGTAAGCTTAATTAGTGTCAGATCATTTAGTTATTTGCTACAGCTTTCTTCATGTCAGGTATCAGTTCCTTAGACCATGAGATCATGCCACTCCCGGACACCGGAGGAATACTTTCTGTGCTATGAAACGTCACTTCATAACTAGGTGATCATAAATGTGTTGTATAGGTATCTCCGAAGGTGTTTGTTGGGTTGCATGGATCGAGACTAGGATTTGTCGCTCCTTGTGACGGAGAGATATCTCTGGGCCCTCTCGGTAATACAACATCACAAGAAGCTTTGCAACCATGTGACTAATGAGTTTAGTCACGAGATCCTGTATTATAGAACGAGTAAAGAGACTTGCCGGTAACGAGATTGAACTAGGTATGGAGATACCGACAATCGAATCTCAGGCAAGTAACATATCACCGGACAAAGGGAATTCTATACAGGATTAACTGGATCCTTGACATCGTGGTTCAACCGATAAAGATCTTCATGGAATATGTAGGAACCAATGTGGGCATCCAGGTTCCGCTATTGGTTATTGACCGGAGAGGAGTCTCGGTAATGTCTACATGATTCTCGAACCCGTATGGTCGCACGCTTAATGTTCAGTAGCGTTAGGGTAGTATTGAGATATTAATATGGTGCAGTCCGAAGGTTGTTCAGAGTCCCGGATGGGATCCAGGACATCACGAGGAGCTCCGGAGGTAAAGATTTATATATGGGAAGTCATATTCAGGGTTCCGAAAAATGTTTGGGTTTTTTCGGCATTGTATCGGGAAGGTTCTAGAAGGTTTCAGAGTGGGGTTGTAACACCCCATGTAATTAACCACAGTGATCACCCTTAGTTAATGCCATGTCAGCATGTTTAACAGTGCCTAATCATCATTTGCATCATATTGCATTTCAAACTCCTAATTCAAACTTCAAATTAATTTAAAGTGAAAATAAAAGTTTTTCAAATCCAGTAACTAAATTGTTCATCATGTTGCAAATAATCTTGAGGCATTTTTAAAATTAACAGCAACATTGATTGAAATATTTAAGTGGCCCTAACAACCTCAAACAGTAGCAAACAGCCACCTTTAATAACCTTTTATTTAATCTAGATGAAATATGGAATTATATTTTACCCAAACTAGTTTTTGGTAATAGAGAATAATGCACAACAATTTATGAGCTAAGTCCCACATTTTGTAAAAGTCATTTAGTAGCTAAACAATTTGCAAAATAGTAAAACAAAAGAAAAATAGAAAAGAAATGAATGAAAAGAAAAAGGCCGCAGCGGCTGGGCCTAAGTGGCTACAGCATCAGCCCAGCCCACCCCGCACCTCCTTCCACCTCGCACTGCTCCTCCCCTCGCGCTGTCGCCGCGTGCATGCACCACGCCCTGGCCCCCCCTTGCTCTCTGCTCGACAGCGCACGCTCGCGCCCTCGCCGTGGATAAGAGCATCCCCCCCGCCCCTCTGGCGAACCCTAGCACCACAACTCCCCTCCCTCGCTGTGACGCCCCCGGCCCGATCGTGCACTAATCATACACGCAAATGCACACGATCAAGCCTAAGGACTCACGGGAAGATATCACAACACAACTCTAAAATATAAATAAAGTCATACAAGCTTTATATTACAAGCCAGGGGCCTCGAGGGCTCGAATACATAAGCTTGCGAACAAGCGTCAGCGGAAGCATCAGATATCTGAGTACAGATATAAAAGAAAGTACAGAAAGGCCTTTAGAAAGGCGGGGCAAAATAAAACACTACGATCGAAAGGTGCAGGCCTCCTGCCTGGGACCCTCCGATCCTACTCCTGGTCGTCAGTCAACTCGTAGTAGTATCCATCCTCTGGGTAGTAGTAGTAACGATCGTCGGGGCATCTGTCTCAGGGGGCTCCGTCCTCTGGTCACGTCAAACTGATATGGGGAGAAAAAGGAAAACAAAGCAACCGTGAGTACTCTGAAGTACTCAGCAAGCAAGGATCTACACTACATATGCAACATTTTCAAGGGGAGGCTGTATATGTGGACTGGGCTGCAGAAATGCCAGAATAGAGAGAAGGCCTAGTCCTATCGAAGACTAGCATCTTCAGCGGTCTTGCAGCAGTAGAAGAGAGTAGAACAACACCATATAATGTAGCAGTAATAATATCAACCTCACCCAGAGATCCTTTCTCGACTCCCTGCGAGAAAGCAATCCCAGAGCCATAAAGTCATCAAACCTCGTCCTGAGATCCCTTCTCGACTCCCTGCGAGAAGCAATCCCAGAGCCATATATACAGGTCTCATCACAGGTATCCAGTTCTAAATTGTATCAATCAGGATACAACTCCGAGTGTCCTTTACCGTAGGACCGGCTATCGATAGAAGTGTTCTTCCCTGCAGGGGTGCACCAACTTACCCATCACGCTCGCTTAACTCCGGCCGGACACACTTTCCTGGGTCATGCCCGGCCTCGGCCAAACAACACATCGCAACCCTACCTATAGCTCAGCAGAGAGGTCCCCGTCGGTCTACATCCTAAGCGCTCAGAGGTCTTGGGCCATCGCCCTGTGCACTCCGAGTCGTTGCGCGCAGGGAGAAGCCTGGCACCAGGAGGGCGCCGGTCCGTCCGTGCCGCCATGCTGAACTGGACGTCTGACAGAGCTTTCGGCTGATGCTACGATGCAGAACGCCCATACTATGCCCACGTGATGGTTAGTGCTATCAGACCAGAGGCCTGCTCGGATCAAATATCCAAATCGCTAGGACTAGGGGCTTGCGGTAACGAGCAGAGACTCACGAAAGATGTGACCCCGTCGCCCCGTCTCGAGGACTTGCGGCAAGGGTTAAGAATGCCCGGCCGCGCCTCGTATTCACCACTCGGGCACCACACTGGCAACCCGCCTTCACATCACATGCGGGTACCCCTCAGGGTCGACCCGCCTTTCCAAGTAACATTGTAAAGTCCAAGTATCCGTGTGTCCATAACATCAGGGAATCCGAGGTATCACCCTCATTGAATTCCCACTCGATGTATCCGTCAAGGTGAACTAGGAGGAATCACCCTCACTGGGTCCACACTTGAGGTGTTGTACGACAGCGTCGTTATCGGAAGCGGTGAAGGAGGAATCACCCTTGATGACCATGACCGAATAGCTACTCTACAGAGTTAACATCAGAAGTGCTACAAGAGGTTTCACCCTCGGCACTCGATAGTAACGCTGCAGTGTCGTTACAACTAAGGGGGGTGATGTGCGGTGTCGGGTCCTGGTCTTCAATCCCATTGATCGGGTCTTCTGACGATCCAGCGCGGCAGTCGGGATAAGTGGGGTCACTGATAGGTCTCTACCCAGCCTAGACTAAACAGTTTAGGATATGTAGGTAATTATCAACAGCAGGTTACAATGAAGAGGCTATGCATCAGAATAGGTAAAGCAGCAGCAGCAGTAATTCTAATGCAAGCATGAGAAATTAGAATGGGTGATATCGGTATGCTCAAGGGAGGGGCTTCCCTGGTTGCTCGGCGGCAAGGGCAAGGTCGTCAATGCTGTCTTCGGTCTCCGGAGCTGCGTCGGGATCTATCGAGAGAGAAGAGGGGGAGGAAACAGTATAAATATAGAGCAAACATGAGCAACACAAAGTACGGCATGACAATATGCAGTGCCGGGTGTGTCCTAACGTATGGTTGCACGTCACCGAGGAAGGAGGAATCCATCCGGGAACGTTTTCCCGGTTCCGGACATTTGTCAGACAGATGACCGGAGGGGAACGGTTGCAAGTTCGGATAGTTAGGGACGCGTGACGGACGAACGGACCGCGTATTCAGATTCGTCTCGTCGTTCTGAGCAACTTTCATGTACAAAGTATTTTCATCTGAGCTACGGATTATTTTATATAATTTTCTAAAGATTTTATTAATTTCTGGAATTTAATTAATTATTTAAATTAACATTATCCGAAACAGTGTCTTGCTGACGTCAGCATGACGTCAGCATGACGTCAGGACCAGTGGGTCCAACCTATCATAGGCTGTTAGGTTAATTAGTGATTAACTAATTAAATTACTGTTTAATTAACACTAACTACTTAATTAGATTAACCTAATCAGGATTAATTAACTTAATTAATTAACTAATTAATTATTTTTATTTATTTTAATTATTTTTTTATTACATTTTCTTTTAATTCGTTTTTAGGGGCTGGGCCCCATCTGTCATAGGGCCGGGGCGGACATGTCCGGGCCGTGTCTGTTCGGGCACCGGACACGTCCGGGCCAGCGCGCGCGCGTGCACCAGAGGCGAGGCCAAGGCCGGAGCGCGGCGCGGCGAGGCCGGCCGGGCGGGCGCGAGGGGAGGCACAGCGAGCGCGGGCGAGCGGCAGCCGGGCGCGGTGCGGCGTCGGGACCGGAGGCGTGCGGGCAGCGGTGGCGCGCGCGGCGGGCGAGCGGGGCCGGAGCGGGCACGGCCGAAGCGCGCGGTCGCGCGTGGGCGAGCGGGCGGCGGGGCGCGGCCGGAGCACGCGCGGGCCGGGCGGCGGCCGGAGGCGGGGAGGCGAAGGAAGAGAGGGGAGGAGGTGGCCCTCACAGCGGGGCGCAGGGACGGGCAGCGTGCTCGGGGAGGGTGGCCGGAGGAGGCGGCGCCGGCGGCGGGGTCCGGGCGGCGGCGGGCGGCGGCGGGCGGCGCGGGGAGGCGCGGGGCAGCGCGGGATCGGGCCTGCTCCGATCTGATCTGGGGGGGGGGAGTGAGCGAGGGGGTGGGTGGGGAGCGGCTAGGGTTCGGTCGGGTGGGGAAAAATGGGGGAGGGGAGTGGGCGCCGGCTGGGCCGGCCTGGCTACCCTTGGCCAGCTGGGCCGAGGCCCAGCGAGGGGGGGGGCTTTTATTTTCTTTGTTCTTTTTCTTTTTATAAATCATATACCTCTGTTTAGTAAATAGTTAGGCCCCAACCGAATTTAAAAAGGGAGACCTAGTCCATAAATACCAGTGCTTTATTTCCTAACACCTAAAATTAGTTTGGGCAAAACATCATTTCATACTTAAATTAGATTTAATAAATGGTTATTAAATATTGTTTTTAGTCGCTGTTTGAAGATGTTTGAGTCACTTACCAACTCCAATGATGTTGTTTCAATTTTAGAATTGTCTCTGATTTATTTGCTATTTAATGAACAATTTAGTTTCTATGTTGGACAACTTTTATTTTCCACTTTCATTTAAATTTGAATTTGAGGTTAGGAGTTGAAATGCATATGATATGTTAAGATGATCATACACTGTTAATCATGCTGACGTGGCATAATCAAAAGGGGTGGTTACTGTATTTAACCACGGGGGTGTTACAAATCTCCTCTACTAACAAGAATTCTCGTCCCGAGAATTAAGAAGTAGAAGGAAAAAGTTCGGGGTATTCCGCACGAAGATTATCCTCGCGTTCCCAATGGCTTCATCTTCAGTATGATTTTGACCACTGCACTTTGAGGAACTTGGTAACCTTCTGGCGGGTTCGACGTTCAGTCTTCATCGAGAATGCGGATCGGATGCCCTTATAAGAAAGATCATCTTGGAATTCAGCATCTCGTGATCCACAGATCGGTGCGAGATTCCTTGAAGCATTGACGAAGTTGCGACACATGGAAGACGTCGTGGATCTGAAAGATTGCGGCGGCACATTCCAATTTATATGCCACTTGACCACGTCTTGCAACAATGCGGAAAGGACAATGTAGCGCGGAGCTAGCTTGCCCTTGATTCAAACGGTGAGTGCCTTTCATAGGATTGACACGAAGGTAAGCTTGATCACCAGGTTGATAAGTCCAACCCCCATCGTTGTCGATCATAGTTGCTCTTCTGGCGGTCCTGAGCCGCCTTGAGATTTTTCCCGGACATACGAACTTGTTCTTCTTCGGCTTGTTGAATAATATCTGGACCCACGAGCGGTCGTTCCCCAGTTTTCTGACCAATTCAGAGGGGTTCGACACTTACGTCCATAGAACCTTCAAAGGGGGCCATTTTCAAGCTGGCTTGATAGCTGTTGTATAAGGAGAACTCGGCATATGGAAGAGATTCTTCCCACTTCTTGCCAAACGATATAACACAAGCTCGCACAATGTCTTCAAGCACTTGATTAACTCGTTCAACTTGGCCTTGGGATTGAGGATGATAAGCTGAACTCCAGGTAATATGAGTTCCCATAGCCTTTTGGAAACTTTCCCAAATGACCAGTGAATATGCTGCCACGGTCGAACTGATCTCTTTCGGAATACCGTGGAGTGAAACAATTCTGAGATATATAACTCTGCAACTGACTAGCAGTGATCGTCTCCTTGACAGGCAGAAAGTGTGCAACTTTGGAGAGTTGGTCGACGACGCAAGAATAGCATCGTGGCCCTTCTGTCCTGGGAAGTCCTTAACGAAATCCATCTGAACCTTATCCCATTTCCATAAAGGATAGGAGGTGGTGCAGAATTCCAGCAGGCTTCTGATGTTCTGCTTTAACAAGTCGACACACATCACATTCAGCAACATATCGAGCAATGTCTTGCTTCATTCTAGACCACCAGTACCTTTGACGGAGATCACGATACATCTTGGTGCTACCCTCCGGATGAATAGACAGCGGGGTATCGATGTCCTCCTTCATGACTTTGTCAGTCATAAGCTCGAGCGAGGTACGACATGCGGTCTCTGAAATACAAGGTTCCATCTCCAGACAGCGAGAAATCCCTGTACTTTACAAGGTGAAGGTCTTTCTCATCATATCAATTTCAGCACTTTAGCTTGCGCATTCTTAACAGCTTTCTCAAGGTCTGGTTCAACAACCAAGTTTTTAGGTATCCTTGGGGAACTATCTCGAGATTTAGCTTTCGAAGCTCTTCATAACAAAGTGGTTGCTGTAGCTGAACCTCAAGTTCGCAGCAATAGGATTTGCGGCTCAAACGCATCAGCCATCACATTAGCCTTGCCAGGGGTATAAGAAATACCCAAGTCATAGTCCGCAATGGTCTCCATCCATCTTTGCTGACGGAGATTCAGAGATGGCTGAGTGAACAAGTACTTCAAACTTTTATGATCCGTGTAGATCTCGCAACGATTACCGAGGAGGTAATGTCGCCACAACTGCAGTGCATAGATCACAGCAGCTAGTTCTAGATCATGTACTGGATAATTCTCTTCATGTGGGCGCAACTGACGAGAGCCATAAGCAATCACTTTACGCTCTTGCATTAGGACACAGCCTAATCCTTCACGGGATGCGTCACAATAGATCACAAAGTCTTTGCGAGAATCTGGAGGAGCAAGAACTGGAGCAGAAGTTAGCTTGTCCTTGAGTGTTTGAAAACTTTCCTGACATTTTTCTGTCCATTCAAACTTAACGCCCTTGTGAAGTAGATCAGTTAAAGGCTTAGCAATCTTTGAGAAATTCTCGACAAAGCGACGGCAATAGCTTGCGAGGCCAAGAAAACTTCTGACTTGCTTGACATTCTTCGGAGGAGTCCAGTCAAGAATAGCCTGAACTCGTTCTGGGTTAACGGCAATGCCATCTTCGGAAATCACATGACCAAGATATGTCACTTCAGATAACCAGAACTCGCATTTGGAGTATTTGGCATACAACTGGTGCTCTCGGAGTCTTTCCAGTACTAGACGGAGGTGTTCGGCATGTTCTTTCTTATTCTTCGAGTAAACCAGAATATCATCCAGATATACCACGACGAATTTATCGAGGTAATCCATGAAGATATAATTCATCAATCGGGAGAATGTGGCTGGAGCATTTGTTAAGCCAAATGACATTACAGTGTACTCATAAGAACCATAGCGAGTAACAAATGCAGTCTTCGGAATATCCTCTTCACGAACACGGATCTGATGGTAACCCAACCTCAAATCAAGTTTAGAGAATACCGATGATCCAGTAAGTTGATCATACAAATCATTGATCCGAGGAAGCGGATATTTATTCTGAATGGTGGCTTGGTTAATGGGCCGATAATCCTGAACCAATCGGTTAGTTCCATCCTTCTTCTTAACGAAGAGTGAAGGTGCTCCCCAAGCAGAGGAACTGGGGCGGATGAAACCTTTCTTAAGTGACATGTCGATTTCTTCCTTAAGCTCAAGAAGATGATGCGGAGGCATCTTATAAGGACGCTTCGCAATAGGAGTTGTGCCAGGCTTCAAGTCGATGACGAACTCAACAGCTCTAGCAGGCGGTATTCCTGGAAGTTCTTCTGGAAAGACATCTTGAAATTCACGAACAACTGGAACGTTCTCGATGCCTTCAAGAGGTGAAGCGTTCAGTGCATTTAGGACATATATCTGAGCTTCGGCGTCCTGCACTGTACGAGCGGAGTATCTGACAGTCTGACCGGAAGGGTGTGTGAGGCGGACTGCTTCAGTGGCACAGTCAATCAAAGCTTTATGAGGCTTCAACCAGTCCATACCCAGAATAATGTCAATGTTGGAGGTCTTAAGGGCAATGAGAGAAACGGGGAACATCAATCCTCCAATCACAATGTGATTACCGTGGCTTACCCTGGTAGTTTGCCAATTAGCCCCAGGTGAATGGATTACTAATGGGATGGACATCTCCTCGAAAAGTATATCATGGCTTCGCGCAAAACTTTCGGACATGAAGGAGTGCGATGCTCCAGAATCAAAGAGGACTGAAGCTGGGATTGAATTCACTAGAAGGGTGCCCATCACAATGCTGGGGTCCTGCCGAGCTTCTTCCATGTTGACTTGGTTGACATGAACACGTTGACTAGCAGGTAGTCTGGTTCCAACGTTCCTAGAAGGATGTTTTCGACGGCTCTTCCTGCAACCAGCAGAAGGACGTGGTGCATCCTGACGAAAAGCCATAGCATCAGGCGGTCCAGCATGGACCGATAGCTGTCTCGGCGGTGAAGGCAAACGAGGTGCAACATAGGACGGCCTTAGTGTTGGAGCAGGTCGGTGGTGTACATTATGCGGGATCCACACTCGATGCTTCTGAACAGGCTGACCCGAGGATGAGCCAGCTCCATGAGTGCGCTTGAGTGACTCCTGGTACTCAGTCAGAGCTGTTTCAACTTGGAAAGATTTGCTGACAAGCGTTGCGAAGTCTGTGAAATCATGGACAGCAAGTGCAAGTTTTATATCGGTACATAGTCCTTCACGGAATGTCTCCTGCTTGCGTGTGTTGGTGTCGACGTCATCCGCAGCATAGCGGGACAATTCAAGAAATTTCCTCTGGTATTCATCCACAGCCATTTTGCCCTGTGAGAGTTTGCGGAACTCCTGCTTCTTCTGGTCGATCAGACCTTGAGGAATGTACCGTGCACGAAAGGCTGACTGAAATTCCTGCCAAGTGGTTATAGTTTTAGTAGGAACCATACCCTTGTGGCTTTCCCACCATTGAGCAGCTGATCCCCTCAGGTGATACGTCGCATAGGTGACGTAACTGTCAGGGATAACATTGGCTGACTTCATCTGGAAGGCAATGTCACGGAACCAATCGTCAGCATCCATTGGATCAGTCGAGCTGCAAAAAGTGGACGGATTGAGGCGCACAAATTCTGACAGTGTTATTGGTGTAGGCTGCTGATGAGCATTCTGGTTTGGGAACTGAGCCAATATCCCGGTCATAACCTGACGGTTCAGTTCAAATTGCTGCATCATTGCGGCAATATAAGGTGGAGGTGGAGGATCGTCAGCCATCCTGCCAAATCAACAGGGGCAGTTTAGCAAGAAAACTGCAGGTGTATGGAATGATTCATGAAGTAACACGCACAACAGAAGGAAGTGCAATAGATACTTCATCATATTCGCACCAGACATTCGAATCCACACATAGCCTCGGTTAAAATCCGGCATTACGACAGCTGAAAGGGGAAGGCTAGACATCTAGGCGGCGCGCAGGCACGCGGTATGGAAGTACACAACGAGACATAGCAAAGGCTACATCAATGTCGGAGAAAACTATTGGGGCGAGGAATCTGCAAGTGACAACACAGGGTGCCCTCGATAAAAGGATCCTGTAAGCAGAACCTGGCCCAAAATCTTGAAGCAAGGGGGATATTTTCAGAACTTCGGGTGGACGTGAGCACGAGAGCCTAATGTTGGAGTTAGTAAAATTTTAACCCGAGTAGAAGAGAGATCAGAGGCCCAGAGTAAAGATGAGGAATAAAAGATACTAATACCTCCCAATTGGCGACGTGGGCCCGTAAGCCACACAGCCAAGTTAGTAAAACAGTTTTCGGTTACTAGACTCAACTTCGGCCAAGGAGTTGGAAAGGGGGGCTCCTACAGGCAGTCGGCTCTGATACCAACTTGTGACGCCCCCGGCCCGATCGTGCACTAATCATACACGCAAATGCACACGATCAAGCCTAAGGACTCACGGGAAGATATCACAACACAACTCTAAAATATAAATAAAGTCATACAAGCTTTATATTACAAGCCAGGGGCCTCGAGGGCTCGAATACATAAGCTTGCGAACAAGCGTCAGCGGAAGCATCAGATATCTGAGTACAGATATAAAAGAAAGTACAGAAAGGCCTTTAGAAAGGCGGGGCAAAATAAAACACTACGATCGAAAGGCGCAGGCCTCCTGCCTGGGACCCTCCGATCCTACTCCTGGTCGTCAGTCAACTCGTAGTAGTATCCATCCTCTGGGTAGTAGTAGTAACGATCGTCGGGGCATCTATCTCAGGGGGCTCCGTCCTCTGGTCACGTCAAACTGATATGGGGAGAAAAAGGAAAACAAAGCAACCGTGAGTACTCTGAAGTACTCAGCAAGCAAGGATCTACACTACATATGCAACATTTTCAAGGGGAGGCTGTATATGTGGACTGGGCTGCAGAAATGCCAGAATAGAGAGAAGGCCTAGTCCTATCGAAGACTAGCATCTTCAGCGGTCTTGCAGCAGTAGAAGAGAGTAGAACAACACCATATAATGTAGCAGTAATAATATCAACCTCACCCAGAGATCCTTTCTCGACTCCCTGCGAGAAAGCAATCCCAGAGCCATAAAGTCATCAAACCTCGTCCTGAGATCCCTTCTCGACTCCCTGCGAGAAGCAATCCCAGAGCCATATATACAGGTCTCATCACAGGTATCCAGTTCTAAATTGTATCAATCAGGATACAACTCCGAGTGTCCTTTACCGTAGGACCGGCTATCGATAGAAGTGTTCTTCCCTGCAGGGGTGCACCAACTTACCCATCACGCTCGCTTAACTCCGGCCGGACACACTTTCCTGGGTCATGCCCGGCCTCGGCCAAACAACACATCGCAACCCTACCTATAGCTCAGCAGAGAGGTCCCCGTCGGTCTACATCCTAAGCGCTCAGAGGTCTTGGGCCATCGCCCTGTGCACTCCGAGTCGTTGCGCGCAGGGAGAAGCCTGGCACCAGGAGGGCGCCGGTCCGTCCGTGCCGCCATGCTGAACTGGACGTCTGACAGAGCTTTCGGCTGATGCTACGATGCAGAACGCCCATACTATGCCCACGTGATGGTTAGTGCTATCAGACCAGAGGCCTGCTCGGATCAAATATCCAAATCGCTAGGACTAGGGGCTTGCGGTAACGAGCAGAGACTCACGAAAGATGTGACCCCGTCGCCCCGTCTCGAGGACTTGCGGCAAGGGTTAAGAATGCCCGGCCGCGCCTCGTATTCACCACTCGGGCACCACACTGGCAACCCGCCTTCACATCACATGCGGGTACCCCTCAGGGTCGACCCGCCTTTCCAAGTAACATTGTAAAGTCCAAGTATCCGTGTGTCCATAACATCAGGGAATCCGAGGTATCACCCTCATTGAATTCCCACTCGATGTATCCGTCAAGGTGAACTAGGAGGAATCACCCTCACTGGGTCCACACTTGAGGTGTTGTACGACAGCGTCGTTATCGGAAGCGGTGAAGGAGGAATCACCCTTGATGACCATGACCGAATAGCTACTCTACAGAGTTAACATCAGAAGTGCTACAAGAGGTTTCACCCTCGGCACTCGATAGTAACGCTGCAGTGTCGTTACAACTAAGGGGGGTGATGTGCGGTGTCGGGTCCTGGTCTTCAATCCCATTGATCGGGTCTTCTGACGATCCAGCGCGGCAGTCGGGATAAGTGGGGTCACTGATAGGTCTCTACCCAGCCTAGACTAAACAGTTTAGGATATGTAGGTAATTATCAACAGCAGGTTACAATGAACAGGCTATGCATCAGAATAGGTAAAGCAGCAGCAGCAGTAATTCTAATGCAAGCATGAGAAATTAGAATGGGTGATATCGGTATGCTCAAGGGAGGGGCTTGCCTGGTTGCTCGGCGGCAAGGGCAAGGTCGTCAATGCTGTCTTCGGTCTCCGGAGCTGCGTCGGGATCTATCGAGAGAGAAGAGGGGGAGGAAACAGTATAAATATAGAGCAAACATGAGCAACACAAAGTACGGCATGACAATATGCAGTGCCGGGTGTGTCCTAACGTATGGTTGCACGTCACCGAGGAAGGAGGAATCCATCCGGGAACGTTTTCCCGGTTCTGGACATTTGTCAGACAGATGACCGGAGGGGAACGGTTGCAAGTTCGGATAGTTAGGGACGCGTGACGGACGAACGGACCGCGTATTCAGATTCGTCTCGTCGTTCTGAGCAACTTTCATGTACAAAGTATTTTCATCTGAGCTACGGATTATTTTATATGATTTTCTAAAGATTTTATTAATTTCTGGAATTTAATTAATTATTTAAATTAACATTATCCGAAACAGTGTCTTGCTGACGTAAGCATGCCGTCAGCATGACGTCAGGACCAGTGGGTCCCACCTGTCATAGGCTGTTAGGTTAATTAGTGATTAACTAATTAAATTACTGTTTAATTAACACTAACTACTTAATTAGATTAACCTAATCAGGATTAATTAACTTAATTAATTAACTAATTAATTATTTAATTAATTAATTATTTTTATTTATTTTAATTTTTATTTATTACATTTTCTTTTAATTCGTTTTTAGGGGCTGGGCCCCATCTGTCATAGGGCCGGGGCGGACATGTCCGGGCCGTGTCTGTTCGGGCACCGGACACGTCCGGGCCAGCGCGCGCGCGTGCACCAGAGGCGAGGCCAAGGCCGGAGCGCGGCGCGGCGAGGCCGGCCGGGCGGGCGCGAGGGGAGGCACAGCGAGCGCGGGCGAGCGGCAGCCGGGCGTGGTGCGGCGTCGGGACCGGAGGCGCGCGGGCGGCGGTGGCGCGCGCGGCGGGCGAGCGGGGCCGGAGCGGGCGCGGACGAAGCGCGCGGTCGCGCGTGGGCGAGCGGGCGGCGGGGCGCGGCCGGAGCACGCGCGGGCCGGGCGGCGGCCGGAGGCGGGGAGGCGAAGGAAGAGAGGGGAGGAGGTGGCCCTCACAGCGGGGCGCAGGGACGGGCAGCGTGCTCGGGGAGGGTGGCCGGAGGAGGCGGCGCCGCGGCGGGGTCCGGGCGGCGTCTTCTTCCTTCTTTCTGCGCGTGTGCTCGTTGCATCTCTGTATCGTGCCTTCTCCCGATCTGTTATCTGTGTTGTTTTGCTTTAGCTATCGGGGGGTGGGGAGCGGCTAGGGTTCGGTCGGGTGGGGGAAATGGGGGAGGGGAGTGGGCGGCCGGCTGGGCCGGCCTGGCTAGCCCAGTGGCCAGCTGGGCGAGCCCAGCGAGGGGGGGGGGGCTTTATTTTCTTTTGTTCTTTTCTTTTTATAAATTCTATACCTCTGTTTAGTAAATAGTTAGGCCCCAAACCGAATTTTGTAAAAAGGATACCTAGTCCATAAATACCAGTGCTTTATTTCCTAACACCTAAAATTAGTTTGGGCAAAACATCATTTCATACTTAAATTAGATTTAATAAATGGTTATTAAATATTGTTTTTAGTCGCTGTTTGAAGATGTTTGAGTCACTTACCCAACTCCAATGATGTTGGTTTCAATTTTAGAATTGTCTCTGATTTATTTGCTATTTAATGAACAATTTAGTTTCTATGTTGGACAACTTTTATTTTCCACTTTCATTTAAATTTGAATTTGAGGTTAGGAGTTGAAATGCAATATGATGTTAATGATGATCATACACTGTTAATCATGCTGACGTGGCATAATCAAAAGGGGTGGTTACTGTAGTTAACCACTGGGGGTGTTACAAATGCCTCCTTCTTCCTCACCCGACGCCGCCATGGACGGCCGCAGCTGAGCTGCGCGGCCACCGTCACCCATACGCCGCTCTGTCAAGTCCAGGAGCTTCGGCGTGGTCCTCCTCTTCTTCTTCGACACCGGATCGGGACCGGGAGGCAACGCCGCCGTCGCAGTCTCCCTCTTCCTCCTCTACGGCCACCGCACAACCTCACCGTCGATCTGCATCACCGGTCCTCCCCGAGCCTGCTACATAGACCCGACGCTCCCGCGATGAGCTTCTGCGCCGAATGCGCCCTGCCCTGCCCCCTCTAGCTGCCCGTAGCCTCTGCTCTGGCGTAGCCCAAGCCCTCCGCCACCTGGCCTCGTCGCCGGCGTGGCCACGGCGACCATAGGGCCCCGTGCGTGCCACCGTTGCACTCGCCGCACTGCGTAGGCCCTGCCTCGCTCTTTAGATCGTTCGATCTCGCGCCGTTTTGCCGTTTCCGTAGATCGCCCGAAGCACCTCGCCGCCGGCGAGCTCGTAGCGCTCCGCTCCGGCCACCGCAGCACCTCGCACCACCGCCATTCGACGCGGCGTCGTCCCACTGTTCGAACGCACCCAGCCACAGCCCCGCAGACCACCTGTGCGCAAAACCCGCGCCCCACCCGAGCAGCGCCACCGCGTTTGGCTCGCCGGAGCCAACTCCGGTGCGTCTCCGACCGGTGCCGATGTGGCTGCCACCTGGCACCATGGGCCCCGCCTCTCTGCCGGTGACAAAGGGACCCACTGGGCCCCGTTGACCTCGGTCAGCACTGACTGGGCGGCCCTGTGTCTATGACATGTGGGTCCCGCCGTTTAAAATGATTTTAGATAAATAGATAATCTGTAGATTAATTAATTAGATAATTAAATCACTAATTAGCCACTAACCAATAGGGCCCACCATCTAATTAAGTTAATTAGTTTAGATTAACCCTGTTAATTAGTTACAGAGGCTGACATGTGGGTCCTAGTGGGACCCACCTGTCAGGTTTGACTCCGGTCAGCCCCTGTTGACCGCTGACGTCACCTCTACGTCATGCTGATGTCATCATTTACTATTCTGGATAATTCGAATTTAAATAAATAGTTAAATTCAGAAAATGATTAAAACTTTAGAAATTCATATAAAATAAACCGTAGCTCCGATCGAAAAACTTTATACATGAAAGTTGCTCAGAACGATGAGATGAATTTGAATAAGCCATTCATATTGCTGTCAAATGCCCCTAGCTACCTGAACATGGAACTTTTAGACTGATTTTGATAAATGAATAGTGCTCAACTTTAATAAAATAAATCCAAATAAATTCCTAAATTAACTAAATCATTTAGTTAGGCAGTAGAACACCTCTGCATATCATTTAGGCATGTCATGCATATTGTTTGTATTTTTGCCGTGAATTTATTGTTTCTTTCCCCCTCCTTCTCTCTTGATAGACGCCGAGACTGATGCCCATGCAGCAGAGTACAACTACGCTCCGGACGAGCAGCCTTCTGACGACCAGCCCCTCTCAGCAGAGCTTCCAGGCAAGCCCCCGCCCTTGATCACTCCGATATCGCCCATTCCATTCTCTCCTGCTTGCATTAGATTTCGCTACTGTAAATGATTGCTCCTATTCTGATGCATAGCCTGCTTTTTGTAACCTGCTTATTGCTACCTTACCTGCCTATTTCAAACTGCTTAGTATATGTTGGTTAGTGATCCGTCAGTGACCCCCCACTTTGTCCTTGTTGCCTCTGCTTCATCATCGATGACTCGATCAACGTGATCGACGACCAGAGACCGACACCTCACTTCACCCCTTTGTTGTACGACTCTGCATAGTTACTATCGAGTGCCGAGGGTGACACCTCATAACGCACTCCTGATGATAACTCTGTAGTGTAGCTATTCGGTCGTGGTCATCGAGGGTGATTCCTCCTTAACCACTCCCGATACGACTCTGTCGTGCAACCCCTCAAGTGTGAACCTTGAGGGTGATGCCTCCTACGTTCACCTTTATGATTTCATCGAGTGGAATCCATCGAGGGTGATTCCTCAAGGTTTCCCCCTTGATGTTATGACCACATGGTTACTTTGACCTTTGTCGCAGGTGGGTCGACCCTGATGGGTACCCGCGGGGAACTTATGCAGTCGGGTTTGCCAGGAGGGCACCCGAGAGAGATATTGTGGCGGAGCATCAGAAACTCTGATCGTCTCCGCGAGTTATTAAATACGCCTAACGGATTTGGGTAATTGATCCGAGTTGGCCGATGGCCTATACGCACTACCACCACGCGGGATAATGGTTTATGGGGCCCTCTATGTCGTACATTTCTCCCGAAAGCTCATCAGACGTCACAGTTCACCATGCGGGCTGATTCTTGGGGTTGGGCTGGATACTTCACTGATGAGTTTAGTGTCACGCCTGCTCCCCGGCCAGTCTCGCAACACGCAGGAGCGCTCGGGGCGATGGCCCAAGACCCCTGGATGCATAGGTTAGTCCGGCGTGTTGACCTCTCTGCTGAGCCTAGGTAGGCGCTGCTTCATGTCAATCTCCTGAGGCCGGGCATTACCCAGCAAGTGTGTACGGCCAGAGGTGATCGAGCGTGTTGGGTAATAGTAGTGCACCCCTGTAGGGAAGTGATCTATTCGAATAGCCGTGTCCACGGTAACAGGACGCTCAGTTTGGTATCCCGATCTATTACTTGAACTGGATACCTATTTAATTAATTGACGCTCCAGGTTCGCTTTCTCGCAGGGAGTCGAGGAAGGATCTCTAGGCTTTGCCTCAACATGCTTGCTTAATAAAAAGCTTTTCTGTACTCTTCTAATTATTGCAAGATGGTGGCTTCATGAAGATGCTAGTCTTCGATAGGACTAGGCCTTCTCTCTATTCTGGCATTTCTGCAGCCCAGTCCACATATACAGCCTCTCTTTGATAATGTTGCATATGTAGTGTAGATCCTTGCTGTGACGCCCCCGGCTCAATCGTGCACTAATCATACACGCAAATGCACACGATCAAGCCTAAGGACTCACAGGAAGATATCACAACACAACTCTAAAACATAAATAAAGTCATACAAGCTTTATATTACAAGCCAGGGGCCTCGAGGGCTCGAATACATAAGCTCGCATACAAGCGTCAGCGGAAGCATCAGATATCTGAGTACAGATATGAAAAAGAAACAGATAAGCCTCTAGAGAGGCGGGGCAAAACAAAAACTATGATCGAAAGGCGCAGGCCTCCTGCCTGGGACCCTTTGAACCTACTCCTAGTCGTCAGCCAACTCGTAGTAGTATCCACCCTCGGGGTAGTAGTAGCGATCATCGGCGGGGGCAGCTGTATCTGGGGCTCCGTCATCTGGTTGCATCAAAAGGATATGGGGAGAAAAAGAAAGCAAAGCAACCGTGAGTACTCATCCGAAGTACTCAGCAAGCAAGGATCTACACTACATATGCAACATTGTCAAAGAGAGGCTGTATATGTGGACTGGGCTGTAGAAATGCCAGAATAGAGGGAAGGCCTAGTCCTATCGAAGACTAGCATCTTCAGAGGTCTTGCAGCATTAGAAGAGTGTAGATTAGTACAATATAAAGTAGTAGTATCATTAAGTCTCAACCTCACCCAGAGATCCTTTCTCGACTCCCTGCGAGAAAGCAATCCCAGAGCCATACAGTCATCAACCTCGGCCAGAGATCCTTTCTCGACTCCCTGCGAGAAAGTAATCCCAGAGCCATAATATCCAAGTATCCAGTTCTAGTTGTATCGATCGGGATACAACTCTGAGTGTCCATTACCGAGGATCCGGCTATGCATAGATTAGTTCTTCCCTGCAAGGGTGCACCAACTTACCCACCACGCTCGCTTAACTCCGGCCGGACACACTTTCTGGGTCCTGCCCGGCCTCGGCCAAACGACACACCGCAGCCCTACCTAGAGCTCAGCAGAGAGGTCCCCGCCGGTCTACAACCTAAGCACTCATGGATCTTGGGCCATCGCCCTGTGCACTCCGGGTCGTTGTGTGCAGGGTGGATACTAGCACCGCCTCGGATGGTCGGTACGATCCGACCATGCCACAATGCTGAACTGGACGTCTGACAGAACTTTCGGCTGATGCCACGATGCAGAGTACCCATATTTATTCCCGCGTAATGGTTAGTGCTATCGGGCCAAAGGCCCACTCAGATCAAATATCCAAATCATAGTGTGTTGGTAGTGCGGTAACGAGCAGAGACTCACGATCGATGTGACCCCATCGCCCCGTCTCGAGGACTTGCGGCAAGGGCCAAGAATGCCTGGCCACGCCTCATATTCTCACTCGGGCACCATCCAGGTCAACCCGTCTTCACATCACACGCGGGTACCCCTCAGGGTCGACCCGCCTTTCCAAGTATCAGTTGTAAAGTCCAAGTATCCGTGTGTCCATAACATAAGGGGAATCCGAGGTATCACCCTCATTGGATTCCTACTCGATGTATCCGTCAAGGCAAACTCGGAGGAATCACCCTTGATGGGTTCACACTTGAGGTGTTGCACGACGGCGTCGTTATCGGGAGAGGTGAAGGAGGAATCACCCTCGATGACCACGACCGAATAGCTACTCTATAGAGTTAACATCAGGAGTGCTATACGAGGTATCACCCTCGGCACTCGATAGTAACGCTGCAGAGTCGTACAACCAAGGGGGGTGTAGTGCAGTGTCGGGGTCTGGTCTTCAATCCCGTTAACCGGGTCTTCTGATAATCCAGCGGGGCAGTCAGGACAAGTGGGGTCACTGATAGGTCTCTACCCAGCCTATACTAAGCAGTTTAGGATAAGCAGGTACGGTTTCAATAGCAGGTTACAATAAACAGGCTATGCATCAGAATAGGTTAAACAGTAGTAGCAGCAATTTCTAATGCAAGCATGAGAGAGAAAGAATAGGCAATATCGGTATGCTCAAGGGGGGGTGCTTGCCTGGTTGCTCAGCGGCAAAGGCAAGGTCGTCAACGGTGTCGTCAACCTCCGGAGCTGCGTCGGCCTCGGGGACGACGTCGGTGTCGGGGTCTACCGAGAGAGAAGAGGGGGAAGAAACAGTAAATATAAAGCAAACAAGAGCATGACATGACAATACGTAGAGCTAGGGGTGTTCTGACGTGGTGCTACACGATATAGGTGAAGAGGGAAAACATCCGGGAATGTTTTCCCGAAGTTCGGCATTTTCAGACAGAGGAAACAGAGGGGGGCAGTTGCATGTTCGCTATGCTAGGGACGTGTGGCGGACAAACGGACTGCGTATTTGGATTCGTCTTGTCGTTCTGAGCAACTTTCATGTAGAAAGTTTTTCGATCCAAGCTACGGTTTATTTTCTACAAATTTCTAAAGATTTTAGTATTTTTTGGAATTTAGGTAATTTAACAGAAATTGAAATATGACATCAGCAGTGATGTCAGCATTACATCAGCGGTCAACGGACCAGTTGACTGGTCAACGAGGCCCATGCAGGGCCCACTGGCCAGTGACTGGGTGTTGCCCAGTCAGCATTTGACTGGGTCAACGGGTCCCAGGGGCGTGCGGGGGCCACCGGTCAGGGACCCAGCTGGTGGCCCCGAGGCGGCCACGTCGGCGCGGCCGGCGGTGAAGCTCCGGCGATGCAGATCGCGGCGGAGGGGCTCGGGAGTTCACCGGAATCGCGCCACAGTGGGTAGTTTCGAGCGCGGTCGTGCTCGTTCGAGAGCGGAAGGAGCGGCGCGTCCAGCGTTGGCCTCAGCTCGGGCTGGGGCGGGCTGCAACGATGGCGGTGGTGAGCACGGACGACGGCGGCGCTCGGGCCTCGATCGTTAAACGAAGCAGGGCGACCAAGTGGGCTAAACGCGGGCACGGGGCGGCGCTGCGGGCGCTCTAAAGCACGCCCGAAGCAGTCACGGGCGCCCAGGGGTTAGCACGGCCCTCAGGCGGCGGCCATGGCGGGCGGCGGAGCTCGGTAACATGGCAGAACGGCTACGGACACGGAGCTATGAGAAGAAGAGGGCGGAGAGGAAGGGGAGCTCACAGCGGAGGCGCAGGGACTAGGAAACGGGCTCGGGGAGGCTCGGGGCGGCCGAATTCGACTCCGGCGTCCGTCGGTGTAACATCCCAATTTTCAATTTGGATGTTTATAAATAGATCATTCATATGCATCCATGATTTATGCATTTTTTCCCATTTGTTTTATTTGAATTTTTTTTCCATGGAACTTTGAGCAACTCAAGGACCAAAGGAGAGAGTTGGAAGTTTCCCTAAAACCATTTTGAAAATTTTGAAGTTGGGAAATTGGATCAAACTTGGTTCCACCAAAATTCATTTCCATTATTTCAAAAATAAAATAAAGAGAGAAGATAAAAGGACTTCTTCAAAAACAGAAAAGAAATATTGGAAATTGAATTTGGAATCAAAATATGTTTTTGGGATTTATTTGCAAAAAAAAAATTGTTGTTGCAAGTTTTATTAGAAAAAACTTTTTTTAAACTTGCATTTTTTAGGCCGGATAAATGTTCGCAAGGTCATATATAAGACCATAATAATATGTGAATTTTTCTGGCATTTTTTGAAGTGTTTTTATTGTTCCTTTGGGCGTTTTACTGTTCTTAAAAAAAACGTGGGCAGCCAAGGCCCAAGGAAGGCCCAGCCTTCTTCACGACACGGTCGTCTTCAACCTCCAGTATGTACCCACGCACGCAGGGCAGCATCCCCACCCTAGCGCCTCACCCCTCCCCTTCCTCTCCCTCGCCCCGAAAACCCTCTGAACGGAATCCCCTCGCCTCCCTCGACCCTTTGCCCTCCTCAGTGCACCCTGGAGACTTCCGTAGTGGCCATTACAAGGCAGAGGAACAGCAACCATTAAACACCACAATCTTCTCGGATTCTGACCTCCCCAAGCCCTATATAAAGCACCCCTAGGAGCCCCTCTCAACCCTCGTCCGAAGCCCTCTCCTTCTGGAGCTTTTCCCCCTCCCTAACCTAGCCAATTACTCGCCGGAGTTCGTGGATTCCGGCGGCTTCTCCATCGCGCCAGGAGACGATACCGACCCCGCGGTACTACTCCTCGGATCCGCCTCACGTTGCTATTCACCGTCCCGCACGCGTCCTTTGCCGAAGCACACCAGAGCCGCCTTCTTCCTCGTCCGGTGAGCACCCAGCCAGCCAATCAGAGAGCGCCACTTGTCTCTGGCCGAATTTTTTCTCTTTTTTCAGTATTTTTCCAATCTCAGATTCTATACCAATTCTTCTTTCTAGTATATCTTTTAATCTATAGATCCGATTTAGTTGATTTTTTTTCCTACAATTTCATAAAAATATCCTCTATCCAGAGAACCAAACGAAAAATATTTTTGAAAATTTTAAAATTTTAATTCAAACAGATTTGAATTCAAACTTTGTTAGGCCATAACTTGAGTTTCGTAACTCCGTTTTGGGTGATTCATTTTGCAAATCGAAGCTTGTGACATGTACTTTCTGTTAAAACCAAAACCATTTTTTTTTGTTGATGCTTAAATTACTTTCTGTACAGAAACTTTATTTGGTTGTTTTTTTTGAAGTTTTCTGAAGTCTTTTATTTGTTTTCTGTTGGATCTTTGCTTGTATGCTTATGTATGTTATTGCTTGCTTACGCTAGATCATCCGGAGTGCGAAGCTTGCTACTACGAATCTTTAGAGTTCAACGAATGTCAGCAAGGCAAGTTCACACTTTGATCATAATTTTCAATACCCAGTTTTTACTATGCATTAGTTTAACCCTCAAAGATTGCATGAGTAGGATTGGGAACATGTGGTTATGCTTTGTAGTTCATGTGGTAGGAACCTTTGAACTTTGATCACCCCAGGAATATTTGTTATATCATATATTGCTTAGCCATGCTCGTAGACGGGGATTGGTATGTGTGATCCATGCAAGTTGCAAGAGATAATAATTTTGGGACAACTTAAGGTGGCAACCTTAATACACATCTGGGTGGATTGTTTGGGGCACCTGGAGAAACCAGTGCTTGCCCAAGGGGATCCCGGAGTACCCGTGTGATTACCCTAGGTCCGCCACCCAGGCTCAAAGGGATCATAAGATATTTCATGCCTAGAAACTTCCGTGTGCAGCCACAAGCCATTATGGGCTCTGGCATAGCTGAGTAAGTTGTGTGACCTCTTTCCATGGTAGACTAGCTGATGTAGGGGAAAGTAGGTGTACCGGTCTACCCAGGGTTTAGAGGAAATACTTCAGAAAGGCTATATCTCGATCTTCCGATCATGGGGGTGGTCGAGTCTTGTGGGGAAAAGTGCGCAAACCTCTGCAGAGTGTACAAACTAATCATGATTAGCCGTGTCCCCGGTTATGGACAACTTGAGTATCTAGAAGTGAATTATTGGTTGATCTCATCACTCTTTTTAATGAAATTATTGGGTTACTAATAACTTGGGAATTTTGGGATTGAGTTGGAGGAACCTTCTCAATAATGGCATTTTAATTTAGTAGTAATTAAAAATTTATTCCTTTGTTGTAGGGAAAAATTAGCTTTATGCAGAATTAAACTTAGAGCCTCCACCAGCCAGATATGCATGTAGTGATAAATATTGTTCATTATTATTCTATGGTGTGAAATTGCCAGCATATTCCATGTGCTGACCTACACGGCTGCAACGTCTCATGTTGTAGACTTTTTCGACGAGGATTAAAGGTGCGATAGGTCGTTGTTCTGCACTCAGTTTGCCGTGGAGTTGGATGGACTCATTTACCTTCGATGCTTCGCAGTTATTTTTATTTAGATGGCCTTTGGCCATGTTATTGTAATAAATACTCTTTTGAGGACCTTGATGTAATAAAGTGTGTGATTGAACTCTGTTATAATTCCTCGAGTACTGTGTGTGTCAGCATACCGATCTAGGGATGACACTTAAGCACAGAGACTTCGATCCTTTTGGGTCGGGTCGGTACAAGATGGTATCAGAGCACACGCTGACTGTAGGATGCGACCACTAGGAATGGAATGCCATAGGAAGAAAACTTTATTTTACGACTTCCTTATATATCCGTTGGTCCATACTCTTCTCTATTCATTTCTATCTCTTCTCCACTTCAATAAAATAGTTGTTGAACCCCATCATCAAGTTGCTCAGCCCGATGAGACCATGACCTATGAAGACAACATTGACGAAGAAGAAGCTAGAGTTGACATTGATTTGAGGAGATTTAGTTCAGACCACCACTACCAAGTTGAGTCGAACTAATGATTTGCGGTAGTATGAAGAGATCATATCTCTTGTGGATATGACCTTACCTTTAGGTTTTGCTTGTGTGGTGTGATCTGTGTGAATTGCTTGATTTGGAGTTTTCTTGCTATCATAAGCATATGGGTAGTGATTTCTCTCATTAGGCCCTTATTCTATTCTAATTTCTCATCCACTCTAAACCGAACAGATGCCTCCGAGACGTGACCTGGAATTCCCACCGGAACTTACCCAGTTGATCCAGAACCAGAATGCTCTCATGCAGATACTCATCCAGAACTAGAACCAGAACAACAACAACAACCCACCGCCACCACCCCCGGTCGACAACCTTACCCGTTTCCTGAGGTTGAACCCACCCATGTTCTCTAGCAGCACGGAGCCGATCGTCGTAGATGACTGGCTTCGCAAGATCGGAAGGGAGCTGACCACCGCAGGATGCACTGACGCTGAGAAGGTGCGCTTTGCCGCACATCAACTGGATGGACCAGCAGCTTCATGGTGGGAGAATTACACCACCACATTCCCCATAGCCAATGTGACTTGGGATCAGTTCCAGCAGGCGTTCCGTACCGCACATGTTTCAGCTGGAGCTATGAGTCTGAAGAAGTGTGAGTTCTGCAACTTACACCAAGGAAATCGTTCTGTTGGTGATTATGTGGAGGAATTCAGCAAGTTATCCAGGTATGCTCCCGGAGACGTGGCTGATGATGCCGCTAAGCAGGAGAAATTTCTGGAGGGACTAAACGATGATCTGGGACTTTAGTTGACCGTGGCTACCTTTAACAATTATCAAGAGTTGGTCGACAAGGCTCTCATTCTGGAAGGCAAGCAGCAGCAGGTGGAGAATCGCAAGAGGAAGTACGGACAGGGAAAGTACAACTCTGGAGTTCAGCAGAAGCCCCGCCATACCCCGTACTCGGGAAATAATGGATCAGGATCCGGCAAGTATGGTTGAGACACCATAACCATGGAGGACATTCACATCATGGAGGTAATGGACACAACCATAATGGCCATAGGAATAGCAATGGGAATGGAGGACATAGCAATCAGAATCATTCTAGCTCCGCAACACCCGCAAAGAAAGATCTGAGTCACATTACCTGTTTCAAGTGTGGGAAGAACGGACACTACACCACCGAATGTCCCGAGGCGAAGAACGGGAATGGCAATGGAAGCTCTGGAAAGAAGCCCAATCCTTTCACCAGAGGTCAGGTGAATCACGTCAATGTGGAGGAAATTGACGAGCAGCCCGACGCAGCTGTTGGTAAGTTTTTGATTAATGCATTGACAGCCCTTGTTCTTTTTGACACTGGTGCATCACATTCATTCATATCAAGGGGATTTGTGGACAAGTTTAAGTTGTCGACCGTAGCTCTTGAGTCACCTATGTTAGTGAGTTCCCCAGGAGCAGAGTATACAGCTAGTCGGGGATGTTTTCAGTTGCCATTGACCATAGGGAGACACGTTTTTCCCACAGACCTCATCATCCTAGAATCATAAGGATTGGACGTAATTCTAGGCATGGACTGGCTATCCAAGTATGAAGGGAATATTGATTGTGCCCGTAAGTCGATTCTTCTCACCACCCCAAATGGAAAATGGATCAAGTATGTGCCGAGGCATACGCCAAGGAGGACTCAGATGAATTCTCTTTCGGGAGTTGTTCAGGAGGAAGTACCAGTTGTGAAGGATTATCCCGATGTTTTCCCAGAGGAATTGCCTGGCATGCCATCGGATCGAGACATTGAGTTTTTGATTGAGCTATTGCCAGGCACAGGACCGATATCCAAGAGACCGTATCGGATGCCCGCCAATGATTTGGAGGAAATTAAGAAGCGGATTAAGGAATTACTGGAGAAAGGGTATATCCGACCGAGTTCATCACCTTGGGGAGCCCCAGTTCTTTTAGTGGAGAAGAAGGACGGAACCATGAGAATGATTGTGGATTACTGTTCGTTGAACGAGGTGACCATCAAGAACAAGTACCCTTTACCGATGATTAATGACTTGTTTGATCAGTTAGTCGGAGCTAGTGTTTTCTCCAAGATCGATCTTCGCTCAGGATATCACTAGTTGAAGATCCGAGAGCAGGACATACCCAAGACATCTTTTACCACGAGATATGGGCTTTATGAGTACACGGTCATGTCTTTTGGTTTGACTAATGCCCCTGCCTATTTCATGAGTATGATGAACAAGGTATTCATGGAGTTTTTGGATAAGTTCGTCGTTGTTTTCATTGATGATATACTGGTTTACTCGAAGAATGAAGAGGAACACAAGGAACATTTGCGCTTGGTGCTGGAGAAGCTCAGAGAACATCAGTTATATGCAAAGTTCAGCAAGTGCGAATTCTGGTTGAAGGAAGTCAGATTTCTCGGACATGTTATATCAGGGAAAGGAATAGCAGTGGACCCTTCGAAGGTTGAAGCCGTCACCGAATGGAAGGCACCCACCTCAGTCGGAGAGATTCGCAGTTTCCTTGGACTTGCAGGATATTATCGGAGGTTTATTGAGAATTTCTCCAAGATCGCGATGCCCATGACGGGGTTATTGAAGAAAGACACTAAGTTTGTTTGGACCGACGAATGTGAGGCCAGTTTCCAGGAGCTGAAGAAACATTTGGTCACAACCCCAGTGCTAATTCTTCCGAATATACGCAAGGATTTTCAGGTGTATTGCGATGCTTCTCGTCAGGGACTTGGAGGTGTTCTTATGCAAGAAGGAAATGTAGTATCCTATACCTCACGTCAACTTCGACCTCATGAGTTGAACTACGCAACACATGATTTGGAGTTAGTAGCCGTAGTGCACGCACTCAAGACCTGGAGACATTTTCTTATCGGAAATAGTTGCGATGTTTACACGGATCACAAGAGTTTGAAATACATCTTCACGCAGAAGGAGTTGAACCTCAGGCAGAGGAGATGGTTGGAGCTCATAAAGGATTATGACATGAGATTGCATTATCACCCAAGAAAGGCCAATGTTGTGGCAGATGCATTGAGCCGCAAGAGCTATGTTAATACCCTCATAGCAGGAGGATTACCTCAGGAGTTAATTGATGATCTCAGAGATCTCCGATTGGAGATAGTCCCACGAGGTTTTGTTGCCGCAATAGAAATTCAATCCACTTTGTTGGGAAAGATCCGAGAAGCCCAGAAGTTAGACAAAGGTATTGCGGAGATAAAGGGAAGGATGAACCAAGGAAAGGCAGAAGGATTTTGTGAGGATGAACACGGAACCTTATGGTTTGAGCAGCGTATTTACGTGCCAAATGACCCAGAGATCAAGAAGTTGATTCTTCAGGAGGCTCATGATTCACCTTACTCGATACACCCAGGCAACACCAAGATGTATTTGGACTTGAAGGAAAATTTCTGGTGGACAGGTATGAAGAAGGATATTGCCGAGTATGTAGCAGTATGCGACGTATGTCAGAGAGTTAAGGCTGAGCATTAGAAACCAGCAGGATTACTTCAGCCTTTGGCAATACCAGATTGGAAATGGGATAAGCTTGGCATGGATTTTATCACCGGATTGCCCAGGACTCGTTTAGGATATGATTCCATCTGGGTTATACTTGATCGCTTAACCAAGGTAGCTCACTTCATCCCCGTGAAAACCACATATACAAGTGCTAAGTTGGCCAAGATATACATGACCAGGATCGTATGTCTGCATGGAGTTCCGAGGACCATCGTATCAGATAGAGGAACACAGTTTACCTCGAAGTTTTGGAATCAATTACACGAAACTTTGGGTACCAGGCTAGAGTTCAGTACAGCCTTTCATCCGCAGACAGATGGGCAGTCCGAGAGGGTCAATCAGATTCTGGAGGACATGTTGAGAGCTTGTGCGCTAGATTATGGATCTAGTTGGGATGATAATTTGCCTTACACAGAGTTCTCATATAACAACAGTTATCAAGCTAGTTTGAAGATGGCCCCTTTCAAAGCTTTGTACGGAAGGAGGTGCAGGACACCATTGATGTGAGATGAAGTTGGAGACCGTAAATTATTCGGACCAGATTTAATCAGAGATTCGGAGGAGAAAGTCAAGTTGATCCGTGACAGACTCAAGGTAGCCCAATCCAGACAGAAGAGTTATGTCGATACTAAACGCAAGGAAGTAACTTATGAAGTCGGAGACAGAGCATATCTTCGTGTGTCGCCACTTCGAGGAGTTAAACAATTTGGAGTCAAAGGAAAGTTAGCACCATGATTTGTGGGGCCGTACAGAGTTTTAGAACGCATGGCTGAAGTTGCCTACAAGTTGGAATTACCCGAAGCCTTGTCAGGAGTTCATGATGTGTTTCACGTTTCCCAGTTGAAGAAGTGCCATGCGGAGATGGCCTATATTCCTTTGAGAGAAACAGTGCCGCTGGAGGCCATACAGTTGGATAGCGATCTAACCTATGAGGAGAAGCCGTCAAAATTCTCAAGTTTGCCAACAGGGTTACCCGTAGCAAGGTCATCAAGTTATGCAAGGTTCAGTGGAGTCATCATACTAAGGAAGAAGCCACCTGGGAACGAGAAGAAGAGCTCCGACAGGACCACCCACACCTTTTTGCTAGCCAACCCGAATTTCGAGGGCGAGATTCATCTTAAGGGGGGTAGGTTTGTAACATCCTAATTTTCAATTTGGATGTTTATAAATAGATCATTCATATGCATCCATGATTTATGCATTTTTGCCCATTAGTTTTATTTGAATTTTTTTCCATGGAACTTTGAGCAACTCAAGGACCAAAGGAGAGAGTTGGAAGTTTCCCTAAAACCATTTTGAAAATTTTAAAGTTGGGAAATTGGATCAAACTTGGTTCCACCAAAATTCATTTTCATTATTTCAAAAATAAATAAAGAGAGAAGATAAAAGGACTTCTTCAAAAACAGAAAAGAAATATTGGAAATTGAATTTGGAATCAAAATATGTTTTTGGGATTTATTTGCAAAAAAAAAATGTTGTTGCAAGTTTTATTAGAATTTTTTTTTAAACTTGCATTTTTGTTTAGGCCGGATAAATGTTCGCAAGGTCATATATAAGACCATAATAATATGTGAATTTTTCTGGCATTTTTTTTGAAGTGTTTTTATTGTTCCTTTGGGCGTTTTACTGTTCTTAAAAAAATGTGGGCAGCCAAGGCCCAAGGAAGGCCCAGCCTTCTTCACAACAGGTCGTCTTCAACCTCCAGTATGTACGCACGCACGCAGGGCAGCATCCCCACCCTAGCGCCCCACCCCTCCCCTTCCTCTCCGTCGCCCCGAAAACCCTCTGAACGGAATCCCCTCGCCTCCCTCGACCCTTTGCCCTCCTCAGTGCGCCCTGGAGACTTCCGTAGTGGCCATTACAAGGCAGAGGAACAGCCATCATTAAACACCACAATCTTCTCGGATTCTGACCTCCCCAAGCCCTATATAAAGCACCCCTAGGAGCCCCTCTCAACCCTCGTCCGAAGCCCTCTCCTTCTGGAGCTTTTCCCCCTCCCTAACCTGGCCAATTGCTCGCCGGAGTTCGTGGATTCCGGAGGCTTCTCCATCGCGCCAGGGGACGATACCGACTCCGCGGTACTACTCCTCGGATCCGCCTCACGTTGCTCTTCACCGTCCCGCACGCATCCTTCGCCGAAGCACACCGGAGCCGCCTTCTTCCTCGTCGCCGGCGATAAGTCCGATGAGCACCCAGCAAGCCAATCAGAGAGCGCCACTTGTCTCTGGCCGAATTTTTTCTCTTTTTTCAGTATTTTTCCAATCTCAGATTCTATACCAATTCTTCTTTCTAGTATATCTTTTAATCTATAGATCCGATTTTGTTGATTCTTTTTCCTACGGTTTCATAAAAATATCCTCTATCCAGAGAACCAAACGAAAAATATTTTTGAAAATTTTAAAATTTTAAATCAAACAGATTTGAATTCAAACTTTGTTAGGCCATAACTTGAGTTTCGTAACTCCGTTTTGGGTGATTCTTTTTGCAAATCGAAGCTTGTGACATGTACTTTCTGTTAAAACCAAAACCATTTATTTTTGTAGATGCTAAAATTACTTTCTTTACAGAAACTTTATTTGGTTGTTTTTTTTGAAGTTTTCCGAAGTCTTTTATTTGTTTTCTTTTGGATCTTTGCTTGTATGCTTATGTATGTTATTGCTTGCTTACGCTAGATCATCCGAAGTGCGAAGCTTGCTACTACGAATCTTTAGAGTTCAACAAACATCAGCAAGGCAAGTTCACACTTTGATCATAATTTTCAATACCCAGTTTTTACTATGCATTAGTTTAACCCTCAAAGATTGCATGAGTACGATTGGGAACATGTGGTTATGCTTTGTAGTTCATGTGGTAGAAACCTTTGACCTTTGATCACCCCAGGAATATTCGTTATATCATATATTGCTTAACCATGCTCATAGATGGGGATTGGTATGTGTGATCCATGCAAGTTGCGAGAGATAATAATTTTGGGACAACTTAAGGTGGCAACCTTAATACACATCTGGGTGGATTGTTTGGGGCACCTGGAGAAACCAGTGCTTGCCCAACGGGATCCCGGAGTACCTGTGTGATTACCTTAGGTCCGCCACCCAGGCTCAAAGGGATCATAAGATATTTCATGCCTAGAAACTTCCGTGTGCAGCCACAAACCATTATGGGCTCTGGCATAGCTGAGTAAGTTGTGTGACCTCTTTCTGTGGTAGACTAGCTGATGTAGGGGAAAGTAGGTGTACCGGTCTACCCAGGGTTTAGAGGAAATACTTCAGAAAGGCTATGTCTCGATCTTTCGATCATGGGGGTGGTCGAGTCTTGTGGGGAAAAGTGCGCAAACCTCTGCAGAGTGTACAAACTAATCATGATTAGCCGTGTCCCCGGTTATGGACAACTTGAGTATCTAGAAGTGAATTATTGGTTGATCTCATCACTCTTTTTAATGAAATTATTGGGTTACTAATAACTTGGGAATTTTGGGATTGAGTTGGAGGAACCTTCTCAATAATGGCATTTTAATTTAGTAGTAATTAAAAATTTATTCCTTTGTTGTAGGGAAAAATTAGCTTTATGCAGAATTAAACTTAGAGCCTCCACCAGCTAGATATGCATGTAGTGATAAATATTGTTCATTATTATTCTATGGTGTGAAATTGCCAGCATATTCCATGTGCTGATCTACACAGCTGCAACGTCTCATGTTGCAGACTTTTCCGACGAGAATTAAAGGTGCGATACGTCGTTGTTCTGCACTCAGTTTGCCGTGGAGTTGGATGGACTCATTTACCTTTGATGCTTCCGCAGTTATTTTTATTTAGATGGCCTTTGGCCATGTTATTGTAATAAATACTCTTTTGAGGACCTCGATGTAATAAAGTGTGTGATTGAACTCTATTATAACTCCTCGAGTACTGTGTGTGTCAGCATACCGAGCCAGGGATGACACTTAAGCACAGAGACTTCAATCCTTTTGGGTCGGGTCGCTACAGTCGGAGCAGAGGAGGAAGAAGAGGTCGTAGTCGTTCTGGCAAGGAGACGAGGCGCGGCGAGGTCAGTGGCCATGGCCACGGCGAGGCGGCGACGATGAGCTCGCTCGGCGAAGGAACCCGATCAAGAAGAGGGGCGAGGGAGAGCCAGGGGGTGCGGGGCTGCCTCTTATCCATGGCGCGGGCGCGGCGTTGCGCTGTCAAGCGGCGAGAGAGGGGGTCCAGGCTCGGGCGAGGCGCGTGCGGCAGGTGTTCGACAGCGGTGCAGGGGAACAGTGCGGGAGGTGGGAGGAGGAGCTGCGCGGGCTGGGCCGGCACTGTGCCACTTAGGCCCAGGCGTTGCAACCTTTTTCTTTTTCTTATTTTCTCCTTTCTGTTTTCTTTTCTTATTTCTGTTTTGTCTTTTATTTTTAAACCAAATGACTTTTGTAAAATAGGTGAACTAGCCACATATTTATAGTGCTATTTCTAGCTCTGTTATAAAAAGGTTTGGAGGCAAATGAATTTTATTTGGATTTTAAATAAATGAATATGGATTAATTATCTCTGTTTTGTTGCTGTTAGAGTCAATTAATTAATTTAGTGAATGTTGGTTATAATTTTAGAATTGTCTCTGGAATATTTACAATATTATGAACATTTTAGTTTTTGGATTTGAACAACTTTTATTTGCACTTTCAGTTTGAATTCCCATTTGAATTTGAAAAGAGATATGATCCAAATGATGTTTAAGCACTGTTGATCATGATGACATGGCATTATCAAAAGGGGGATTACTGTGGCTAACCACTGGGGGTGTTACAGTTGCTTGCTGAGTACTTCGGATGAATACTCATGGTTGCTTTGCTACTTCTTTTTCCCCCATTCCCCTTTTGATGTTACCTTAGATGATGGAGCTCCGGAGCCAAATGTCCCCGCAGGAGCTTACTACCAGGAGGGTCCAGACGACACATACTACTAGATCGAGGGAGCCGACCAGGAGTAGGATCGGAGGGTCCTAGGCAGGAGGCCTTCGCCTTTCGATCTAGAGTTGTTGTTTGTGCTAGCCTTCTTAAGGCAAACCTTGACTAACTATGTCTGTACCCAGATATTATTTGTATGACTGACTTATGTATTCGGATCCTCGTGATCCCTGGTCTGTAATATTCGTGGATCTCCGTTTATTTGTGTTAGAGTTGTGCTGTGATATCTTCCAGTGAGTCCCTGTGCTTGATCGTGCATGTTTGCGTGTATGATTAGTGCACGATTGAGTCAGGGGCGTCACAAGTTGGTATCAGAGCCGACTACCTGTAGGAAGCCCCCTTCCAATTCCTTGGCCGAAGTTGAGTCTAGACATCGAAAAACTAATTTACTAACTTGGTAGTGTGGCTTACGGGCCCACGTCGCCGACTGGGTGGTATTAGTATCTTTTATTCCTCGTCCATACTCTGGGACTCTGATCTCTCTTCTATTCGGGTTAAATGAATTTACTAACGCCGACACTTAGGATCTCGTAAATCTCGTCTACCCGGAGAGCTGGATATCTGTGCTTACTTCCTTACCATTGATCTGATTAGTTTGATAATCATTTTCCTTTCCATTGTTTTGTTTAAACTTTCTCTCCGAGTTGTATTATACTCCTCATTGTCATTTGACAATCCTGAATTTCCTCTGTTTCAGATGGATCGTTTGTTTCCACCACGCCCTGCGACGCAGCTTGTGCTTCACACTTGGGCTCGTGATGCCCCTGGTTTTCCAGCTGTCCTGATCGCCCTCCTGACCAGACTGGGCTACCGCTGGTACCCCGAGTACATGGTCTACGAGGATTACCGCGAGTTCAACCAGGAGCAGTACCATGCTGATGTTCGTATCTATGATCAGCAAGATGACTCAGACACTGAGCTGCACCTTTTCCATGGTATCGGTGTGACGATTGAGATGGCAGTCCATGATGCCGCCTACTCTGCTGTCGCACGTCTCCGAGGAGAGTCCAGCGTTAGCTTGGATGCCTCTGAGTTCCGATACAGTCCGTATGCCCCTGCTGGAGATGCTACTGGATACTACACAGCTATTTGTGCCCCGTACGAGCGTCATCGATACGACCCGCATGTTCTGGTTCACTGCACTCAGGCTCTGGATCGCACTGTTCGGGCTCTTGCCGTCGAGTTGTTTGCCACTCGAGCACGTCTCTACGATGCTATGACACAGTTGCTACCAGCTGTTCATGCAGGGATACATCCGGAGTACATCCTTTATCCACGCAGGACTCAGATGTATGCTGGAATTGATTGGCCTACTGTTGGAGGTCACACACCTCCACGTGGATCTCTTCTTCCAGCTCGAGACCGGATTCTGCATCAGAGTGCACATGGAGTGCAGGATTTTCCTGCGACGGCTATTCATCGTCCGCACTTGCAGTTACCCTGTTTCAGTGGTTTTCACCGACGTTGATGTAGCCTTTGCTATGTCTCGTTGTGTACTTCCTTACCGCGTGCCTGCGCGCTGCCTAGCAT
The DNA here is from genome assembly GCA_011799875.1 of Thinopyrum elongatum. Classification (NCBI taxonomy): domain Eukaryota; kingdom Viridiplantae; phylum Streptophyta; class Magnoliopsida; order Poales; family Poaceae; genus Thinopyrum; species Thinopyrum elongatum. The sequence goes on from CM022298.1 coordinate 417,430,777, forward strand.
GTCTAGCTTTTTAAATTGCGTCGTTATGCTGTCCGAATGTACCCGACTCTGTGTATGGATCTGCTGTCTTAATTGACTACTGTTAAGTATCTGTTACACTACTTGATTATCGTCAAGTTACATCATGCTTGTCGCTAAACACTCGCAATTGGTTTTACTAAACTACCCCTGTTGAAACTTAGCAGGATGGTTAGACCAGGTGGTCGTGGTCGTGGCCCTGAACACCCACCCCCGCCAGATTATATGGCAGCTATGATGCAACAATTTGAGCTCAACCGCCAGTTCATGACTGGGATTATGGCTCAGTTTCCGCATCAGAACAACCAGAACTAGAACCCTGCTGCAATAACTCTGTCGGAATTTGTGTGTCTTAACCCCACTCAGTTCCGCAACTGTGATAAGCCACTAGATGCTGATGACTGGATTCGTGACATCACTCACGAGATGGAGTCTGCAAATGTCTCCCCTGCCAACTTTGTCACCTTCGCATCCTTTTTCTTAAAGGGTATCGCTGCTCAATGGTGGGACACACACAAGCGTACACTGCCTGCTGGAACAGTCATCACTTGGCCTGAGTTCTAGGCTGCTTTTCGTGCCCATTATATTCCTCAAGGAATCATGGACCGGATGAAAACCCAGTTCCGCAACCTTACTCAGGGCAACAAGACTGTCGAAGCCTATTAGCGGGAATTCCTTGACCTGTCCTGCTATGCCGAAGAAGACATCGCCACGGATGCCCGTAGACAAGAGCAGTTTCGTAATGGACTCCACCCAGACGTCGAGCTTGCACTTGCTGCTCAAGACTTCAACGACTTTGATACTCTTGTGAACAAGGCTATTCTGGTTGAGACCGCTCAGATGAAGCATAAGGAGTCGCGGAAGAGCTATCGTGATGCTGGCTCATCTTCGGGCTCAGCACGGAAGCGTCAAGTCTGGATTCCCAACAACGTGTTCCGTCCAGCTGCCCCTGCCCCAAGGAACAACTATGCTACACCATGTCTGCCTCCTCCACCACCGAGGCAGCCAAGAGCTCAAGCTGTTCCACACAATGCTCCTCTTCGTCCTGAAGATGGACTGTGCTTCAAGTGCCGCAAACCAGGTCACCTTGCTAAGGACTGCCGCCAGACTCAGAACTAGTTGGCTTTCCTCGTACTGGCCGTGGCAATGGTCATGGCAACAATCAGGCCCGCAACTATAATACTGGGTCTGCTGCTCATGGTCGTGGACACGCTTACAATATTGATATCGAAGAAGTCCAGGATCAACCTGCTACTGTGATGGGTACCCTTCTCGTTAACTCAGTACTTGCTTCTATTTTATTTGATTCAGGAGCATCACATTCATTCATCTCTGGAAAATTTGCATTCATGCATGGCATTCATTATGAGAAGATGCATACTCTGTTAGTCGTTAAAACTCCCGGAGGTCATTGTCATGCTGACGTGATGGCACCTAACGTTACCGTCGAAATTAAAGGATTGGAATTCCTTGCCTCACCCATCGTCTTGAAATCTTCCACCATAGACCTCATCCTCGGAATGGATTGGTTGAAAGCTCACATTGCTTCGATCAATTGTGCCACAAAAGCTGTACAACTTCTTCACCCCTCCGATGAGATAGTGAACTACACCGCCCGAATTACTCGGAATGCTGAAGCTCAGATATATGCTCTGAATGCTTTGAACGCCTCACCTCTGGAGGGAATCGAGAACGTTCCTGTCGTTCAAGATTTTCCGGACGTTTTTTCGGAAGAACTTCCAGGAATACCCCCGTTTAGAGCTGTCGAGTTTGTCATTGATTTGAAGCCTGGCACTACCCCTATTGCGAAGCGTCCTTATAAGATGCCTCCGCACCACCTTCTCGAGCTTAAGGAAGAAATCGACAAGTCACTTAAGAAGGGTTTCATCCGCCCCAGTTCCTCTGCTTGGGGAGCACCTTCACTCTTCGTTAAGAAGAAGGATGGAACTAACCGATTGGTTTAGGATTACCGGCCCATTAACCAAGCCACAATCCAGAATAAATATCTGATTCCCCGGATCAATGATCTTTATGATCAACTTGCTGGATCATCAGTGTTTTCTAAACTCAACTTGAGGTTGGGTTATCATCAAATCCGTGTCCGCGAAGAGGATATTCCCAAGACTGCATTTGTTACTCGCTATGGCTCATACGAGTACACCATTATGTCTTTCGGATTAACTAATGCTCCAGCAACCTTCTCCCGGTTGATGAACTATATCTTCATGGATTATCTCGACAAATTCGTCGTGGTTTATTTGGATGATATCCTTATATATTCCAAGAATGAAGAGGAACACGCTGAACATCTTCGGCTTGTATTGGAGAAGCTTCGGGAACACCAGCTTTACGCCAAGTACTCTAAGTGTGAATTTTGGTTATCTGAAGTGACCTACCTTGGTCATGTGATTTCAAGGATGGAATTGCTGTTAACCCCGGGCGAGTACAGGCTATTCTTGACTGGACTCCCCCAAAGAATGCTAAGCAAGTCAGGAGTTTTCTCGGACTCGCTAGTTATTGGCGTCGATTCGTCGAGAACTTCTCAAAGATTGCAAAGCCATTGATGAATCTACTCCACAAAGGTGTTAAATTTGAGTGGACAGAAAAATGTCAAGAAAGCTTTCAGACGCTAAAAGATAAGTTAACATCTGCCCCAATACTAGCACCCCCGGATACTCGCAAGGATTTCATGATATACTGTGATGCATCTCATCAAGGATTAGGCTGTGTCCTAATGCAAGAGCGCAAAGTGATTGCTTATGGCTCTCGACAATTGCGTCCTCATGAAGAAAATTATCCAGTGCATGATCTCGAACTTTCTGCGGTTATTTATGCTCTGAAGCTATGGTGACATTACCTTCTCGGTAACCGTTGCGAGATATACACGGATCATCAGAGTTTGAAGTATCTATATACTCAACCAGATCTGAACCTTCGCCGGCAAAGATGGCTTGAGACAGTTGCTGATTATGATATGAATATATCATACACACCTGGCAAGGCTAATGTAATGGCCGATGCTTTGAGTCACAAGGCTTATTGCAACAATCTTATGGTTCAGGAAGCACAACATGTTCTTTATGAAGAGCTTCGCAAATTGAACCTCCATATTGTTCCACAGGGTTATCTCAATACCCTGGTTGTTGAACTGGATCTTGAGCACAGCATTAAGATTATGCAAAGGTATGACTCTGAAGTAGAAAGGATTAAGCTATACCGCAAAAAAGGAAAGCCATCGGAATTTCATCTTGATAATGATGGGATCCTATTCTTCCAACGCCGTCTCTTCGTACCCAAATTCAAGGATGAGAGAGAACACATTATGAAAGAAGCTCACGACACTCCTCTGTCAATTCATCCTGGTAGCACAAAGATGTACCATGACATTTGTCAGAGATATTGGTGGCCTAATATGAAGCGAGACATTGCTCATTATGTTTCTGAGTGTGACGTTTGCTGCCGCATTAAAGCAGAACATCAAAGGCCGGCTGGAACTCTGCAACCCCTTGATATTCCTGAATGGAAATGGGACAAGGTCCAAATGGATTTCATTACTGGTTTTCCTAGATCTCAGAAGGGTCATGATGCTATCTTTGTCGTCATTGACCAATTCTTAAAGGTTGCTCACTTTCTGGCAGTTAAGGAGACAATCACTGCTAGTCAGTTAGCAGACTTGTATGTTTCCCGAATTGTGTCACTCCAAGGTGTTTCGTTGGAGATCAGTTCGGATCGTGGCAGCCTCTTTACCTCTAGATTCTGGAAAAGTTTCCAAGAAGCTATGGGAACTCATCTGTCCTTCAGCACCGCTTTTCACCCTCAGTCACAGGGTCAAGTCGGACGGGTTAATCAAGTGCTCGAAGATATGCTTCGAGCTTGTGTCATCTCCTTCAGTAAGAAGTGGGAGGAATCTCTCCCGTATGCCGAATTCTCTTACAACAATAGCTATCAAGCTAGTTTGAAGATGGCACCGTTTGAAGTTCTATACAGACGTAAGTGTCGAACCCCTCTGAATTAGTCGGAAACTGGGGAACGCTCACTAGTCGGACCGGACATTATCCAACAAGCTGAAGAAAAAGTCCGCATTGTCCGGGAACATCTGAAAACTGCTCAGTCTCGTCAGAAGAGCAACTAAGACCGAAAGCACCAGGTAATGGTCTATCAGCCTGGCGAGCAAGCTTACCTTCGCGTCACTCCATCGAAAGGCACTCATCGGTTCGGAATCAAGGGCAAGTTAGCTCCTTGCTACATTGGCCTGTTCTTTATTCTTGCCCGTCGAGGAGAAGTGGCATATCAGTTGCAATTTCCGCCAAATCTTTCTCAAGTGCATGATGTCTTTCACGATCCCAACTTCGTCGCTGCTTCAAGGATCCTATTCGAGTTGTGGATCATGAAATGCTTGAATTGCGGGAAGATCTGTCTTATCCAGAATATCCCGTCCGCATTCTTGATCAAACTGAACGTCGAACTCGTCAGAAGTCAATCAAATTCCTAAAAGTTCAGTGGTCGAATCATTCTGAAGATGAAGCCACTTGGGAACGCGAGGATCGTCTTCACGAAGAATACCCCTCTTTCTTTCAGTCTTCTTCTTAATTCTCGGGATGAGAATTCTTGTTAGAGGAGAATTGTAACACCCCATGTAATTAACCACAATGATCACCCTTAGTTAATGCCATGTGAGCAAGTTTAACAGTGCCTAATCATCATTTGCATCATATTGCATTTCAAACTCCTAATTCAAACTTCAAATTAATTTAAAGTGAAAATAAAAGTTTTTCAAATCCAGGAACTAAATTGTTCATCATGTTGCAAATAATCTTGAGGCATTTTTAAAATTAACAGCAACATTGATTGAAATATTTAAGTGGCCCTAACAACCTCAAACAGGAGCAAACAACCACCTTTAATAGCCTTTTATTTAATCTAGATGAAATATGGAATTATATTTTACCCAAACTAGTTTTTGGTGATAGAGAATAATGCACTGCAATTTATGAGCTAAGTCCCACATTTTGTAAAAGTCATTTAGTAGCTAAACAATTTGCAAAACAGTAAAACAAAAGAAAAACAGAAAAGAAAAAGGCCGCAGCGGCTGGGCCTAAGTGGCTACAGCATCGGCCCAGCCCACCCCGCACCTCCTTCCACCTCGCACTGCTCCTCCCCGCGCGCTGTCGCTGCGTGAACGCACCGCGCCCTGGCCCCCCTCGCTCTCTGCTCGACACCGCGCGCCCGCGCCCTCGCCCTCGCCGTGGATAAGAGAATCCCCCCGCGCCCCTCTGGCGAACCCTAGCGCCACAACTCCCCTCCCCTGGCCTCCTTCTTCCTCACCCGACGCCGCCATGGACGGCCGCGGCTGAGCTGCGCGGCCACCATCACCCATACGCCGCTCCGTCAAGTCCAGGAGCTCCGGCGTGGTCCTCCTCTTCTTCCTCGGCACCGGATCGGGACCGGGAGGCAACGCCGCCGTCGCAGTCTCCCTCTTCCTCCTCTACGGCCACCGCACGACCTCACCGTCGATCTGCACCACCGGTCCTCCCCGAGCCCGCTGCATAGACCCCACGCTCCCGCGGTGAGCTCCTGCACCGAATGCGCCCTGCCCTGCCCCCTCTAGCTGCCCGTAGCCTCTGCTCCGGCGTAGCCTGAGCCCTCCACTGCCTGGCCTCGTTGCCGGCGTGGCCACAGTGACCATAGGGCCCCGTGCGTGCCACCGTTGCACTCGCCGCACTGCATAGGTCCTGCCTCGCTCTTTAGATCGTTCGATCTCGCGCCGTTTTGCCATTTCCGTAGATCGCCCGAAGCACCTCACCACCGGCGAGCTCATAGCACTCCGCTCTGGCCACCGCAGCACCTCGCACCACCGCCATTCGACGCGGCGTCGTCCCGCCGTTCGAACGCACCCAGCCACAGCCCCGCAGACCCCCCGTGCGCAAAACCCGCGCCCCACCCGAGCAGCGCCGCCGCGTTTGGCTCGCCGGAGCCAACTCCGGCGCATCTCCGGCCGGTGCCGACGTGGCTGCCACCTGGCACCGTGGGCCCCACCTCTCTGCCGCTGACAAAGGGACCCACTGGGCCCTGTTGACCTCGGTCAGCGCTGACTGGGCGGCCCTGTGTCTATGACATGTGGGTCCTGCCGTTTAAAATGATTTTAGATAAATAGATAATCTGTAGATTAATTAATTAGATAATTAAATCACTAATTAGCCACTGACCAGTAGGGCCCACCATCTAATTAAGTTAATTAGTTTAGATTAACCCTGTTAATTAGTTACAGAGGCTGACATGTGGGTCCCAGTGGGACCCACCTGTCAGGTTTGACTCCGGTCAGCCCCTGTTGATCGCTGACATCACCTCTACGTCATGCTGAGGTCATCATTTACTATTCTAGATAATTCGAATTTAAATAAATAGTTAAATTCAAAAAATGATTAAAACTTTAGAAATTCATATAAAATAAACCGTAGCTCCGATCGAAAAACTTTATACATGAAAGTTGCTCAGAACGATGAGATGAATCTGAATACGCCATTCATATTGCTGTCAGATGCCCCTAGCTACGTGAACATGGAACTTTTAAACTGATTTTGATAAATGAATAGTGCTCAACTTTAATAAAATAAATCCAAATAAATTCCTAAATTAACTAAATCATTTAGTTAGGCAGTAGAACACCTCTGCATATCATTTAGGCATGTCATGCATATTGTTTGCATTTTTGCCATGAATTTATTGTTTCTTTCCCCTCCTTCTCTCTCGATAGACGCCGAGACCGACGCCGACGCAGCAGAGTACAACTACGCTCCGGACGAGCAGCCTTCTGACGACCAGCCCCTCTCAGCAGAGCTTCCAGGCAAGCCCCCCCCCTTGATCACTCCAATATCGCCCATTCCATTCTCTCCTGCTTGCATTAGATTTTGCTACTGTAAATGAATGCTCCAATTCTGATGCATAGCCTGGTTTTTGTAACCTACTTATTGCTACCTTACCTGCCTATTTCAAACTGCTTAGTATAGGTTGGTTAGTGATTCGTCAGTGACCCCCACTTTGTCCTTGTTGCCTCTGCTTCATCATCGATGACTCGATCAACGTGATCGACGACGAGAGACCGACACCTCACTTCACCCCTTTGTTGTACGACTCTGCATAGTTACTATCGAGTGCCGAGGGTGATACCTCGTAACACACTCATGATGATAACTCTGTAGTCTAGCTGTTCGGTCGTGGTCATCGAGGGTGATTCCTCCTTAACCACTCCCGATACGACTCTGTCGTGCAACCCCTCAAGTGTGAACCTCGAGGGTGATGCCTCCTACGTTCACCTTGATGATTTCATCGAGTGGAATCCACCGAGGGTGATTCCTCAAGGTTTCCCCCTTGATGTTATGACCACACGGTTACTTTGACCTTTGTCGTAGGCGGGTCAACCCTGATGGGTACCCGCGGGGAACTTATGCAGTCAGGTTTGCCAGGAGGGCACCCGAGAGAGATATTGTGGCGGAGCATCCGAAACTCTGATCATCTCCGCAAGTTATTAAATACACCTAACGGATTTGGGTAATTGATCTGAGTTGGCCAATGGCCTATACGCACTACCACCACGCGGGATAATGGTTTATGGGGCCCTTTACGTCGTACGTTTCTCCCGAAAGCTCATCAGATGTCACAGTTCACCGTGCGGGCTGATTGTTGGGGTTGGGCTGGATACTTCACTAGCGAGTTCAGTGTCGTGCCTGCTCCCCGGCCAGTCTCGCAACGCGCAGGAGTGCCCGGGGCGATGGCCCCAGACCCCTGGATGCATAGGTTAGTCCGGCGTGTTGACCTCTCTACTGAGCCTAGGTAGGGTGCTGCTTCGTGTCGATCTCCTGAGGCTGGGCATTACCCAGCAAGTGTGTACGGCCAGAGGTGATCGAGCGTGTTGGGTAATAGTAGTGCACCCTTGTAGGGAAGTGATCTATGCGAATAGCCGTGTCCACGGTAACAGGACGCTCAGTTTGGTATCCCAATCTATTACTTGAACTGGATACCTGTTTAATTAATTGAAGCTCCAGGTTCACTTTCTCGCAGGGAGTCGAGGAAGGATCTCTAGGCTTTGCCTCAACATGCTTGCTTAATAAAATGCTTTTCTGTACTCTTCTAATTGCTGCAAGATGGTGGCTTCGTGAAGATGCTAGTCTTCGATAGGACTAGGCCTTCTCTCTATTCTGGCATTTCTGCAGCCCAGTCCACATATACAGCCTCTCTTTGATAATGTTGCATATGTAGTGTAGATCCTTGCTTGCTGAGTACTTCGGATGAGTACTCACGGGTGCTTTGCTACTTCTTTTTCCCCCATTCCCCTTTTGATGTTACCTCAGACGATGGAGCTCCGGAGCCAGATGTCCCCGCAGGAGCTTACTACCAGGAGGGTCCAGACGGCACGTACTACTGGATCGAGCCAGCCGACCAGGAGTAGGATCGGAGGGTCCCAGGCAGGAGGCCTTCGCCTTTCGATCTAGAGTTGTTGTTTGTGCTAGCCTTCTTAAGGCAAACCTTGACTAACTATGTCTGTACCCAGATATTATTTGTATGACTGACTTATATATTCGGATCCTCGTGATCCCTAGTCTATAATATTCGTGGATCTCCATTTATTTGTGTTAGAGTTGTGTTGTGATATCTTCCCGTGAGTCCCTGTGCTTGATCATGCATGTTTGCATGTATGATTAGTGCACGATTGAGTCGGGGGCGTCACAGGGGTCCACCTACATGGGGGGACCCACATGAACGTGGGTATTGTGGAAAGTCCCCACACCCCTAGTCTAGGCGCACCAAGATCCTGCCTTAAAAGGAATAGTATCATATCCCGAAGGGATAAGATCAAGATCCCTAAAAGAGGGGATAACGATCGGTGGGGAAGGAAAGGAGGGATTTCCTCCCCCCCCTGGACAATGGTCCTAAGGGCTTGGAGGGCAAGCCACCAGTTCCCTCCATGCCTATATAAATGTGGGAGGCATTGGGGCCAGCCACTCTTCCACCCTTGCACGTCTCCCTCATGTTACACCTCCTCCACCTCACGCACACGCTTGGCGAGCCCTGCTGCAGTTCCGCTGCTACCACCACCACCACGTCGTCGTGTTGGCTTCCATCTCATCGACCTCCTCTCCCTCGCTTGCTGGATCAAGAAGGAGAGGAAGCCATTGAGTTGAACATGTGCTAAACTCAGAGGTGCCGTCTGTTCGGCACTACATCAGATTGGATCGTGATTGGATCATGAAGAGTACGGCTACATCAACCGCGTTACGATGCTAACACTTTTGGTCTGCAAGGTTATGTAGACACACTTCCCTCTCGTTGTTATACTTCTCCATAGATAGATCTTGGGTGTTCGTAGGAAATTTTTTGATTTTCATGTAACGTTCCCCATCAAGATGTGTGGTTCATATCGTGACTGGATTTTGATTTATATATTTGTTGAATGCATTGTGAGTTCTAATAATTTGCAGCTCATATGTTTGAATAGTGTTTGGTGCATTTTCATATGTTATATGTTGTAGTGGTTTACAGTAGATGGTGTAGTACATTGTGAGTTCAGATGTTCATCAGATAAATTGGCATTTGTTGTAGTGATCTACACTACATGTTGCACTCAGAAGAAATTCTTCTATGAACTAAGAAGTGCATCTCCCAATTTGTGCAGTGACTAATGGAGAAGAAAGTCAACTATTGAGCACAATGGAATTTTCATAAAACAAGGCACGAATAGATCATATATTGGTTGCGCGCGTGATGTGTTTGACTACTGTGATGTTGAGCCATGGTCAACGGGGATGGTCAAGTGCTTCTTGTCTGGGATTGACTATGACCTTACAGATCCCTAAATCAAGGTGTAATGGTGCTTGCTAGGGAGAACTAGTGGATGGTCTAGTTTGTGTGGACAATGCTGAAGCAATAACTGCAAGGGTGAGTGCAAGCAGAGAAGCCAAGACATTGGATGTACTAGATGAGAAGAACTAAAAGAGCATGGTGCCCCCATGTGTGATTTTGGTAATTGGTGACATTCTCTATGGACTAATGGTTGCCTTGAGTTATATTCGTAGGATTTTTTCATAGGCATTTCTTGAAGTCCATTTGTTGGTTTCAAGGAGTTTATGTGTTGGCCAAGGTTCTATTCAAGGAATTATCCATAGATTGGTCATAGAGAAGACATGATACAAGGTTTATCAAGACTAAGTCAAAGAGTGAATCAAGTTGATCAACACACAAAGCGTACAAGATGTACCGAGAGGGATCAAATGATCCCATGGTATGGTAAGCATTGTCCATTATGCTTTGTGTACTAACCCATGGTCTACATGAGAGTTCTATGTGGGTTAGGTATGTTTCCATGGGCTTACATCAAGAGGAAGGTCTCATACCACCCATGGAGGATGGCATCAAGTGGTGATCGTCATCAATATTGTGGTGTGCAAGTTCAAGTGGAGCATCACGAAGAGATCATGCTTGAAGCTTGCTGTCCATTGTGGTGACAATGGACTTGTGAAGATGTGCGAAAGAGTGGCTCACCCATAGTGGAGTATGGGGGAGCAATCTACTAGTCTTCATCGAGCTAGTGCAATCAAGAAAGGTGGTACAACTTGAGGAGGTCAAGATCTTCATCATCTAGCTCAAATGGATTTTGCGCAAGGCAAAGGTTTATCCTAGATAGGTTTTCTATTTTACCGGTCTCATGGTGTTCGTTGGGAGACCAGATTATAGGATTGATAGCCGTACTATCAAGGGGGGCTCTCGAGTGAGTAGCTTATTTGTATCGTTCGTAGAGAGCTCAAACCTTTGCATCTTTGGTGTCATATTTCTTGGTTCTTATTTTGGCTTTTCTATTTTTGAGGTTTTTGAGCTTGTGGTTATATTCGTGACAAAATCTAGTCCGTCGAAAACTGATTTCCTATGCATCTTCTTTTGCGTTTTCGGTGTTGGAGTTTCTACCGGTCTTATTTGAGGAAGGGTTCTCACCATTTTATTTTGGGTATTTTCTCAATTTCTATTTCTTGATATTTCTATCAAGATTGTGTTGGCCCTTGTCTTCAGCTTTCCAACAAACTTGATTTTGTCGAATTTGGAGTTCATTTGCAAAAGTTGTGACCGTTTCAGTTTTGGCGGTTCCCGCATCTCTCTGCCTATTGCGGGTGCCCGGGGTAACCCGAGCCCCTCCATAGACACCTCTCTGACCGGTCCAGGTGCCCGGGGTCACCCGGGCCGCTCTCAAACCTCCTCTGATCACCCCGGGTGCCCGGGCTCCTCCGCCACCTCCTCTCGGCCCCCTCCGGATGCCCGGGATTGAGACTCCCGGGTGCCCGCCCCCTGCCCTGTTGCTTTCCTTGTGTGTCAGGGTGCCCGGTGTTTTTCCCCCGGGTGCCCAGGGTTGTATGGCTTTTTCTTTGTTGGGTCCGGGTGCCCGGACCCCTTTTGTTCGGGTGCCCGGGGTGGCGGCTGTGTGCAACAGTCACATTTTTCTTGGGGGTGTGTATACCCCCTTCATCCACCTCCAACCCTAATCCTCTTGCAAGTCCCCCCTCCACCATTGTTGACCTCTTGGAGCTTGCTAACTCTCGATTCCTCCTATGATTCTTGATTCTTTTTTAGGGAAAAGAGAGAGGAGATCTAGATCTATATTTCCACCAATCATTTTCTCCTCTAAGTGGGGGGAACCATGTGGATCTAGATTTTGGAGTTCTTTTGTGTTCTCCTTGTTCTTCCTTTCATATTCCTCCATAGCTTTTGTTGCTTTGGTGGGATTTGAGAGTGAAGGACTTGGGCACTCCGTGTGCCCTTGCCATTGCATTTGATGCATCGGTTTGAGTTCTCCACGGTGATAAGTGGAAGTGAAAAATTGAGAAGCTTATTACTCTTGGGTGTTTGGGCACCCTAGAGCTTGTTCCTCTTGGGTGCTTTGGTGCACTAGACGGTTGGTGTTGAGGAGCTCAATCATTGTGGTGGAATGCTCTAGGAAAGCATCGGGGTCTCCAATTAAGTTGTGGGGATGGCCCCGAGCAATTTGTATGGGTTCCGGTGACCGCCCCCAAGGGTTTCCAATCGTACGGGTTCGGTGGCCCCCAAGGGTTGCCATTTGTACGGGTTTGGTGACCGGCCTCAAGGGTCCCTTAGTGGAATCATGACATCTTGCATTGTGCGAGGGCGTGAGGAGATCGCAGTGGCCCTAGTGGCATTTTGGGGAGCATTGTGCCTCCACACCGCTCCAAATGGAGATTAGCATCCGCAAAGGTGTGAACTTCAGGATACATCATCGTCTCCACATGCCTCGGTTATCTCTTACCTGAGCCCTTTACTTATGCACTTTACTTTGTGATAGCCATACTGCTTCATGTTATATATCTTGATATCACTTAGTTGTTTATCTTACTTAGCGTAAGTTGTTGGTGCACATAGGTGAGCCTAGTCGATTTAGGTTTTGTGCTTGACAAATCAAATGCTAGTTTTATTCCGCATTTGTTCAATCCTAAACCATAATTTTTTTAAAGCGCCTATTCACCCCCCCCTCTAGGCGACATCAACGATCTTTCAATTGGTATCAGAGTCTCATCTCTCTTTATTAGGCTTAACCACCTAGAGAGTAAAGATGTCGACTAGGGGATTAGGATTCTCTGACACTCTTAGTTTCGATGGCACAAATTTTGATGTTTGGGTAATTCGCATGCTTAATTCATGGACTCAAATTTAGAGCGAATTGTAGATGTGGGTTTTTCTCCTCCAAATGATCCCCAAAGATTATCTTTATAGGATGAGAAAAACTCTTATCTCGATGCTCAAGCTTCTAATGTGCTTTTTGATGCTTTGAGCAATGTAGTTATTTTTCAACTCATGCCATTTCGGGATGCTCATGAGTTGTGGACAAAACTTCAAGATAAATATGTTGTGTCCAAGATTTTTGGGGATGATTGTTCTCCCTCCACCTCCGGCCATGTTGTGTTCTCAACTTCTTCTACTTCACCTACATTTGGTTTTCCACAAGGTAATGATATGGTGAGTAGTGTTGGTCATTACAATGATGATAGTGTGCTTATCATTGATGATCCCTCATCACTATCTTATTGCAATGCTCCATCTTTGGACTTTAACACTTCGAGAACCTTACATGTTTCACATGCTTGTATTGATAGTCCTTGCATATCATGTATAAATTTCTTGACTAAATCTCATGATGATATGCATGCTACATCTTGTTGCCATGATAAAAATGCATGTATTTCCTCGAGTTGTTGTGCTAACAATGTAGAGGAAACCCAACACTCCATGGAACAAGATGTGGTCCTAAATGGTGCTCCAAGGGATCCAACATCATCATCTATTGCTTCTCACTTTTGCCTTATGGCTAAGGCTTCAAAGGTATCTCCCACTTTGAATCCAAATATATCTTATGACGATGATGGTGATGATAATAAGATTGATGATGATGTTGATAATGATGAAGAGAATGATAATGTTGCCTCCTTAAAAATTAAGGGGAAATGATTTTTAAAGCTCTTCATAAGAATAAAAACTTCATGGAAATCATGTTTATTGCCATTGATGGCAAGAAATACATCGAGGAGTTGGAATCTCATCTCAAGGAGCATGAGGTCACCATTGATAAAATGGAAGGTCATGAGCGTGATTGCGCTAATGAGATCGTGGACCTCTCTCAAACTCTTGAACTTGAACAAACCACCAAGGAATCTCTTGATAAGAATAATATAATGCATGAGCATGAGATTGGACTTGTGGCCTCTTCCTTTGTTTCTTGTCACTAATGGCCTTCTTCTTCAATGGGCAAGATCTAACATGATGCCCTTCAATTTTGCACTTGAAGCAAATAATCTTGGCCGAATTCTTGACTTGTTCTTGGCCCTTCTTCTTATTGATCTTGGACTTTTTATTCTTATTAGAGTTTAATCCAAGTCCACCCTTGTCATTGGGGGATTTTTGTCCGCACAAAATAATGTCAAGTGTGGCCTTCCCTTCATGACTCTTTTCCAAGTCTTTCTTCAAAGAAGTGACTTGGGCCTTGAGCTCTTTGATTTCCTCTACATGGTTAGTCTCAACACAAATACTAGAGTAAGTATAAGCTTCATCGCTAGAGCAACAAGGCAAGGAAAGTAATTCATCACAAGATGTAGCAACATTATGAGTAGATGAATTATGAGGACTAGCACATGGCAATATAGCATTTTGACTAGAAATAGTGCTAGTATCCACATGAGGCACACTAGATGTTACCTTAGTAATCATAGCCTCATGAGCTGTCTTTAGCACATTATGGGATACTAAAAGGTCATCATGAGAGCTTGTGAGCTTTACATGACTTTCTTCCAATTTCCCATAATTGCTAGATAGCAACTAAAGTTGAGCCCTTAGCTCAACATTCTCCTTCACAATGGATGTTTCACAGGAAATAGAGTTAGTAGCACAAGCATCATCATTAACAACAAGAGGAGAAGGAAACTTGGCAAGCTCTTTTGAATATGAAGCTTTAAGTTGAGCATGAGACTCGATGAGTTCGATGAGCTCACTCTTAATGACCCTTGAGCCATTTTCGTGGTGCTCAAAGTCCTCAAGGAGTTTGACATGTGCACCTTCAAGCTTATCATGTTTAGTTTTGAAATCATTGGCCACCTTAAGGGCTCTATCACGTGATTCATTTATTCTAGATAGTTCTAGAGCAAAAGTCTCCTCAAGAGAACCTTGTATCTCATTCTTTCAAGACTATGTTGATCCTTAATGTTCAACCTTATATTAGTCTTCTCAAGTGCTTTGCCATGACTCACACAGATCGTTTTGGTTGAGCCTATTTCTAAGTTGCCTCTTTTACATGTTGCTTGATGTCGCTTGAACTACGTCGGTATTTCCCCAAAGAGGAAGGGATGATGCAGTACAGCTACGGTAGGTATTTCCCTCAGTTATGAAACCAAGGTATCAATCCAGTAGGAGAACCAAGCAACACTAGGTAAACGGTACCTGCACACAAAGAACAAATACTTGCAACCTGACGCTTATGAAGGGTTGTCAATCCCTCTTCGGGTAACGTCGCCAGAAATTGTTAAGTTGACGGGATAAAGTTTGTGTAGATTGGATAAATAGGTCTCGATAAAATGCGAAATAAAATAAGTAACAAAAAAGTGCAGCAAGGTATTTTTGGGTTTATTAATAGATCTGAAAATAAAAGTGAATAAAAATAGATCTCAAAGCAAATATGAGAAAGAATAGCCCCGGGGGCCGTAGATTTCACTAGTGGCTTCTCTCAAGAAAATAGCACACGGTGGGTAAACAAACTACTGTTGGGCAATTGATAGAAGATCGAATAATTATGACGATATCCAAGGCAATGATCAATATATAGGTATCACGTCGAAGATTAGTAGACTGACTCCTGCCTGCATCTACTACTATTACTCCACACATCGACCGCTATCCAGCATGCATTTAGTGTATTAAGTTCATGGAGAAACGGAGTAATGCAATAAGAACGATGACATGATGTAGACGAGATCTATTCATGTAGGAATAGCCCCCATCTTGTTATCCCTAATAGCAACGATACATGCGTGTCTTGCTACCCCTTCTGTCACTGGGAAAGAACATCGCAAGATCGAACCCATCACAAAGCACCTCTTCCCATGGCAAGAAAAATTGATCTAGTTGGCCTAACTAAACCAAAGATTCGAAGAAGAAATATGAGGCTATAAATAATCATGCATATAAGAGATCAAAAGAAAACTCAAATAATATTCATGGATATAGATCTGATCATGAACTCAAAGTTCATCGGATCCCAACAAACACACCGCAAAAAAGAGTTACATCAAATAGATCTCCAAGAGACCATTGTATTGAGAATCAAAAGAGAGAGAGGAAGCCATCTAGCTACTGCCTATGGACCCATAGGTCTATGATGAACTACTCACGCATCATCAGAGAGGCACCAATGAGGATGATGAGCCTGGTCTGGTCGAGGTTATCCCAAGAGCAGGTCCCAATACCTCCCCGGCAAGGGTTGCCGGGGCGCTGGCAGCTTGTTATCCCGCCAAGGCTCCACCGCTCCACCTTGCAGTGATGCAAGTCACTTATCAGTGCGGTGTCGAGCCCTCAGGTGAATAAGTGGCAGTCATTCAGCACGTGGCAGCCATTCCTGAGAAAGATCACCCCTAAATGACACATGTCCATGGGCGTGTCACGCAGACAGTTGAGAAGGAGGTTGAATAGCACGGCAAGGCTTGTCGGGCTGCATCCTCGACGTGACACTAAGCGGTGCATTTAATGCACCTGTCTGCAGAGTTAGGTATGATAGCACTGTGGCTATCTAATCACTGGATAATGACTGTTTTGCCACTGTGGTTACCCCTTTACCTATAAAAGGAGGGCCGAGGAAACCATAGAAAGGATTCGGACCCTTGTACACTCATACGTGCGTAGCTGCTCTCCCCGAAGCGACCTTGTCGGGCTTGAGCATTGTGTGTTCGCCACGGTCTACCACTCAAATCCATCAAAGCAGGAGTAGGGTTTTACGCCTCGCGGCGGCCCGAACCTGGGTAAAAACCACCCGCGTCACCATTGTCGTGCTGTCTTACGGCCTCCGCTCTTTGTGCAACGTGCCCTTCCCCCTTGCCGAACCACAAAGGGGCGGACGGCCCTATAGGTGATCATGTTGAACCACGACATCTTTGGCGCGCTAGGTAGGGGGAGCGCTTGTGCGAACCCGAGGACGTAAACAGCGCGTCGATCTTCAACACCATCTCCTTCGATCAATGACTTCATTACTCATGGCGTCCAACAAAAAGTGCGGCGCAATGGTTCAAGAAGGAAGTGACGTCGCTTCTCCACCTGTTTCGCCCGACTCCCATCGCCCACCTCCGCCGCGGCTGCGGCGGCCGTGGGGGTAGTGGATGACGACGACACGGCGACCCTGAACGGCTCAATAGCATGGCCACCATGCGACCCCCGTTCGGGAAAAAGGGTTAGGTGATAAGGTACATGGTTTCTTCCTCCACCGCTTCCACTTGTCAACGATTGAGCCGCACCGGGTTTTTAGTGTCATCAACGTGGATAAGCCCACGCAAAACTCAGTCCAGCATTTTCCCTAATAAGGGGAAATCCTGAGTAGAGCATCGGTGTGAATCCGTTGGTTGACGCCCCAGCAAACATGCTCCGGCAAGGCCATCTGCGTCAGCATGACTTTCGTGCCAACTATTGTAAAGATCGTTAAAGGTGAAAGGGGAAGGGGAGAGAGGCCAGTCTTGCCTTGCACCATATTTCACCGCCCTCAAGAGATCTGTGATCCCTTTCGACCCTTGCCGGGGATCCGAAAGCAAAAAACGAAGCGCCATCCTCCCAAGGCACATGGGTGTGACGAACGACCGCGGCAAGAGAAGGAGATGAGCATAAACGAAAGCTAAGTTAACGTGTCCATTATTTTTCCCTCCAGAGTTTGCATTCGCTTATCCCTCGGATAACCAAGGTATTTCATATGGGAAGATCTTTCGCGTGATGGCACCTTGCCAGATTTGTCTACGCCCCCGCTCTGTTTCGAGCCTGCTCACGGAGCGGGTGGCTGCGTCAAAGACGCATAAGGAAAAACCCGCCAAGGCGTGTCTTTGCCAGCAGAATGCTAAGGACCCGTTCCTCGCAGCAATCGTAGCAGCATGCTACTGGCGGGCAACCAAGACACGCGAAAAAGAAGCCGACCATACGAACATCCGTGGATAAAACATAAGAGGGATAACATGCACTTGAAGTTAATTAAACATCAGTTCAGTATGAGCAAAAGTAGTGCGGGATCTAAACATGAGACATACATAATGTTTTGTTACAGGACAACACGGTGACACAAATGATTCAGGGCCATGCTTGGCAGCCTTATGAAGCCCTAGGGACGGAGAGGACCTTGTCGGCGAAGGGGGCAGCCTTCTCCTCGGCAGCAGAAACATCCACGCCTGCCGGCAGCTTCCTAAAACCATCGGCAAGGTTGAGGTCCGGGTGGCGGTAGGCAATGTTGCTCAGGACCATGAAGAGGGCGTTGCGGGCGAGCTTCCGGGACTCGCTTGTGAAACGAGCAGCTCTTCCTTCCTCGTGTGACTTCAGCCTTTCAATCAGTTCGTTGAAGAAGAGCCCTAGCTTGACGCTTGGGACCTCATGCCTCCCAACTGAGAAGACTGGTCCCTCCATGCCCATCGTTGCAATCTGGGCAGTGAGGCGTTCGGCGGTGTCGACCAGGCTCTTGATCCAAAGATCGACCTACTCGGATTGGTTCACCAGCTTGTCCTCTGCATCCTTTTGGAGGACTCTTGCGTTATCCAAATCCTTCATCAGCTGCTTCTTGCGGACCCCGTCAGATTCAACCGAGCTCTCCAAGGTGCCAATCCTGGCCTTCATGTCAGCAATTCCATTGGCAGTCTCAAGGTCTTGGCTCTTGGAGGAAAGCTGCGATTGCACCTCTTTCAGAAGGATCTCTGCTTTCTACACCTCCTCCTTAAGGGTCGTGGCTTCCTTGGCACTCCCGGCAAGCTCTTCTGTCAGTTTGGCCACCTGTTGGTCAAGATCAGCTTTAACAGTGGATGCAACGGGAAGGTCATCAGTAATCTTCTTTAATTGGGTGGCAGAGTCGATGGAGAGCACATCGAGGGCCGCCTTGTGCTTGTCCTCCAGCTCCTTGGTGCGCTGCTGGACAAGGGCCTCCAGTTCCTGGTTCTGGCTGCAGAGGGTGGCCTCGAGGTTCTCTTCCCGGAAAGAGATGCCCTTCTCCCTGGCGTCCAGAAGCGCAGTGCGCTCCGCCAAATGGGCCTCCCGGGCGGCGACATCCTCTTTCGCCATGGAGATAGTCTCCTGTTGCCGCAATAGAACTTGGAACTGCTTGCCGTGCCAATCGCGCAGCTCGCTACCCTTGTCCCTTAGCTTCTGGTCCACGATGTTGGTGGAACTGCGTTGCTCCTTGAGTGCCTGCCATTTCTAGCCATACCGATTCTGCATTTCCTTGATGCCCGCTGCCATTGACTCCAGGAAGGACAGATCCATGACCGCATTGACAGAATCATCGGCTTCTCCAACGTGCTGGGTCAAAGGCGCTGTGATGCACTGGATCTCTTCATCGAGCTCTGTGCTCACTGCCGCTGAAGAACTGGGGGCTCCGAGATCAGGCTGGGTAAGCACCAACGCCAATTGGCTCAAAGATGGCTGCGGAGTCCCAGCCGAAGTGCCAAATGAGGAGGGGGGCTCATGGTCTGAAGGGGGATTTTCGCTTCAACCACCACTCATGATCCTGACGCACTGCCGGGGTTTCTCTCTACTTCCTTTGGGGGCTCCTGGATGTCCCCGACAGTATGTACCTGCCCCTCCGCAGCAGCAATCTTGGTGGCCTCCTCAGCAGCATCTTTTCCGATGCTGGCTACCTCCTCCAGCAACTCGGGCTCCTCGGCCGATGAAACTGCGGACAAGAACAGCTGAAAGAACATGTGGTGCCCCCATGTGTGGTTTTGGTAATTGATGACATTCTCTATGGACTAATGGTTGCATTGAGTTATATTTGAAGGGTTTGTCCATAGGCATTTCTTGAAGTTCATGTGTTGGTTTCAAGGAGTTTATGAGTTGACCAAGGTGCTATTAAGGAATTATCCAAAGATTGGTCATGTGAGTGTTGAGCTTATTGCAAGCATGTCTTGAAGAAGAAGAAGATTGTGTGATCATTCATGTTTACCTTCAAGACATCATCCAAATGAAGAGAGTTGGAAAGATTCAAGGTTGATCAAGACTAAGAACAGAGAGTGATTCAAGTTGATCAACACACAAAGCGTAGAAGATGTACCGAGAGGGATCAAGTGATCCCATGGTATGGTAAGCATTGTCCATTACGCTTTGTGTACTAACCCATGGTCTACGTGAGAGTTCTATGTGGGGTTAGGTATGTTTCCATGGGCTTGCGTCAATAGGAAGATATCATACAACCCATGGAGAGGATGACATCAAGTGGTGATCGTCATCAAGATTGCGGTGTGCAAGGTCAAGTGGAGCATCACGAAGAGATCAAGTGCTTGAAGCTTGCCATCCATTGTGGTGACAATGGGCTTGTGAAGATGTGCTGAAGAGGGGCTCACCCATAGTGGAGTATGGGGGAGCAATCAACTAGTCTTCATCGAGCCAACGCAATCAAGAAAGGTGGTCCAACTTGAGGGAGTCAAGATCGTCATCATCTAGCTCAAGTGGACTATGTGCAAGGCAAAGGTTTGCCTTTGATAGGTTTTCTATTTTACCGGTCTCATGGTGGTAGTTGGGAGACCGGCTTATAGGATCGATTGTCGTACTATCAAGGCGGGCTCTCGATGAGTAGCTTGATCATATCGTTCGTAGAGAGCTCAAACCATTGCATCCTTGCATCATCTTTATTGGTTCTTGTTTGGTATTTCTCTTGGTGAGTTTTAGAGCTTGGTCATCTTCATGACAAGCTCGAGTTCATCGAAAACGGAGTTCACATGCATCTTCTATGATGTTTTCGATGTTGGAGGTTATGCTGGTTCTTCTCTATTGGAGGGTTCACTCCTATATATGTTAGGCATACCTCCCCTTGCTGTTTTGATGCTACTCGTCGTCTTCTATCCAACAAGCTTGAGTTTTCTCAATTCGGAGCTCATTTGCAGAAGTTGTGGCAGTTCTGGTTTTCCTTGGAGTATACTTGTTTTCGTGGAAGTGGCATAAGGCGCCAGCGGTAGTACCATTGGGCCGGAGCGGCAGTACCGCTTATCGCCACAAGCGGTAGTACCGCTGTCTCACAGCGGTAGTACCGCCCATGGCCATAAGCGGTAGTACGGCTTCGGTTCCATGCTGGTACCGCCTCGACTCGAGACATGGTTTTCTCGTGTCGGGTTCAGCGGCAGTAGTAGTGGCAGTAGAAGCGGTAGTACTGCTCGTGAGCGGTAGTACCGCGGCTACCACCGCTGCTAGTGCCGCCCGGGGCCTCTCTCCCGTGTCTTTTCTCTCTCTTTGGCCCCTGCTCTCTGTGTCTGCGGTAGTACCGCTGCTACCAGCGGTAGTACCGCTCCCCTGAGCGGTAGTACCGCCCTGTGCGGGCTCAAGAGGGGATAACAGTTGGATTTTTCCCCACCTATAAAAGGGGGTCTTCTTCCCCATTGAACCTTATCCTTTGAGCTCGTGTTCTTCCCCCATTGTTGACCTTCTTCGAGCTTGCTATCTCTCAATCCCTCCATGGATTCTTGCTAGTTTTTGGGGGAAAAGAGAGAGGAGATCTAGATCCACTTTTCCACCAATCACTTTCTCCTCTGTGTGAGGGGAACCCCTTGGATCTAGACCTTGGAGTTCTTGGTGTTCTCCTTCTTGTTCTTCCTCTCAATTTCCTCCCTAGCATTAGTTGCTTTGGTGGTATTTGGGAGAGAAGAACTTGGGCACTCCGTGTGCCCTTGCCTTTGCATTTGGTGCATCGGTTTGAGTTCTCCACGGTGATACATGGAAGTTACAAGTTGAGAAGTGATACGTCCATTTTGAATCATGTTTTCCTATTGTTATTTATGATGTTTTTTATGCATAACAATGCTTTTTGGTGTAATTCTAATGCCTTTTCTCTCATAATATGCAAGGTTCACACAAAGAGGGAGAATTCCGGCAGCTGGAAATCTGGACCTGAAAAAGCTATGTCAGGCTACCTATTCTGCACAACTCCAAATGAGCTGAAACTTCACGAGGAATTTGTATGGAATAAATAAGAATTATTGGAGCAAATAACTACCAGGGGGGCCCACCAGGTGGGCACAACCCACCTGGGCGCGCCAGGGAGCCCAGGTGCGCCCTGGTGGGTTGTGCCCTCCTCGACCCACCTCTGGTGCCCCTCTTCTGGTTTATAAGTCATTTTGACCAAGAAAAAATAAGGAGAGGACTTTCGGGACGAAGCGCCGCCGTCTCGAGGCGGAACTTGGGCAGGAGCACTTTTGCCCTCTGGTGGAGCGATTCCGCCGGGAGAACTTCCCTCCCGGAGGGGGAAATCATCATCATCATCATCACCAACAACTCTCCCATCTTGGGGAGGGCAATCTCCATCAATATCTTCAACAACACCATCTCCTCTCAAACCCTAGTTCATCTCTTGTGTTCAATCTTTGTACCGGAAGTATAGATTGGTACTTGTGGGTGACTTGTAGTGTTAATTACATCTTGTAGTTGATTACTATATGGTTTATTTGGTGGAATATTATATGTTCAGATCCATTATGCTATTTAATACCCCTCTGATCTTGAGCATGATTATCATTAGTGAGTAGTTACTTTTGTTCTTGAGGTCACGGGAGAAGTCTTGTTGCAAGTAATCATGTGAACTTGATATGTGTTCGATATTTTGATGATATGTATGTTGTGATTCCCTTAGTGGTGTCATGTGAACATCGACTACATGACACTTCACCATATTTGGGCCTAAGGGAATTCATTGTGGAGTAGTTATTAGATGATGGGTTGCGAGAGTGACAAAAGCTTAAACCCTAGTTTATGCGCTATTCCGTAAGGGACTGATTTGGATCCAAAAGTTTAATGATATGGTTAGATTTATTCTTAATACTTTTCTCGTAGTTGCGGATGCTTGCGAGGGGGTTAATCATAAGTAGGAGGTTTGTTCAAGTAAGAACAGCACCTAAGCATCAGTCCACCCACATATCAAATTATCAAAGTAGCGAACACAAATCAAACCAACATGATGAAAGTGACTAGATGAAATTCCCGTGTACCCTCAAGAACGCTTTGCTTATCATAAGAGACCGTCTTGGCCTGTCCTTTGCCTCAAAAGGATTGGGCTACCTTGCTTCACTTTTGTTACCATTACCATTACTTGCTCATTACAAATTATCTTGCTACCAAACTACTCGTTACTTATAATTTCAGTGCTTGCAGACATTACCTTGCTGAAAACCGCTTGTCATTTCCTTCTGCTCCTCATTGGGTTCGACACTCTTACTTATCGAAAGGACTATGATTGATCCCCTATACTTGTGGGTCATCAAGGCTCTTTCCCGGCGCCGTTGCCGGGGAGTGAAACGCTT
This sequence comes from Thinopyrum elongatum, assembly GCA_011799875.1. Classification (NCBI taxonomy): domain Eukaryota; kingdom Viridiplantae; phylum Streptophyta; class Magnoliopsida; order Poales; family Poaceae; genus Thinopyrum; species Thinopyrum elongatum. Next base: position 417,453,846 of record CM022298.1, read on the forward strand.
TTGGTAAGTGGAAATCGGTAAGGAAAAATTATTACTACGTGCTGAAATTTATTGTCACTTGTTACTATGGAGAACAATCCTTTGAGGGGTTTGTTCGGGGTATCTTCACCTCGACCGGAACCACAATTAGTTACCCCTCAACATACTGCACCTACTAAATATATTGGTTATGAAATTCCTTCGGGTATGATAGAACAACTGCTAGCTAATCCTTATATTGGAGATGGAACCAAACATCCTGATATGCACTTGATATATGTGGATGAAATTTGTGGATTATTTAAGCTTGCAGGTTTACCCGGAGATGAAGCTAAGAAGAAGGTTTTCCCTTTATCTTTGAAGGGGAAATCATTGGCATGGTATAGGCTATGCGATGATATTGGATCTTGGAATTGGAATCGATTGAAATTGGAATTTCACCAAAAAAATTATCCTATGCATCTTGTTCATCGTGATCGGAATTACATATATAATTTTTGGCCTCATGAAGGAGAAAGTATCGCTCTAGCTTGGGGGAGTCTTAAGTCAATGTTATATTCATGCCCCAATCATGAGCTCTCAAGAGAAATTATTATTCAAAATTTTTATGCTTGGCTTTCTCATGATGATCGATCCATGCTTGATACTTCTTGTACTGGTTCCTTTATGAAGAAGATTGTTGACTTCCGGTGGGATCTTTTAGAAAGAATTAAACGCAACTCTGAAGATTGGGAACTCGACGAAGGTAAAGAGTCAGGTATTAAGCTCAAGTATGATTGTGTTAAATCTTTTATGAATACCGATGCTTTTCAAAAGTTTAGCACTAAATATGGACTTGACTCTGAGATAGTAGCCTCCTTTTGTGAATCATTTGCTACTCATGTTGACCTCCCTAAGGAGAAGTGGTTTAAATATCACCCACCTATCAAAGAAGAAATTAAAGAACCAGTAATAGCTAAAGATGAAACTATTATTTACAATGTTGATCCAGTTGTGCCTACTGCTTATATTGAAAAACCACCTTTCCCTGTTAGGATAAAGGAACATGCTAAAATCTCAACTGTGGTCAACATAAGTTATATTAGAACTTCCAAACCTGCTGAACAAATCAAAGTAGAACCTAGTGTTGCTATGGTTAAAGATCTCTTGGTTGAAAATATAGATGGGCATGTTATTTACTTCTGTGATGAAGCTGCTAGAATTGCCAAACCCGATGAAAAAGATAAACATAGACCCGTTGTTGGCATGCCTGTTGTCTCAGTTAAAATAGGAGATCACTGTTATCATGGTTTATGTGACATAGGTGCTAGCGTGAGTGCCATTCCTTTTACCTTATATCAAGAAATTATGAATGATATAGCACCCGCTGAAATAGAAGACATAGATGTTACTATTAAACTTGCTAATAGGGACACCATCACACCACTTGGGATTGTTAGAGATGTTGAAGTCTTGTGTGGGAAAATAAAATACCCTGCTGATTTTCTAGTTCTTGGTTCCCCACAAGATGACTTTTGTCCCATTATCTTTGGTAGACCTTTCTTGAACACCGTCAATGCTAAAATAGATTGTGAGAAACAAATCGTCGGTGTTAGTTTTGGTGATGAGTCTCATGAGTTTAATTTTTTCAAGTTTAGTAGAAAACATCATAAGGAAGAATTTCCTAGTAAGGATGAAATAATTGGTCTTGCTTCTATTGCTGTGCCTCCTACTGATCCACTAGAACAATATTTGCTAGACCATCAAAATGATATGCATCTGCATGAAAGAAATGAAATAGATAAGATTTTCTTTGAACAACGTCCTCTGCTTAAACACAATTTTCCTATTGAAACTCTAGGAGGTCCTCCTCCACCTAAAGGTGATCCTGTGTTTGAATTAAAACAATTGCCAGACACTTTGAAATATGCTTATCTTGATGAGAAAAAGATTTATCCTGTTATTATTAGTGCTAACCTTTCAGAACATGAAGAAGTAAGATTATTGAAGGTTCTAAAGAAGCACCGAGCTGCCATTGGATATACACTTGATGATTTAAAGGGCATTAGTCCCACTCTCTATCAGCATAAAATTAATATGGAGCCTGATGCTAAACCCGTTGTTGATCACCAACGGTGTTTAAATCCTAAAATGAAAGAAGTGGTAAGAACAGAAATACTGAAGCTTCTGGAGGCAGGTATAATCTATCCCATAGCTGATAGTAGATGGGTAAGTCCCGTTCATTGTGTCCCTAAAAAGGGAGGTATTACTGTTGTTCCTAATGATAAGAATGAACTTATTCCACAAAGAATTGTCACTGGCTACAGAATGGTAATTGATTTTAGAAAAGTAAATAAAGCTACTAGAAAAGATCATTACCCTCTGCCTTATATTGATCAAATGTTAGAGAGACTATCAAAGCACACACATTTTCGCTTTCTTGATGGATATTCCGGTTTTTCTCAAATACATGTCTCACAACCTGATCAAGAGAAAACCACCTTTACTTCCCTTTTGGAAATTATGCTTATAGACGTATGCCTTTTGGTTTATGCAATGCACCTGCTACTTTTCAAAGATGTATGACTGCTATATTCTCTGATTTTTGTGAAAATATTGTTGAGGTTTTCATGGATGATTTTTCCGTCTACGGAACTTCTTTTGATGATTGCTTAAGCAACCTTGATCGAGTTTTGCAGAGATGCGAGCAAACTAATCTCGTCTTGAATTGGAGAAGTGTCACTTTATGGTTAATGAAGATACTGTCTTGGGACATAAAATTTCTGAATGAGGTATTGAGGTGGATAAAGCTAAAGTTGATGCAATTGAGAAAATGTCATGCCCTAAAGATATCAAAGGTATTCGTAGTTTCCTCGGTCATGCTGGTTTCTATAGAAGGTTTATTAAAGACTTCTCTAAAATTTCTAGGCCTCTTACAAATCTTTTACAGAAGGATGTTCCATTTGTTTTTTATGATGATTGTGTAGAAGCCTTTGAAACACTTAAGAAAGCCTTGATTTCTGCACCTATTGTTCAACCACCTGATTGGAACTTGCCTTTTGAAATTATGTGTGATGCTAGTGATTATGCTGTTGCTGCTGTTCTAGGACAAAGAGTCGATAAGAAATTAAATGGTATGCATTATGCTAGTAAAACTCTGGACAGTGCTCAACGAAATTATGCTACTACTCAAAAAGAATTTTTAGCAGTTGTGTTTGCTTGTGATAAATTTAGATCTTACATTGTTGATTCTAAAGTGGCTATTCACACCGATCATGCTGCTATAAAATATCTTATGGAAAAGAAGGATGCTAAACCTAGACTTATCAGGTGGGTTCTTTTGCTACAAGAATTTGGTTTACATATCACTGATAGAAAGGGAGCCGAGAACCCCGTGGCTGATAACTTGTCTAGGTTAGAAAATATTCTTGATGACCCACAACCTACTAATGATAGTTTTCCTGATGAACAATTAGCTGCAATAAATGTTTCTCATAACACTCCTTGGTATGCTGACTATGCCAATTATATTGTTGCTAAATATATACCACCTAGCTTCACATACCAACAAAAGAAAAAAATTCTTCTATGATTTAAGACATTACTTTTGGGATGACCCACATCTTTATAAAGGAGTAGATGGTATTATTAGACGTTGTGTACCTGAGCATGAATAGGGACAAATCCTACGGAAATGTCACTCCAAATCTTATGTAGGACATCATGCAGGAGATAGAACTGCTCACAAGGTATTGCAATCTGGTTTTATTGGCCTACTCTCTTCAAGGATGCCCGTAAGTTTGTTTTATCTTGTGATGAATGTCAAAGAATTGGTGATATTGGTAAGCGTCAGGAAATGCCTATGAATTATTCTCTTGCTGTTGAACCATTTGATGTTTGGGGATTTGATTACATGGGACCTTTTCCTTCCTCTAATGGGTATACACATATTTTGGTTGCTGTTGATTATGTTACGAAGAGGGTAGAAGCTATTCCAACTAGTAGTGCTGATCACAACACCTCTATTAAAATGCTTAAGGAAGTCATTTTCCCAAGGTTTGGAGTCCCTAGATATTTAATGACTGATGGTGGTTCACATTTTATTCATGGTGCTTTCCGTAAAATGCTTGCTAAATATGATGTTAACCATATAATTGCATCACCTTATCATCCTCAATCTAGTGGTCAAGTTGAACTTAGCAATAGAGAAATAAAATTAATATTACAAAAAACTGTCAATAGGTCCCGAAAGAATTGGTCTAAGAAGTTAGATGATGCACTTTGGGCTTATAGAATAGCATATAAAAATCCTATGGGTATGTCTCCGTATAAAATGGTTTATGGAAAAGCTTGTCATTTGCCTCTTGAGTTAGAACATAAAGCATATTGGGCAATTAAAGAAATCAACTATGATTTCAAACTTGCCGATGAAAAGAGGTTATTTGATATTAGCTCACTAGATGAATGGAGAACCCAAGCCTATGAAAATGCCAAGTTATTTAAAGAAAAAGTTAAAAGATGGCATGACAAAAGAATCCAAAACGTGAGTTCAAAGTTGGAGAATATGTTCTTCTGTACAACTCTCGTTTCAGATTCTTTGCAGGAAAACTCCTCTCCAAATGGGAAGGACCTTATGTTATCGAGGAGGTTTATTGATCCAGAGCCATCAAGATAAATAATGCCGAAGGTACTAACCCGAAGGTTGTCAATGGGCAAAGAATAAAACATTATATCTCAGGTACGCCCATTAACGTTGAAAGCAATATTATCCAAACCATGACACCGGAAGAACACATAAAGGAAACCTTCCGGAACACTCCAGAATCGTGAAAAAAAAAGGAGGTACGTGATACGGTAAGTAAACGGACTCCAAAAAATCCGCAAAAATATTTTCTGTCCATTTTGGAATATAACAAAAATTAGGAAAATAAGAAATAGCCAAGAAGGTAACCCTGGTGGGCACAAGACACCAGGGCGCGCCTGGCTTGCCAGGCGCGCCCAGGTGGGTTGTACCCACCTCAGGTACCTTCCAGACTCCGTTTTTCTTCCGTTTGCTTGTTTCCCAATATAAAAAATCTTTATATACCCCCCGAACCTATTAACCACCATATCGCGGAGAAATCTTCTGTTTTCTTTTCCTTGCTATTTTCTGACAGATCCAATCCACCATGGCCGCTTCAAGCTCCTCCAAGGACAAGTTCTTGGAGAACGTCATCAACCCATATTTGCGGGAGGTGATGCAGCACCCTCAGGCTATCCAGATGCATGAGGGGGTGTTGCACATCCGCGATGTGCAAGACCCCAAGGGGACGGGATCCGTGGAGGCTAGGCTTGAAGCTATGGAGTAGGAAGTCTTCCGGTGCAAGGGGATGGTAGAACATGGACTCAATGCCAATCACCTCATGATCGCGGACTACACCCGTGATCTCAAGGTGGATGGCAAGTCCATGAAGGACATCATCTTCACCTTCAACGAGCAAATCAACTTCCTACAAAGCCAGATCTATGATCTCCAAAACCAAGTCTTTGAATATGAGGCGAGGTTTAAAGGTATGAGTTTGGCTGCCAGTTGCAGGACCCGTGAGACTCACTCCTCCTCTTATGATGGTGAGCCCTTGCCATGGAAACCCGAGGATAAGATTGCTACTACTTCATCACCACCACCACCTCCTTCTTCATCACCAAAGGAAAATTGAGTATCGGGTATGGGCACTTCCCTTGGCTTGTGCCAAGCTTGGGGGAGGTGCCTCGGTATCGTATCACCTCCACTATCTTTTGCCTTTACTTATCTTAGTTCGATCCATAGTTATCTTTTGCTTTAGATGAATAAAAGTTTAGTTCAATCCTTTCTTTTCGAGTGTTTGCTTAGTGATCTATCTCTGTAATCGTGTGCAAGATATATATAATAAAGTTTAGTTTGAGTTTTGTTTTCTTTACTTTCATATTCAATAATAAGAAAAGAAATAAATGAAAAAGATCATATGCTAATTTTATGGTAAGTAATGACATCACATAAGGAAGAGTATAGGTAGAAAATTTTATTGGAGATTGACAAACATAGCATTGGTCAATAATGCAATTCATGAAAAAATTAATAAGGGAAGAGAAGATTCACATGCAAATATACTATCTTGGACATCTTTTGTGATTGTGAGCCCCCATGAAAATATTATATGCCAAAATTGTTGACATTGGACAAGGAAGACAACGTAATGATTTATGTTTGTTCATATTCACATAGAAGTTATATTGTCATAGATCCTTTAACATGTGGTGCTTGCCCCCATCTTTACTAGCCAAAAATTCCACACTAAGTAGAGATACTACTTGTGCATCAAAAAACCCTTAAACCCACATCTTATTTTGAGAGTCCACCATACCTACCTATGGATTGAGTAAGATCCTTCAAGTAAGTTGTCATCGATGCAAAAAGGCAATAAAAATTGCTTCTAAAAGTGTTGGATCATTTAGTGTAAGAGAAAATTGAGCGTTGTACGAACTTGTGATGGCAAAGAATAAAAGCGACAGACTGCATAATAAAGGTTGCTATCACAAGGGGCAATATAACATGACGTTCTTTTGCACTAAGAGATTGAGCATACAAACAAATAAGCGCATGGCAACCTCTGCTTCCCTCCACGAAGGGCCTATCTTTTACTTTTATGTATTTACTTTTATGCAACAGTCAAAGTTCTTCTCTCTATTCCTTTTTTATTTTCTCTTTTGGCAAGCATCATGTGGTGAGGAAAGATCTAGGCTCATATATCCAGTTGGATATGAGTAGCATGAGTTATTATAGGTGACATCACCCTTGAGGTGAGTATGTTGGGAGGCGAAACTATAAGCCCCTATCTTTCTATGTGTCCGGTTGAAATGTTTTCCTCATGTGTATGCGGTGAGTGTTAGCAATCATAGAAGACTATATGATGGTTGAGTATGTGGACTTGCTAAAAAGGCTCCGATACGTGACCCTTCCCAAAAAGATGATGAATTGTAGTTGCAAAGTTGACTGAAAACATAGTTTGTTGGTTTCCAATAGAGTTTATGCTTTATACTTTGATGTTGTGATGAATTGTTACTTATTCATGAGAAGTTTATGATAAAATTTATGTGTTAAGTTCAATGTTAAAGTTTGTTGCTGTTATAATAATATACATGATGCTTCTATGTCCGTATTTTGTTTTTATCGACACCTCTCTCTCTAAGCATGTGGACATGTTTTTTCGATTTCGGTTTTTGCTTGAGGACAAGCGAGGTCTAAGCTTGGGGGAGTTGATACGTCCATTTTGCATCACGTTTTCCTACTGTTATTTATGATGTTTTTATGCATAATAATGCTTTTTGGAGTAATTCTAATGCCTTTTCTCTCATAATATGCAAGGTTCACACAAAGAGGGAGAATTCTGCCAGCTGGAAATCTGGACCTGAAAAAGCTACGTCAGGCTACCTATTCTGCACAACTCCAAATGAGCTGAAACTTCACAAGGAATTTTTATGGAATAAATAAGTATTATTGGAGAAAATAACTACCAGAGGGGGCCCACCAGGTGGGCACAACCCACCTGGGCGCGCCAGGGAGCCCAGGCGCGCCCTGGGGGTTGTGCCCTCCTCGGCCCATCTCCGGTGCCCCTCTTCTGGTATATAAGTCATTTTCACCAAGAAAAAATAAGGAGAGGACTTTCGGGATGAAGCGCCGCCGTCTCGAGGCGGAACTTGGGCAGGAGCACTTTTGCCCTCCGGTGGAGCGATTCCGCTGGGGGAACTTCCCTCTCGGAGGGGGAAATCATCGTCATCATCATCACCAACAACTCTCCCATCTTGGGGAGGGCAATCTCCATCAACATCTTCAACAACACCATCTCCTCTCAAACCCTAGTTCATCTCTTGTGTTCAATCTTTGTACCGGAACTATAGATTGGTACTTGTGGGTGACTAGTAGTGTTGATTACATCTTGTAGTTGATTACTATATGGTTTATTTGGTGGAAGATTATATGTTCAGATCCATTATGCTATTTAATACCCCTCTGATCTTGAGCATGATTATCATTAGTGAGTAGTTACTTTTGTTCTTGAGGTCACGGGAGAAGTCTTGTTGCAAGTAATCATGTGAACTTGATATGTGTTCGATATTTTGATGATATGTATGTTGTGATTCCCTTAGTGGTGTCATGTGAACGTCGACTACATGACACTTCACCATATTTGGGCCTAAGGGAATGCATTGTGGAGTAGTTATTAGATGATGGGTTGCGAGAGTTATAGAAGCTTAAACCCTAGTTTATGCGCTATTCCGTAAGGGACTGATTTGGATCCAAAAGTTTAATGCTTTGGTTAGATTTATTCTTAATACTTTTCTCGTAGTTGCGGATGCTTGCGAGGGGGTTAATCATAAGTAGGAGGTTTGTTCAAGTAAGAATAGCACCTAAGCACCGGTCCACCCACATATCGAATTATCAAAGTAGCGAACACAAATCAAACCAACATGATGAAAGTGACTAGATGAAATTCCTGTGTACCCTCAAGAACGCTTTGCTTATCATAAGAGACCATCTTGGCCTGTCCTTTGCCTCAAAAGTATTGGGCTACCTTGCTGCACTTTTGTTACCATTACCGTTACTTGGTCGCTACAAATTATCTTGCTACCAAACTATTCGTTACTTATAATTTCAGTGCTTGCAGACATTACCTTGCTGAAAACCGCTTGTCATTTCCTTCTGCTCCTCGTTGGGTTCGACACTCTTACTTATCGAAAGGACTACGATTGAAGAAGCTTATTACTCTTGGGTGCTTGGTACCCTTGAGCTTGTTCCTCTTGGGTCCTTGGGCGCCCTAGACGGTTGGTGGTGTTCGGAGCTCAATCATTGTGGTGTAAAGCTTCAGGCAAGCATCAGGGTCTCCAATTAGGTTGTGGATATCACCCCGAGCAATTTGACGGGTTCTGGTGACCGCCCCCAAGGGTTGCCAAAGTGTACGGGTTCGGTGACCACCCCCAAGGGTTGCCATTTGTACGGGTTCGGTGACCGCCCTCAAGGGTCCCTTAGTGGAATCACGGCATCTTGCATTGTGCGAGGGCGTGAGGAGATTACGGTGGCCCTAGTGGCTTCTTGGGGAGCATTGTGCCTCCACACCGCTCCAAACGGAGATTAGCATCCGCAAGGGTGTGAACTTCGGGATACATCGTCGTCTCCGCGTGCCTCGGTTTTCTCTTACCCGAGCCCTTTACTTATGCACTTTACTTTGTGATAGCCATAGTGTTTCATGTTATATATCTTGCTATAACATAGTTATTTATCTTGCTTAGCATAAGTTGTTGGTGCACATAGGCGAGCCTAGTTGTTGTAGGTTTTGTGCTTGACAAATTAACCGCTAGATTTATTCCGCATTTGTTCAAGCCTAAACCGTAATTATTTTAAAGCACCTATTCACCCCCCCCTCTAGGCGGCATTCTCGATCTTTCAACAACGAGTAGTGATAAGAGTGGAGAAAATTCGGAAGGTCAGAGATTTGGGACAAAACGATAAAAGTGGCAGAGGACCTCCTCCGTACTCTCGTGCCGAGGCTGGGCTGGGGGCTTGGCATTGGATCGTTTGTGCTGCTTCCCGCCAAGCCCATGCCCTCCGGGGGCCCCGACGGCTCCACCTTCCTGAGCCATTTGGATCGATGCACGAGGGTCTCCTCTTCCTCCTCTTCCCTATCAAAGGTGGCAAACAAGATCGAATCTGCAACTCAACAAGTACGCAAGGCACAACAAGGAAAGGAAAAGCATCTGCCTTACTCTGAATCGATGAGCATGGAGCTCAACGCGAACTCCATGGGCGGTGAAGGTGCCCTGCTCCTCTTCAAGGTCGAGGGGGCAGTATTTCCCGGCAACCTCAAGACCTGCTGAGGCACAGGGGGCTCCAACGAGGATGAGCTATGCGAGGAGATCGAGTCTGATTGGGAGCTGGAATTGACTCCCGTGACTGCCCTACGTTTGGAGGGAGGGGTCTTGGCCTCGGAGAGGCGAGAAGAATGCCGACGCTCCACTTCCAGCTTGTCGCTCTTGGAGGCAATCTTCTTTACCTTCCTAGCGGCAGGCGCAGGAGCAGGGGCCACTGTCCCTTGGCCAGCCGCCCGCCTATGAGGGTGCTGATCCAAGTCCGGCTCAGGGGCTTGTGGGTCAGCTGAGAGCCACTCCCCGTTGGACTGCCCTATTGCCTCAGCCTCGTCCCTTTCCTGGGCTTTCGCTGCCGCGGCGTATAAGGCTTCGATCCCGGCAGGGTCATCCCCAGCTGCCCCCTCCGCGGCATGCGCCTTGCTCCTATCGTGGGAAGAGCCCTCGCCTTCGGCTTCCCCTTCTTCCCTCACCTTTCAAGGCTTCGCCTTTTCGGCGGCCCGAAATGCTTTGTCCTCCTTGATCCGCCTCTTGATGAACTCCGCCTCCGCTTGTGAAGTGCGCTTGAACATGTTGTTCTCGACCCTGGTCGCCCTTTCCACCAAGCTGGAAGTCCATTCAAGTTATGTATCAAGGTCGGGTAGTTACCAATCACCTGCAACCCCGTGAGCGTTGCAATCAGGCATCCACTTCAAAATCTGGTCCAGGGTGGAGTTAACATTCAGCGGGACGACCTTTGCCGGCAACTTGAATGGCCCACCAAACAGTTGTTCGCACAGCCAAGCATGGCCATAGACTGACAAGTTGTTGGTTAGGCCCAGGCATAAGGGCATCCTATCTCCCGCATCTCCATACCGCCAGGCAAACCTGTCCCTCTTCTGCAGCGGCGCAATACGGCGTCGGAGGAAATCGGCTCCCACCTACTCGATGGTTAACCCGGCTGCCTTCAGATGGGTGATCCTATTCAGTGCCGGGCGAAGCCTGTCGTCAGTAAGGCCAAATTCCCTCCAGTCGTTGTCCCGCACAATGCACTCCGTCCGCGCCTAGCAATACTCTGGGGCTTCCTCGTCCTGGATCCAGCACCAGTCTGCCCGCCACTCCTCCCATCTGTCGCGCTACTGACCGGGAAGGTAATCCCAAATTTCCCTCACCACCCGAGGGATCCAGCTTATGTTTCCTGAATGGTGGGCCTTGTTCTCCACTCGCGAGATGAAAAAATGCCTGAACATATCCACATTGGGGGTGACTCCAACAAAGTTCTCGCACAAATGAGTGAATATCGCCATGCACGCCATTGCATTTGGCGTGAAGTCTAAGAGGTGGAACCCGTACACCACCATCATCGCCTCAAAGAAATCCGAGAAGGGGGACAGAGGCCGCAGAGGAAATATACGCAAAAGAATCGGTATGAATTTGGCAGATCCTCTTTCCCCTCCGACAGAACCTTGGGAGCTCCATGCCCCTTTGAAACTTCCCTCCCCCACAGATATCCATACCTCGCAACCAAGGCATCACCGTCCAAGTTCGACGGGAAGAAGACCACATCTCTACTTCACTTCTTATCCAGCTCTGCTGCCCTCTTCTTGCTCCCCTCCGCAGCCACCTCCTTCGCGGTGGTCGCCCGCTTCCCCTTGGCAGCGGCGGTTTTCTTTCCCATCCTCGCAAGCTATGGTGGGGATGGAAAGAGGAGAGCTGGACGGGGATCAGAGACGAATGTGGGCGAGGGGGCGGTCGCTTGGCTTGAGGAAGAAGATGGTGGAGGGCGAAACAGACGCTGAATGAGTAGTGCCCCTTTGCGTTTTTCTCTTTTTAAGGGAAAAGAACGTGGAGGGAAGCGCAACTCTTCACTGTTCCCTCTCAGAAAGTTACCGTTTTACATTAACCGCACCAGTCCCACGATCCCACGGCCTGCGGTAATTACGCGGAGTGGACATTGATCGACTGGTCATCATGATGAACCACTGCATGCGCAGCATTCCTTCGACACGTGTCCGTGCATTGTTTCGGGCCTAACCCAACGTGCCCGGCAACACATATGGCTCAGGCCCGGGGACTTCTATCAGGGTACACAAACAGGGGTGCATGTTACCCTTGACTTGTGCACGGACAGCAGGCCTCCGCCACAACAGCGCCAAGCATCCAAGGCGAGACCAAGCTGAAGACATAGCTCTTTGAAGAATTAAGGGGCAGATCTAGAAGACCAAGATGAGCCAAGACAACAAGATATCACCAAGGGAAAAGCCTCCCTTGCTGGGCAGGCAAGCCTGGTCAGGTCGAGGTTACCCCAAGAGCAAGTCCCAATACCTCCCCGGCAAGGGTTGCCGGGGCGCTGGAGGCCTGTTATCCCGCCAAGGCTCCACCGCTCCACCTCGCAGTGACGCAAGTCACTTATCAGTGCGGTGTCGAGCCCTCAAGTGAATAAGTGGCAGTCATTCAGCACGTGGCAACCATTCCTGAGAAAGATCACCCCTAAATGACACCCGTCCATGGGCGTGTCACGCAGACAGGCGACAAGGAGGTTGAATAGCACGGCAAGGCTTGACGGGCTGCATCCTCGACGTGACACTAAGCGGTGCATTTAATGCACCTTGTCATGTCTGCAGAGTTAGGTATGATAGCACTGTGGCTATCTAATCACTAGATAATGACTCTTTTGCCACTGTGGTTACCCCTTTACCTATAAAAGGAGGGCCGAGGCAACCATAGAAAGGATTTGGACCCTTGTACACTCATACACGCGTAGCTGCTCTCCCTGAGGTGAACTTGCCGGGCTTGAGCACTGCGCATTCGCCACGGTCTACCACTCAAATCCACCAAAGCAGGAGTAGGGTTTTACGCCTCGCGGCGGCCCGAACCTGGGTAAAAACCACCCGCGTCACCATTGACGTGCTGTCTTACGGCCTCCGCCCTTTGTGCAACGTGCCTTCCCCCCTTGCCAAACCACAAAGGGGCGGATGGCCCCATAGGTGATTGTGTTGAACCATGACAATCTTGAATATCTATCACTTTGGGACTAGTTTCATATGTTGCAATTGCTTCTGACAAGCTCAAAAAAATCTAAGTGAAGAACATGAGCATAAAATTTTCGTCTCTCAAAATAATATAAATGAAGCATGAGAGAATTTCTTCAAAAATTTACTAACTCTCAAATTAATCTAAGTGAAGCATGAGAGCATTTCTTCAAAAATATCAAAGCACACCGTGCTCAAAAAGATATAAGTGAAGCACTAGAGCAATTCCATAGCTCAAAAAATTTAAGTGAAGCATAAAGAGCAATTCTAACAAATCATAGCATAATTTTGGCTCTCTCAAATAGGTGTGTCCAGCAATGATACTTGTGACAAACTAAAAAGTAAAACAAGCAAAGGCTCATATAAGACAAGACGCTCCAAGCAAAACTCATGATATGTGACGAATAAAAAAATAGCTCCAAGTAAAATAACGATGGTCGTTAGAAGAAAGAGGGGATGCCTTTCGGGGCATCCCCAAACTTAGTTGCTTGGTTCTCCTTGAATATTAACTTGGGGTGCCATGGGGCATCCCCAATCTTAGGCTCTTTTCACTCCTTATTCCTTCATCCATTGCGATCTCACCCAAAACTTGAAAACTTCAATCACACAAAACTTAACAAAACCTTCGTGAGATCCGTTAGTATAAGAAAACCAATCTTTACTTTAAGTACTGTAAAAAACCCATTCAAATTTTGTTATTGCATTGTATCTACTGTATTCTAACTTTACCATGGCTTATACCCCCCGATACAATCCATAGATTCATCAAAATAAGCACACAATGCAAAGAAAACAGAATCTGTCAAAAACAGAATAGTCTGTAAATATGCAAATTGTTATTATACTTCTGTAACTGAAAAATTCTTAAAAATTTGGACAACAGAGTAAACTTGTATGTAAATCTTTTGTAAAAAATTCAGAATTTTTCGTCGCTTCTGTGAATTTAAACAATTCTGTTACTGCACGCAAAAGTTTCTGTTTTTCAACAGGATCAAATCAACTATCACCAAAGCTATCCCAAAGGCTTTACTTGGCACAAATACTAATTAAAACATAAAAAACACAATCATAACAGAGTCATAATTGTGTAAACACTCAAGAACAGAAAGAAAAAGGCAAAAATAAATTTTATTCATTGGGTTGCCTCCCAACAAGCGCTATCGTTTTATGCCCCTATCTAGGCATAATGCATAGATTCAACTATTGTCATCTTTAGTTTTTGATCCATAGGATGCTCTCATGATTGATTCATATGGTGGCTTAATTCTTGTTCTAGGGAAGTGTTACATACCCTTTCTTAGTGGAAATTGAAACTTAATATTGCCTTCTTTCATATCAATCACGGCACCAATAGTACGTAAAAACGGTCTACCAAGTATAATTGGACAAGACGGATTGCAATAAATATCAAGAACAATAAAATCTATAGGCACATTATTTCTATTTTCAATAATAAGAACATCATTAATTCTTCCCAAAGGATTTTTAATAGTAGAATCCGCCAAGTGCAAATTAAGAGAACATTCTTCAATATCGGTAAGACCAAGCACATCACATAAAGATTTCGGAATTGTGGAAACACGAGCACCCAAATCACATAAAGAGAAACACTCATAGTTTTTAATCTTGACTTTGATAGTAGGTTCCCACTCATCATGTAGTTTTCTAGGAACTGAAATCTCTAACTCCAATTTTTCTTCCAAAGCTTTCATCATGGCATCTACGATATGTTTAGTACAAGCTTTATTTTGTTCATAAGCATGGGGTGAATTTATCATGGATTGCAACAAATAAATACATTCAAGCAAAGGGAAATTATCATAATTAAATTCTTTGTAATCCAAAAGAGTGGGCACATCACTAGTTAAAGTTTTGACCTCTCCAAACCCACTTTTATCAATTTTCTCATCAAGATTTTCACCCTCCGAATTATCGGGACGCCTTCTAACTAAATTTGACTATTCTTCAGTCCCTTTATCATCAATTTTAATTTTACTAAACAAGGAATCAATAGAGGAAACACCAATTACTTTAAGATCTTCATCATTTTTATGAAAGCAATCACTAGAAAACGCTCTTTCTAAAAATTCTCTTTTAGCTCTAAGCATAGCGGTTCTTTTCTTACTTTCATCCATAGAAACTTATAAAGCTTTAATTGATTCATAAACCATGGGTACAAAAAATTTCAACTTGAGATTTTCTACATCGTGAGAAATTCTATCAATGCTTCTAGACATATCATCAATCTTATTTAACTTTTCTTCTATCGTAGTATTGAAAAAAAATTGAGCATTGATAAATTATTTAATATTATTCTCAAGATTATAGGTATTCCTATTATTATTGTAATAAGAATTACCATAGGAATTACCATAATTATTAGAGGAATTTCCAGGAAAAGGCCTAGTATTAAAATTACCTCTATAAGCATTATTATTAAAATTGTATCGCGAGAAAAAATTCACATCTACGGGATCACTATTTTGCTCAATAAAAGTAGACAAAGGCACATCATTAATATCAATAGGATAACTTTTATTAGCAACAAATTTCATAAGAGCATCAACTTTTTCACTCAACGTACTAATTTCTTCAACAGAATTAACCTTTTTACTAGTAGGTGCTCTTTCAGTATGCCATTGTGAATAATTTACCATAATATTATCAAGAAATTTATTAGCTTCACCCAAAGTAATCTCCATAAAAGTACTACCCGCGGCGGAATCTAAAAGATTTCTAGAAACAAAGTTCAATCCCGCATAAAAAAATTGCATGATCACCCAAAGATTTAAACCATGAGTTGGACAATTTCTTAGCATCAACTTCATTCTTTCCCAAGATTGTGCAACATGTTCATGCTCAAGTTGCTTAAAATTCATGATTTGAGTTCTAAGGGAAATAATTTTCGCAGGCGGAAAATACTTAGTAATAAAAGCATCTTTGCACTTATCCCAAGAATCGATACTATTGCGAGGCAAAGAAGAAAACCAAATTTTTGCACGATCCCTCAAATATCAAGGAAATAATTTCAACTTCACAATATCATTGTCCACATGTTTTTTCTTTTGCATATCACACAATTCTACGAATGTGTTTAGATGGGACGAGGCATCCTCATTAGGAGTACCGGAAAATTGATCTTTCATAACAAGATTCAACAAAGCGGCATTAATATCACAAGATTCTGCACTAGTGGCGGGAGGAGCAATCAGAGTGCTAATAAAATCATTGTTATTGGTATTGGAAAAATCACACAAGTTGGTGTTTTCTTGAGTCATCGTGACTACACAAACAAGATTGCAAACAAAAAGATAGATCTGATGAGAAAAAGGCGAACGAAAAAGAGGGCGAATAAAAGGCAAATTTTTGTGAAGTGGGGGAGATGAAAATGAGAGGCAGATGGCAAATAATGTAAATTCCAAGTAGATGAGATTTATGATTAGGAACCTCATAGATGTTGATGATGTCTCCCCGGCAACGATGCTAGAAATTACTTTTGATGTCGCTTGAACTACGTCGGTATTTCCCCAAAGAGGAAGGGATGATGCAGTACAACTACGGTAGGTATTTCCCTCAGTTATGAAACCAAGGTATCAAACCAGTAGGAGAACCAAGCAACACTATGTAAATGGTACCTGCACACAAAGAACAAATACTTGCAACCCGATGCTTATGAGGGGTTGTCAATTGATACGTCTCCGTCGTATCTATAATTTTTGATTGTTTCATGCCAATATTATACAACTTTCACATATTTTTGGCAACTTTTTATATGATTTATTGGACTAACCTATTGATCCAGTGCCCAGTGCCAGTTCCTGTTTGTTGCATGTTTTTTGTTTCACAGAAAAATCCATATCAAACAAAGTCCAAACGCAATAAAAATTTACGGAGAATTATTTTGGAATATTTATGATTTTTGGGAGGTGGAATCAAAGCAAATGGGGGCCCACAATGAACACAACCCACCAGGGCGCGTTGGGCACCCCCTGGCGCACCTAGGTATCTTGTGCCCTCCTCGAACATCGGTTGGGGTCCTTCTTCTGGTGCAAGAAAGATAATTTATGGAAAAAAATCGTGTAAAATTTTTAGCGCAATCGGAGTTACGGATCTCCGGGAATTTAAGAAACGGTGAAGGGCCAGATCTGGGGAACGCGAAACAGAAGAGAACAGAGAGGGAGATCCAATCTCGGAGGGCTCCCGCCCCTCCGCCGCCATGGAGGCCATGGACCAGAGGGGGAACTCTCCTCCCATCTAGGGGGAGGCCAAGGAAGAATAAGAAGGAGGGGGGCTCTCTCCCCCTCTCTCCTGGTGGCGCCGGAGTGCCGCCGGGGCAAGGATCGTGACGGCGATCTACATCAACAATCTTGCTACCGTCAACACCAACTCCCTCCCCCTCTATGCAGCAGTGTAACACTCTTTCTCCCCGCTGTAATATCTACTTAAACATGGTGCTCAACTCCATATATTATTTCCCAATGATCTATGGTTATCCTATGATGTTTGAGTAGATCTGTTTTGTCCTATGGGTTAATCGTGATCTTGGTTGGTATGATTGTATATTTTATTTATGGTGCTGTCCTACAGTGCCCTCTGTCTCGTGCAAACATGAGGGATCCCCACTGTAGGGTGTTGCAATACGTTCATGATTCGCTTATGGTGGGTTGCAAGAGTGACAGAAGCTTAAACCCAAGTAGGTGGGTTGTTGCGTATGGGATAAAGAGGACTTGATACTTAATGCCATGGTTGGGTTTCACGACCTTAATGATCTTTAGTAGTTGCGGATGCTTGCTAGAGTTCCAATCATAAGTGCATATGATCCAAGTAGAGAAAGTATGTTAGCTCATGCCTCTCCCTCATATAGAATTACAAGAATGATTACCGGTACTTGTTATCGATTGCCTAGGGACAAATGACTTTCTTATTGACAAAAGCTATCCACTTTTACTACCTTGCAATTTATTCATAGTTTTATTCTCACAAAGTACTCATAGTTTTATTCTTGCAAAATAGTTTCATACTTGTTTTAGGTAAAGCAAACGTCAAGTGTGCGTAGAGTTGTATCGGTGGTCGATAGAACTTGAGGGAATATTTGTTATGCCTTTAGCTCCTTGTTCGGTTCGACACTCTTTTTTATCGAAGAAGGCTACAAACGATCCCCTATACTTGTGGGTTATCAAGACCTTTTTCTGATGCTGTTGTCGAGGAGCAATAGCATGGGGTGAATATTCTCGTGTGTGCTTGTTTACTTTATCACTAAGTAGTTTTTATTTTGTGCTCTTGTTTTCTATCTCTAGTTATGGGTAGGAAACGCAAAATACCAAAAAAAAAAGTTGTACCCGCTAAACCAATGGTTGAAGAACCACCCAAAATCTATCATACTACTGAAGCTTTCTACTTGGATCATCTTTGATCCATTTGTGCTCGTGCTGAAAACCCAACTAGCTTAGTTGAGGGAAAATCATTAAATGAGCATGCTTATTATGTGCGACACAGCTTATCTCAAAAAGGGAAACTTTTATGGCATCATATTAATAGTTTGTATTGCTATGCTTTGAATTTATGTGAAATACATGATTTTACTTGTTGTTCTGAAGACCCTAGAAACACCGTCCCTTCCAATGTGAGTTTAAGGATAATGGAATCGTATCTTCTTATGCCAAAGGTGTTTATAATTACTATGATGTTGAACAAATTGAAGAATTTGTTGCTTTTAAGGATGCTTATGAAATTGCTTCTTTGATTGAAAAGTATGATGCTACTCTTTAAAAATCTGAAAATTTTGCCATACTTAAACATTGCTATGAAAACTATGCTTCCAATGCTTATGTTAAAGAATATATTGAGTACTTCTCCGCTGTCCAAGAAGAGACTAACATTTTGCAGGAGTCTATGGAAGAAGAAAATGATGAAACTATGAGCTCATTGGATGAAAAAGATGATGAGGAGAGAGAAGAACAAATGGAGGAAGAACAGATTAGCTACTCGTGCCCACCTTCTAATGAGAGTAACTCTTCAACTCATACATTGTTTAATTTCCCTTCGTGCTTACCGAAGGATGAATGCTATGATAATTGCTATGATCCCGTTGATTCTTTTGAAATATCCCTTTTTGATGAACTTGATGATTGCTATGCTTGTGGCCTTGATGCCAATTTGGATTATGCTTATGGAGATGAACTTGCTATAGTTCCTTATATTAAGAATGAAATTGTTGCTATTGCACCCACACATGATAGTCCTATTATCTTTTTGAATTCTCCCAACTACACTATATCGGAGAGTTTGCTCTTATTAAGGATTACATTGATGGGTTGCCTTTTAACGTTGCACATGGTGATTTTGATGAATATAATATGTATGTGCTTGCTGCTCCTACTTGCAATTATTATGAGAGAGGAACTACATCTCCGGCTCTCTATGTTTCCAACACGAAAAAATTGCAAGAAACTTCTTATGCTATGTATTGGCCTTTACTTGATGTGCATGAATTGTTCTTTTATGACATGCTGATGCATAGGAAGAGAGTTAAACTTCATCATTGTATGATATATATTGCTTTGTGCTCACTACTAAATGCCAAATCATTGCTAATTAAAATTGGCTTTGATATACCTTGGGATCCGGGTGGATCCCTTACTTGAGCACTTTATGCCTAGCTTAATGGCTTTAAAGAAAGCGCTGCCAGGGAGACAACCCGGAAGTTTTAGAGAGTCATTTATTTCTGTTGAGTGCTCTTATAAAGTTTAAAAACAAAAAAAATATAGAGGGGAACCTTAAAACTTCACAAAAAGAGAAGCGATTGAAAGGTGATGCATTGGAGAAGTGAGGGTCGACCTTGAACACTTGTGTTCATGCTCATGGAAACAATGTAGAATTTTTTCATGAAGATTCTCACAAAAATAATTATCCCCTTGTACAAAACCACTGTATTATAAAAATAATGTGCCAAGGTTTGCCTTTAGGATGATTAGATTGCTTGTTGGTATGTGCGGTGCAAAAACAGAAACTTTGGCTGTAGTGAGCGATTTTACATTTTTTACTGGAAGGTCAAAAGCTTCTGAAACTTTTTGAAAAGTATTTTTATACAAAAATTTTATTTTGTCCTGATTTTTATGAATTTTTTTATTACCATAAGTATGGTGGGTGTTCAGATTGCTACAGACTGTCCTGTTTAAGACAGATTCTGTTTTTGATGCATTGTTTTGCTTGTTTTGATGAAACTATCGATTTTTATCGGTGGTATAAGCCATGGAAAAGTTATAATACAGTAGATACAATGCAAAAACAAAATATGAATTGGTTTTCAATAGTACTTAGAGTAGTGATTTGCTTTATTATACTAACGGATCTTACCGAGCTTTCTATTGAGTTTTGTGTAGATGAAGTGATCAAAGATCGAGGAGGTCTCGATATGAGGAGAATGAGGAGAGGCAAGAGCTCAAGCTTGGGGATGCCCAAGGCACCCCAAGTAAATATTCAAGGAGACTCAAGCATCTAAGCTTGGGGATGCCCCGGAAGGCATCCCATCTTTCTTCAACAAGTATCGGTATGTTTTCATCTTCGTTTCGTTCATGTGATATGTGTGAATCTTGGAGCGTCTTTTGTGTTTATTTTTCATTTTTATTTTATGCACCATGCTGGTATGAGATAGTCCATGGTCGATTTATAGAATGCTCATTGCACTTCACTTATATCTTTTGAGTATGGCTTTATAGAATGCTTCATGTGCTTCACGTATATCAATTGAAGTTTGGATTGCCTGTTTCTCTTCACATAGAAAACCGTTATTTATAGAATGCTCTTTTGCTTCACTTATATTTGTTAGAGCATGATCTTTTGTAGAAAGAATTAAACTCTCATGCTTCACTTATATCAATTTAGAGAGTCAACAGGAATTGGTCAATTGCATGGTTAGTCATAAAATCCTACATTAAACTTATGGATCACTGAATATGATATGTTTGATTCCTTGCAATAGTTTTGCGATATAGAGATGGTAATATGTGGTAGGTACTAGTAAATGGTTGTGGTTAGTAACAATATTGGTGTTAAGGTTTGTGATTCCCGAAGCATGCGCGTATAGTCTCTCGTTATGCTATGAAGTTGGAGCATGATTTATTATTGATTGTCTTCCTTATGAGTGGCGGTCGGGGACGAGCAATGGTCTTTTCCTACCAATCTATCCCCCTAGGGGCATGCATAGTAGTACTTTGATTTGAGGGCTAATAAACTTTTGCAATAAGTATATGAGTTCTTTATTACTAATGTGAGTCCATGGATTATATGCACTCTTACCTTTCCGCAATTTGCTAGCCTCTACGGTACCATGCATTGCCCTTTCTCACCTCGAGATGTGGTGCAAACTTCACTGGTGCATCCAAACCCCGTGATATGATACGCCCTATCACACATAAGCCTTATTATATCTTCTTCAAAACAGCCACCATACCTACCTATTATGGCCTTTCCATAGCGATTCCGAGATATATTGCCATGCAACTTCCACCGCTTCCGTTTTGATGACTTGAGCATTCATTGTCATATTGCTTTGCATGACCATAAGATAGCTAGCATGATATTTCCATGGCTTGTCCGTTTTTTGATATCGTTGTTATGCTAGATCATTGCACATCCTGGTACACTGCCAGAGGCATTCATATAGAGTCGTACTTTGTTATAGGTATCGAGTTGTAATTTTTATTTCTTTTGAGTTATAAGTAAATAGAAGTGTGATGATCATCATTATTCATTTTTAGAGCATTGCCCCAGTGAGGAAAGGATGATGGAGACTATGATTCCCCCACAAGTCGGGATGAGACTCCGGACAATGAGAGAAAAGAAAAAAAAGAAAAAGAAAAAGAAAAGAAAAAGAAAGAAAAGAAAAAGAAAAGAAAAGAAAAGAAAAAGAAAAGAAAAAACAAAGAGAGAAGGGGCATGCTAGTTCCACGCTTGTGCTTCAAAGTAGCACCATGTTTTTCATATAGAGAGCCTCATATGTTGTCACTTTCATATACTAGTGGGAAATTTTCATTATAGGATTAGATGCACACCCACTTAGTTTTCATGTTGAGCTTTCATACACTTATAGCTCTTAGTGCATTCGTTGCATGGCAATCCCTACTCCTCACGTTGATATCAATTGATGGGCATCTCCATAGCCTGTTGGTTAGCCGCGTCGATGTGAGACTTTCTTACTTTTTTTGTCTTCTCAATATTTACCCCTATCATCATACTCTATTCCACCTATAGTACTATATCCATGGCTTGCGCTCATGTATTGCATGAGGATTGAAAAAGCTGAAGCGCGTTAAAAAGTATGAACCAATTGCTCGGCTTGTCATAGGGGTTGTGCATGATAAATACTTTGTGTTAAGAAGACAGAGCATGACAAGACTATATGATTTTGTAGGGATAGCTTTCTTTAGCGTTGATATTTTGAAAGACATGATTGTTTGTTGGGATGCCTGAGTATTAATGTCTTTATGTCAAATTATAGACTATTGCTTTGAATCACTTATGTCTTAATATTCATGCCATGATTAGACATATGATCAAGTTTATGCTAGGTAGCATTCCACATCAAAAATTATATTTTTTATCATTTACCTACTCGAGGACGAGCAGGAATTAAGCTTGGGGATGCTGATATGTCTCCGTCGTATCTATAATTTTTGATTGTTTCATGCCAATATTATACAACTTTCACATATTTTTGGCAACTTTTTATATGATTTATTGGACTAACCTATTGAGCCAGTGCCCAGTGCCAGTTCTTGTTTGTTGCATGTTTTTTGTTTCGCAGAAAATCCATATAAAACGAAGTCCAAACATGATAAAAATTTATGGAGAATTATTTTGGAATATTTATGATTTTTGGGAGGTGGAATCAATGCAAACGGGGGCCCACAGTGACCACAACCCACCAGGGCGCGTCGGGCACCCCCTGGCGCACCCAGGTATCTTGTGCCCTCCTCAAACGTTGGTTGGGGCCCTTCTTATGGCACAAGAAAGATAATTTATGGAAAAAAATCATGTAATTTTTTTAGCGCAATCGGAGTTACGGTTCTTCGGGAATTTAAGAAACGGTGAAGGGCTAGATCTGGGGAACGCGAAACAGAAGAGAACAGAGAGGGAGATCCAATCTCGGAGGGGCTCCCACCCCTCCGCCGCCATGGAGGACATGGACCAGAGGGGGAACTCTCCTCCCATCTAGGGGGGAGGCCAAGGAAGAAGAAGAAGGAGGGGGGCTCTCTCCCCCTCTCTCCCGGTGGCGCCGGAGTGCCTCCGGGGCAAGGATCGTGACGGCGATCTACATCAACAATCTTGCTACCGTCAACACCAACTCTCTCCCCCTTTATGCAGTGGTGTAACACTATTTCTCCCCGCTGTAATCTCTACTTAAACATGGTGCTCAACTCCATATATTATTTCCCAATGATCTATGGTTATCCTATGATGTTTGAGTAGATCCGTTTTGTCCTATGGGTTAATCGTGATCTTGGTTGGTATGATTGTATATTTTATTTATGGTGCTGTCCTACGATGCCCTCCATCTCGCGCAAACATGAGGGATCCCCGTTGTAGGTTGTTCCAATACATTCATGATTCGCTTATGGTGGGTTGCGAGAGTGACAGAAGCTTAAACCCGAGTAGGTGGGTTGTTGCGTATGGGATAAAGAGGACTTGATACTTAATGATATGGTTGGGTTTCATGACCTTAATGATCTTTAGTAGTTGCGGATGCTTGCTAGAGTTCCAATCAGAAGTGCATATGATCCCAGTAGAGAAACTATGTTAGCTCATGCCTCTCCCTCATATAGAATTACAAGAATGGTTACCGGTACTTGTTATCGATTGCCTAGGGACAAATGACTTTTTTATTGACAAAAGCTATCCACTTTTACTACCTTGCAATTTATTCGTAGTTTTATTCTCGCAAAGTACTCATAGTTTTATTCTTGCAAAATAGTTTCATACTTGTTTTAGGTAAAGCAAACGTCAAGTGTGCGTAGAGTTGTATCGGTGGTCGATAGAACTTGAGGGAATATTTGTTCTGCCTTTAGCTCCTCGTTGGGTTCGACACTCTTATTTATCGAAGAAGGCTACAAACGATCCCCTATACTTGTGGGTTATCATCAATCCCTCTTCGGGTAACAACGCCAGAAATTGTCAAGTTGACGGGATAAAATTTGTGTAGATTGGATAAATAGATCTCGATAAAAAGCAAAATAAAATAAGGAACAAAAAACTGCAGCAAGGTGTTTTTGGGTTTTGGAATAATAGATCTAAAAATAAAAGTAAATAAAAATAGATCTCAAAGCAAATATGATAAAGAATAGACCCGGGGGGCGTAGATTTCACTAGTGGCTTCTCTCAAGAAAATAGCACACGGTGGGTAAACAAATTACTGTTGGGCGATTGATAGAAGATCGAATAATTATGACGATATCCAAGGCAATGATCAATATATAGGCATCACATCCAAGATTAGTAGACCGACTCCTGCCTGCATCTACTACTATTATTCCACACATCGACTGCTATCCAGCATGCATCTAGTGTATTAAGTTCATGGAGAAACGGAGTAATGCAATAAGAACGATGACATGATGTAGACGAGATCTATTCATGTAGGAATAGCCCCCCATCTTGTTATCCTTAATAGCAACAATACATGCGTGTCTTGTTGCCCCTTCTGTCACTGGGAAAGAACACCACAAGATCGAATCCATCACAAAGCACCTCTTCCCATGGCAAGAAAAATCGATCTAGTTGGCCTAACTAAAACAAAGATTCGAAGAAGAAATATGAGGCTATAAATAATCATGCATATAAGAGATCAAAAGAAAACTCAAATAATATTCATGAATATAGATTTGATCATAAACTCAAAGTTCATCGGATCCCAACAAACACACCACAAAAAAGAGTTACATCAAATAGATCTCCAAGAGACCATTGTATTGAGAATCAAAAGGGAGAGAGAGGAAGCCATCTAGCTACTGCCTACGGACCCGTAGGTCTATGATGAACTACTCACGCATCATCGGAGAGGCACCAATGAGGATGATTAACCCCTCCGTGATGGTGTCTAGATTGGATCTTGTGGTTCTGGAACTTGCGGTGGCTGGAATTGTGTTTCGTCGACTCCCTTAGGGTTTATGGAATATTTGGGGATTTATAGGGCGAAGAGGCGGTGCGGGAGGTCACCGACGCGGGCACAACCCCCTGGGCACACCTGGGCCTCCTGGCGCGCCCTGGTGGGTTGTGCCCACCTCGGGCCTCCCCTCTAGTACTTCTTTGGCCCACTGGGTGTCTTCTGGTCCAGAAAAAATCTCCAAAAAGTTTCACTGGATTTGGACTCCATTTGGTACTGATATTCTGAGAAGTAAAAAACAAGCAAAAAACAGCAACTGGCACTGGGCACTATGTCAATAGGTTAGTCCCAAAAAATGATATAAAGTTGTTATAAAATGATTGTAAAACAGCCAAGAATGATAATATAACAGCATGGAACACGCAAAAATTATAGATACGTTGGAGACGTATCATTGCTCAACCATTTGTTTGTTGCAAGTGCTAGGCTTAGTTTCCTACATGCTCACTTGCACTTGTTGTGAGTTTCTATTAATTTTGGGGGAGTGATGATCCTATTTTGTGCACTCTGTATCCAAATACAAATATTTTAATTTGTGCGCAAATCATGGGGAGCTTCTCTAGTTTCTTTAGAACACTTCTTTGCTTGTATCATAATATCTTTTAGTCATGTGGCTCGTAGAGTTATTTGATTGCGTTTTTCTATTGGTATCTTTTGATTGCTTGCCTCACTCCTTGGTATGTCTTTGTGCAATATCATCCTTTTACAATCTTTGGGTCCTCAATATAGTTTGTCTTCCTCCAACTATTTATCTTTGGATATGTTTATCACATTGCACTATTATTTTGATAAATACACAATTTATGGAGGAACACATATTATATTGGCCTTCTAAGCTTTTCGCCCATTTTCGCAATCGATGCCAATGGGGGAGAAGTTTAGAGAGTTTTGTGGAGAATTTTAGAGAGTTATTTCTTCTTGCTTTGGTTTAGTTCCTAAGCATTTGCATCTCTTACGCATGCATTATTGGTTGTTGCATTGCATGGTGATGCATAATTCATTATATAAACTCTCTTGAAAGTGATTGTCAACAATTACCAAAATGGGGGAGATTGAAAGAGCATAGTGCCCCCATGTGTGGTTTTGGTAATTGATGACATTCTCTATGGACTAATGGTTGCCTTGAGTTATATTCGTAGGATTTCTCCATAGGCATTTCTTGAAGTCCATTTGTTGGTTTCAAGGAGTTTATGTGTTGGCCAAGGTTCTATTCATGGAATTATCCAATCAGTCATAGAGAAGACATGATACAAGGTTGATCAAGACTAAGTCAAAGAGTGAATCAAGTTGATCAACACACAAAGCGTACAAGATGTACCGAGAGGGATCAAATGATCCCATGGTATGGTAAGCATTGTCCATTACGCTTTGTGTACTAACCCATGGTCTACATGAGAGTTCTATGTGGGGTTAGGTATGTTTCCATGG
Organism: Thinopyrum elongatum; assembly: GCA_011799875.1. Taxonomy (NCBI): domain Eukaryota; kingdom Viridiplantae; phylum Streptophyta; class Magnoliopsida; order Poales; family Poaceae; genus Thinopyrum; species Thinopyrum elongatum. Next base: position 417,480,279 of record CM022298.1, read on the forward strand.
GCTTGCGTCAAGAGGAAGATCTCATACGACCCATGGAGGATGACATCAAGTGGTGATCATCATCAAGATTGCAGTGTGTAAGTTCAAGTGGAGCATCACGAAGAGATCATGCTTGAAGCTTGCCGTCCCTTGTGGTGACAATGGACTTGTGAAGATGTGCCAAAGAGTGGCTCACCCATAGTGGAGTATGGGGAGCAATCTACTAGTCTTCATCGAGCTAGCGCAATCAAGAAAGGTGGGACAATTTGAGGAGGTCAAGATCTTCATCATCTAGCTCAAATGCATTTTGCGCAAGGCAAAGGTTTGTCCTTGATAGGTTTTATATTTTACCGGTCTCATGGTGTTTGTTGGGAGACGGGTTATAGGATCGATAGCCGTACTATCAAGGGGGGCTCTCGAGTGAGTAGCTTATTCATATCGTTCGTAGAGAGCTCAAACCTTTGCATATTTGGCATCATATTTCTTTGTTCTTGTTTGGCTTTTCTCTTTGTGAGGTTTTAGAGCTTGTGGTTATCTTCGTGCGAAGCTCCAGTCTAACGAAAACTGATTTCCTATGCATCTTCTTTTGCGTTTTCGGTGTTGGAGTTTTTACTGGTCTTATTTGAGAAAGAGTTCTAACCATTTTATTTTGTATATTTTCTAAATTGACATTTCTTGATATTTCTATCAATATTGTGTTAGCCCTTGTCTTTAGCTTTCCAACAAAATTGATTTCGTCGAATTCGGAGTTCATTCGCAAAAGTTGTGACCGTTTCAATTTTGGCGGTTCCTGCATCTCTCTGCCTACTACGGGTGCCCGGGATCCTTGACCCCCGGATGCCTGATGACCCACAAGTATAGGGGATCAATTGTAGTCCTTTCGATAAGTAAGAGTGTCAAACCCAATGAGGAGCAGAAGGAAATGACAAGCGGTTTTCAGCAAGGTATTCTCTGCAAGCACTGAAATTATTGGTAACAAATAATTTGGTAGCAATGTAATTCGTAATGGGTAACAAGTGTAACAAAGGTGCAGCAATGTGGCTCAATCCTTTTTATAGCAAAGGATAAGCCTGGACGAACTCTTATATAAAGCAAAAAGCTCCCGAGGACACATGGGAATTATCATCAAGTTAGATTTCATCATGCTCATATGATTCGCGTTCACTACTTCGATAATTTGATATGCGGGTGGACCAGTGCTTGGGTGCTGTCCTTACTTGGAAAAGCCTACCACTTATTCTTAACCCCTCTCGCAAGCATCCGCAACTACGAAAGGAGAATTAAGATAAATCTAACCATAGCATTAAACATGTGGAACCAAATCAGCCCCTTACGAAGCAACGCATAAACTAGGGTTTAAGCTTCTGTCACTCTAGCAACCCATCATCTACTTGCTAGTTCCCAATGCCTTCCCCTAGGCCCAAATCATGGTGAAGTGTCATGTAGTCGATGTTCACATAACATCACTAGAGGAAAGACAACATACATCTCATCAAAATATCGAATGAATACCAAATTCACATGCTTATAACAAGACTTCTCCCATGTCCTCGGGAACAAAAGTAACTACTCGCAAAGCATGTTCATGTTCATGATCAGAGGGGTATTGAATATCATTAAGGATCTGAACATATGTTCTTCCAGCAAATAAACCAACTAGCATCAACTACAAGGGGTAATCAACACTACTAGCAACCCACAGGTACCAATCTGAGGTTTTGAGACAAAGATTGAATAAAAGAGATGAACTAGGGTTTGAGATGAGATGGTGCTGGTGAAGATGTTGATGAAGATTGGTCCTCCCACGATGAGAGGACCGCTGGTGACGACGATGGCTTCAATTTCCCCCTCCTGAAGGGAAGTTTCCCCGGCGAAATCTCTCCGTGGGAGACCTAGATTGCTCCTGCCCAGGTTTCGCCTCGAGACGGCAGCGCTTCGTCCTAAAAGTCCTCTCTCTACTTTTTCTAGGTCAAAACACTTCATATAGCAGAAGATGGGCACCGGGGGCTGGCCAGGGGGCTCACAAGCTCAGGGGCACGCCTTGGGGGGTAGGGCACGCCCCCCAGGCTTGTGGCCACCTGGTGGGTCCCCTGATGTCACTTGAAATTGCGTCGGTATTTCCCCAAAGAGGAAGGGATGATGCAGTACAGCTACAGTAGGTATTTCCCTTAGTTGTGAAACCAAGGTATCAATCCAGTAGAACAAAGCAACACTATGTAAACGGTACCTGCACACAAAGAACAAATACTTGCAACCCGACGCTTAAGAGGGGTTGTCAATCCCTCCTAGGTAAAAAGATAGATAAATTTGTGGTAGATTGGATAAATAGCTCTCGATAAAATGCAAAATAAAATAAGTAATAAAAAAGTGCAGCAATGTATTTTTGGGTTTTTGGAATAATAGATCTGAAAATAAAAGCGAATAAAAATAGATCTCAAAGCAAATATGATAAGGAATAGACCCGGGGGCCATAGATTTCACTAGTGGCTTCTCTCGAGAAAATAGCACATGGTGGGTAAACAAATTACTGTTGGGCAATTGATAGAAGATTGAATAATTATGACGATATCCAAGGCAATGATCAATATATAGGCATCATGTCCAATATTAGTAGACCGAAACGATTCTGCATCTACTACTATTACTCCACACATCGACCGCTATCCAACATGCATCTAGTGTATTAAGTTCATGGAGAAATGGAGTAATGCTATAAGAACGATGGCATGATGTAGACGACATCTATTCATGTAGGAATAGCCCCCATCTTGTTATCCTTAATAGCAATGATACATGCGTTTCTTGCTGCCCCTTCTGTCACTGGGAAAGAACATCGCAAGATCGAACCCATCACAAAGCACCTCTTCCCATGGCAAGAAAAATCAATCTAGTTGGCCTAACTAAACCAAAGATTCGAAGAAGAAATACGAGGCTATAAATAATCATGCATATAAGAGATCAAAAGAAGACTCAAATAATATTCATGGATATAGATCTGATCATAAACTCAAAGTTCATCGAAACCCAACAAACACGCCGCAAAAAGAGTTACATCAAATAGATCTCCAAGAGACCATTGTATTGAGAATCAAAAGAGAGAGAGGAAGCCATCTAGCTACTACCTACAGACCCTTAGGTCTATGGTGGACTACTCACGCATCATCGGAGAGGCGCCAATGAGGATGATGAACCCCCCTATGATGGTGTTAGATTGGATCTCGTGGTTCTGGAACTTGCGGCGGCTGGAATTGTGTTTCGTCGACTCCCTTAGGGTTTCTGGAATATTTGGGAATTTATAGGGCGAAGAGGCGATCCAGGAGACCTCCGTGGGGCCCACAACCCCCCTGGGTGTGCTAGGGGCCTCTGGCGCGCCCTGGTGGGTTGTGCTCCCCACGGGCCTCCCCTCTGGTGCATTCTTGGCCCACAAGGTGTCTTCTGGTCCAGAAAAAATCTCCAAAAAGTTTCGTGGCATTTGGACTCCGTTTGGTACTGATATTCTGTGAAGTAAAAAACAAGCAAAAAACAGCAACTAGCACTGGGCACTATGTCAATAGGTTAGTCCCAAAAAATGATATAAAGTTGCTATAAAATGAATATAAAACATCCAAGAATGACAATATAACAGCATGGAATAAGCAAAAATTATAGATACGTTGGAGACATATCATCCCCTCCTGGTATCTCTTTGCCCAATATTTTTTATATATTCCAAAACAATTCTCCGTAAAGTTTCAGGACATTTGGAGTTGTGCAGAATAGGGATCTCAGATTTGCTCCTTTCCGGTCCATAGTTCCAGCTGTCGGCATTCTCCTTCTTCATGTGAATCTTACAAAATAAGATAGAAAAGGCATAATAATTGCATCATAAAGTGTAATAATAGTCCATAATGCAATAAATATCAACATAAAAACATGATGCAAAATGGATGTATCAACTCCCCCAAGCTTAGACCTCGCTTGTCCTCAAGCGAAAACCGAAATCGATAATCATGACCACATGTTTAGAGATAGAGGTGTCGATAAAACAAAATACGGACATGAAGGCATCATGATCATCATTAGAACAGCAATAAACTGTCATATAACTTCTTATGCTAAAGTGATAGTTCATTCACAAGGTAAATTATGAACCATAAACTTCATTGAAAACTAACAAACTAGGATCTCAGTCATTGACACAATTGCAATTTATCATAATGTCAGAAAGAGTCTATGAAAGAGCTTTTATTTAGTAAGTTCACATACTCAACCATCATTTAGTCTTTCACAATTGTTAACACTCGCGCGATACTTATGAAACCAAAGCTTCAGTCAGACACGTAGAAAGATAGGGGCTTATAATTTCACCTCCCAACCATTTACCTCAAGGGTAATGTCAGCAATAATAACTCATGATCACCTACATCCGACTGGATATGTGTGCCTAGATCTTCCCCCAACACATGATGCTTGCCGAAAAGAGAAAAATAAAAGGAATTGTGAAGATCACCATCACACTTGCATAAAGGTGGTACATAAAAGTAAAAGATAGGCCCTTCACAGAGGGAAGCAGAGGTTGTCATGCGCCTTTTGTTTTTGGATGCACAGTCTCTTAGTGCAAAGGAACGTCACTTTATATTGCCACTTGTGATAGCGACCTTTATTATGCAGTCTGTCACTTTTATTTCTTCCCCATCACAAGCTCGTACAAAGCTTATTTTCCTCACACTAAAAGATCATACATATTTAGAGAGCAACTTTTATCGCTTTGCACCGATGACAACTTACTTGAAGGATCTTACTCAATCCATAGGTAGGTATAGTGGACTCTTATGACAAAACTGGGTTTAAAGATTCTAGATGCACAAGTAGTATCTCTACTTGGTAGGGATTTTTGGCTAGCAAGGGATGGAAAGCAAGCTCCACATGTTAGAGGATCCATGACACTATAACTTCTATTCGGATATAAGTAAACATAACTCATTATGTTGTCTTCCTTGTCTAACATCAACTTGTTAGCATATAATAATTTAATGAGTGCTCACAATCATAAAAGATGCCTAAGATAGTGTATTTATATGTGAAACCTCTCTTTCTTTATTACTTCTCATTAATTGCAACAATGACCAAAACTATGTTTGTCAACCTTCAACAAATTTCATGCCTTATACTTATTATATGTGAAGTCATCACTCTCCATAAGATTATTATATAATCTTTTATTTTCTTTATTCCCCCTTTTTTCTCTTCTTTTTCATCTCTAAGATCAATATAACAAACCAAAACACTCAACTCAAAACTAATATTTATTATATAACTCTCATACTTGATTACATAGATAGATCATGAAGCAAAAACATAAAGACTAGATCATACTAATACTTTTATTCTACTAGATCATGATTTAACCAAAAGGATCGAACTATGATAAACGATAATGATAAAGATGTGATGGTGATACGATACCGGGGCACCTCCCCCAAGCTTGGCACAAGCCAAGGGGAGTGCCCATACCCGTGTACTCAAGTCTCCTTCTTCGGAGGTGGTGGTGATGAGGTTGATGATGTGGGAGGCTTGTCCTCCATCTTCCAAGGCATAGGCTCCCCATCATAGAAGGATGAACAAGTCTCTGGAATCCTGAAATATGCAGCTAAACTCATCCTCTTAAATCTGGAATACTCACAGTTTTGGTTTTGTAAATCATATATCTGTGCTTGGAGGTGCTCAATTCGCTCGTGAAGCTTGAATATGGCCTCTCCAATATTATCATGATCCAGCTTGTGATCATGGGTGAATTCCATGATCATGGAGTGGTTGGCGTTGAGTCCGCGTTCCACCATCCCTTGGCACTTGAAGATCTGCTGCTCCACCGCTTCAAGCCTGGTCTCCACGCTTCCGGTCTTCTTTGGCCCTTGAACATCCCGGATGTGAAGCACCCCCTCACGCATCTCAATGGTTTGAGGGTGTTTCATTGATGACCCACAAGTATAGGGGATCAATCATAGTTCTTTAGATAAGTAGGAGTGTCGAACCCAACGAGGAGCAGAAGGAAATGACAAGTGGTTTTCAGCAAGGTAATTTCTGCAAGCACTGAAATTGTAGGTAACAGGTAGTTTGATAGCAAGATAATTTGTAACGGACAAGTAACGGTAATGGTAAATAAAGTGCAGCAAAGTAGCCCAATACTTTTTGTAGCAAAGTACTGGCTAGAACGGTCTCTTATAATAAGCAAAGCATTCTTGAGGGCTCACAGGAATTTCATCTAGTCACTTTCATCATGTTGGTTTGATTCGCTTTCGCTACTTTGATAATTTGATATGTGGGTGGACCGGTGCTTGGGTGCTGTTCTTACTTGAACAAGCCTCCCACTTATGATTAACCCCCTCGCAAGCATCCGCAACTACGAAAGAAGTATTCAGATGAAATCTAACCATAGCATTAAACATATGGATCCAAATCAGTCCCTTACGAAGTAGCGCATAAACTAGGGTTTAAGCTTCTGTCACTCTAGCAACCCATCATCTAATAACTACTCCACAATGCATTCCCTTAGGCCCAAAGATAGTGAAGTGTCATGTAGTCGACGTTCACATAACACCACTAAGGGAATCACAACATACATATCATCAAAATATCGAACACATATCAAATTCACATGATTACTTGCAACATGACTTCTCCCGTGGCCTCAAGAACAAAGGTAACTACTCACAAATAATATTCATGCTCAAGATCAGAGGGGTATTAAATAGAATAATGGATCTAAACATATAATCTTCCACCAAATAAACCATATAGCAATGAACTATAAGATGTAATCAACACTACTAGTCACCCACATGTACCAATCTGAGGTTCCGGTACAAAGATTGAACACAAGAGATGAACTAGAGTTTGAAATGAGATGGTGTTGTTGAAGATGTTGATGAGATTGGCCTCCCAAAGATGAGAGGGTTGTTGGTGATGATGATGGCTTCGATTTCACCCTCCGGGAGGGAAGTTCCCGGTGGAATGGCTCCGCCAGAGGGCAAAAGTGCTCCTGCCCAAGTTCTGCCTCGAGACGGCTGCGCTCTGTCCCGAAAGTCTTCTCCTTATTTTTTCTAGGTCAAAAGACCTAATATACCAGAAAATGGGCATCGGAGGTGGGCTGGGCTGCCCACCACCCACCAAGGTGTGCCTAGGGGGCCTGGCACGTGATGACCCACAAGTATAGGGGATCAATCATAGTCCTTTCAATAAGTAAGAGTGTCGAACCCAACGAGGAGCAGAAGGAAATGACAAGTGGTTTTCAGCAAGGTATTTTCTGCAAGCACTGAAATAGTAGGTAACAAGTAGTTTGATAGCAAGATAATTTTTAACGAGCAACACGGTAAATAAAGTGCAGCAAGGTAGCTCAATCCTTTTGTGGCAAAGGACAGGCCAAATGGTCACTTATGATAAGCAAAGCATTCTTGAGGGTACACGGGAATTTCACCATGTCACTTTCATCATGTTGGTTTGATTCGTGTTCACTACTTTGATAATTTGATATGTGGGTGGACCGGTGCTTAGGTGATGTTCTTACTTGAACAAACCTCCTACTTATGGTTAACCCTCTCGCAAGCATCCGCAACTACGAGAAAAGTATTAAGATAAAATCTAACCATAGCATTAAACTTTTGGATCCAAATCAGTCCCTTACGAAGTAGCGCATAAACTAGGGTTTAAGCTTCTGTCACTCTAGTAACCCATCATCTAATAACTACTCCACAATGCATTCCCTTAGGCCCAAATATGGTGAAGTGCCATGTAGTCAACGTTCACATGACACCACTAAGGGAATCACAACATACATATCATCAAAATATCAAACACATATCAAGTTCACATGATTACTTGCAACATGACTTCTCTTGTGACCTCAAGAACAAAAGTAACTACTCACAAATAATAATCATGCTCAAGATCAGAGGGGTATTAAATAGCATAATGGATCTAAACATATAATCTTCCTCCAAATAAACCATATAGTAATCAACTACAAGATGTAATCAACACTACTAGTCACCCACAGGTACCAATCTGAGGTTCCGGTACAAAGATTGAACACAAAAGACGAACTAGGGTTTGAGGGGAGATGGTGATGTTGAATATGTTGATGGAGATTGCCCTCCCAAAGATGAGAGGGTTGTTAGTGATGATGATGGCGATGATTTCCCTCTCCGGGAGGGAAGTTCCCCTGGCGAAATCGCTCCGCCGGAGGGCAAAAGTACTCCTGCCCAAGTTTCGCCTCGAGACGGCGGCGCTTCATCCCGAAAGTCCCCCCTTGATTTTTTTCTAGGTCAAAATGACCTATATACCAGAAGATGGGCACCGGAGGTTGGCCGTGCTGGGCACAACCCACCAGGGCGCGCCTGGGGGCCCAGGCGCGCCCTAGTGTCTTATGCTCACCGGGGTGGCCCCCTTCGGTAGTTATTTGCTCCAGTATTTTTTATATAATCCAAAATAATTCTCCGTAAATTTTTAGCTCATTTGGGGAGGTGCAAAATATGTAACTCTGACATAGCTTTTTCAGGCCCAGAATTCCAGCTGCCGGCTTTCCCCCTCTTTGTGTAAACCTTGCATATTATGAGAGAAAAGGCATTAGGATTACTCCAAAAAGCATTTTTATGCATAAAAACATTATAAATAACAGTAGGAAAACATGATGCAAAATGGACGTATCAACTCCCCCAAGCTTAGACCTCGCTTGTCCTCAAGCGAAAAACCGAAATCGAAAAACATGTCCACATGCTTAGAGAGAGAGAGAGGTGTCGATAAAAAAACAAAATACGGACATAGAAGCATCATGCTTATTATTATAAGAGCAAAGAACCTTAACATAAAACTTTATCACACAACTTTTATCATATAACTTCTCATGAACAAGTAACAAATCATCACAACATTGAAGTATAAAGCATAAATCTTATCAAAAAACAACAAACTATGTTCTCAGTCAACTTTGCAACTACAATTCATCATATTTTCAGGAAGGGTCACATGTCGGAGCCTTTAGGCAAGTCCACATACTAAACCATCATTTAACCTTCTATGATTGCTAACACTCACAACATACCCATGAACAAAAAGTTTCAACCGGACACATAGAAAGATAGGGGCTTATAGTTTCGCCTCCCAACGTATTCACCTTAGGGGTGATGTCAACAATAATAACTCATGCCCACTCATATCCAACTGGATATATGTGCCTAGATCTTTCCTCGCCATGATGCTTGCAAAAAGAGAAAAATAAAAGGAATAGGGAAGAATACTTTGACTCTTGCATAAAAGTAAATACATAAAAGTAAAAGATAGGCCCTTCGTAGAGGGAAGCAGAGGTTGCCATGCGCTTTTCGTTTGTATGCCAAATCCCTTAATGCAAAAGAACTTCACGTTGTATTGCCCCTTATGATAGCAACCTTTATTATGCAGTCCGTCGCTTTTATTACTTTGCCATCATAAGTACGTACAACGCCCAATTTTCTCTTACACTAAATGATCCAACACATTTAGAAGCAGTTTTTATTGCCTTATTGCATCGATGACAACTTACTTGAAGGATCTTACTCAATCCATAGGTAGGTATGGTGGACTCTCAAAATAAGATTTTGGGTTTAAGGGTTTTTGGATGCACAAGTAGTATCTCTACTTAGTGCGGAGTTTTTGGCTAGCAAAGATATTGAGCAAGCACCACATGTTGAAGGATCTATGACAATATAACTTCTATGTGAATATGAACAAACATAAATCATTATGTTCTTTTCCTTGTCCAACGTCAACAATTTTGACACATAATATTTAATGGGGGCTCACAATCATAAAAGATGTCCATGATAGTGTATTTGCATGTGAATCTTCTCTTCCCTTATTAGTTCTTTCATGAATTGCATCATTGACCAATGATATGTTTGTCAACCTCCAATAAATTTTACCACTTATGCTTTTCCTTGTGTGATGTCATTACTTACCATAAGATTAGCATATGATCTTTTTCATTTATTTTCCTTTCTTTTTATTGGAACAAAAGAGTAAAGAAACAAAACTCAAACTACTCTTTATTATATATCTCGCACACGATTACATAGATAGATCAATAAGCAAGCACTCAAAAAGAAAGGATCGAACTAAACTTTTATTCAACTAAATCATGGGATAACTAAAGATCGAACTAAAATAGATAAAGGCAAAGATAGTGGTGGTGATACGATACCGGGGCACCTCCCCCAAGCTTGGCACAAGCCAAGGGGAGTGCCCATATCATGAAATCAAGTCTCCTTTGGTGGGGAAGATGATGATGGTGGTGGTGATGAGGCGGTAAGTTTGCCAGCTTGCGTCGAAGGCTAAAGTTGTTTTCCCTCAGATCCTCATTCTCCAGCTCGAGCTTTAATATCTTCTTGCATAGCGCTTCCTTACTTTCCTATAGGAAACGAGGAGGGATAGATTCGGCTTAATCCTCCTCATATATGAACCACACATAGGGAAAAGTATCCTTGAAGATATTTGGGTCCAAAGGCTGGTAAGAAACAGGGAACTTTTCCTTCAAATCTTGAGATGACATATTTTCAGATCTGCCAGAAAAACAACAAGAAAGAAGAATAGAAGATTTCTCCATGATACGGTGGTCAATATGTTCGGGGGGTATATAAAGATTTTTTTATCATGGTAAACAAGCAAACAAGAGGAAAAAGGAGTCGGGAAGGTTCCCGAGGTGGGCACAACCCACCTGGGCGCGCCAGGCAAGCCAGGCGCGCCCTGGTGTCTTGTGCCCTCCTCGGTTGCCTTCCTGGTTGTTTCTTATTTTCCTAATTTTTGTAATATTCCAAAACTGACAAAAAATATTTTTGTGGATTTTTAGGAGTCCGTTTACTTACCGTATCACGTACCTTGTCGGTCTACTAAAGTTTGGGCCCTTTGGTACCCCTTACTTGTGCACAGGCAGTTGCAGCCGCACCTACGGCGAGGCTTGGCGGGGGCAGTTGGAGGCAAAATACAAGACGACCAAGGCGGCATCCGAGCCAGTAATCAGAGAGCAGAAGACAAGCTGAGCCCCCGGCAAAGATTCTTGCCGGGGTGATTTGCGAGCCCCGACAAGCTCCTTGCCGGGATGGTTTGCGAAGCCTCAGCAAGACCACCACCCTTGAGGTTGAGAGCTCTGACACATCGACAACATCAAGACCAAGACTCAGGGGCACATGCGTAGTAGCATGCAGATCTTTATGAAGACTGGTGGCATGCAGATCTTCTTGAAGACGTGAAGGCAAAGTTCCCAGCAAGGTTCTTGCCGGGGACGACGGCGAGGCCCCGGCAAGACTCTTGCCGGGGACGATTGCGAGGCCACGGCAAGGCTCGCGCATGACAAGGATCTGCCACCCTGCCACCGTCCCGGCACAGCGATTAGCCAGCCAACCAGGCAAGCACCTGTGTGGTGGCATGCAGATCTTCGTGAAGATCCTGCCACCGCTCCAGCGCAGCGGCTAGCCAGTCAGCTTGGCGCTGCATGCCGCGTCACCTTGGATGCGTGTCAAGACGGAGTGAGGCGGCGACGAATGGGACGGGCTCTATTTCCGTCCCCGATAAAGTTAGAGGGCACGTAAGCAGCGCATTTAATGCACTTGTCCTAAGACGCCAGAGATAAGCACGTGCACTGTAGCACTTTACACCTCATGTATGCCTGTACGCCACTGTGGTAGCCCCTTGGTATAAAAGGAGGCCCAAGGCGATACAGGGAGGGACTTTTGCACTTTCCGGCCCAGTTTGCATGCGTAGCAGTTAGCCGAAGCTCAAGAACACTCAATATACACTCAAAGCAGGACTAGGGTTTTACGCTTCTCAATAGCCCGAACCTGGGTAAAAATTCATCGTGTTGATCGTTAGATCTGCTCTTCGCGCACTCCTCTTCCCTGCCAAACCGTAGAAGGGATCCACTCGATCCCATAGGTGTTGTTTTCCCCGACATCTTTGGTGCGCCAGGTAGGGGCTGAGAGGTTGTATGAACCTGAACTAGGCGTCAGCGCGTCGGCTTCTTCAACATCTTCATCGTCATGTCTCCAAAGAGAAAGAGCATCCTGGCGATTGGTTCATCTCCGGTCGATCTGCCCGCACCAGCGCGGACGGACGACGGGATGGACGTGGGTGGAGGCCACGGGCTTCCACGACGCTCCGGCGATCGGAGCCACGCGAGTGGCGACGACCCGCACATCGCCAGGTCCAAGGACGGAGCCGTGCTGTCTACGGGCGGTGCGGCGAACCCCAGGGGCGGAAAGACGACCTCCAAGACGCCCCCGCCGGCGCATGCGCCGCGGCCTTCCCAGGTCGTGTGCGATGAGCAGCGCCGCGGCGTGGGTGATCACGAGGGTTCCCATGGAAAGACCCCTTTGCATCATTCTCGAGATGCGCCGGGCCAGCATGCACGCCAAGACACTGGCGGAAATGGCGTGCGGCCGTGGGACCGTGATAGAGCTCCTTCTAACGTGGTTAGAAGTCAGAGCACTTCATGATCCATGCAGCTGTCGCCGCCACCCACGCCAACAGAAGCATTGGCGCGCGTGCAGTTGCTTTTGGATTTCCCTCCTGCTGCGGAGAAGCTCGACGAATGGAGAGCTACCATCCGGAGCCTCATCGGCTTTGCCAATAGAGATGGACCACAGCAGGCGGGGCCCTCGTGCCGGCGCTCTGTCGAGCCGGCGCATGCCGATGGTGGAAGGACCAGAGGTGCTGCGACCATGGTGCACTCTCCTCCTCCACAGCAGCAACAGCAGCTGTCGGCTCGTCGGGTCGAGGCCTGTGACAATGGTTCCACAGCGTCGTCTGACCCACGAGCCCGCCGCGATCAACGTCAAGTTCTTCGAGAGCGAGTCAAGGAAGACGCTCGAACCACTATCGAGCGGCGACGGGAAGCGCGCCATCAGTCTGATAGGCGTGCAGGCCCCACTGTAGACCGGCCTGTGCCGGGGTATTCTAGTAACTTACCTTACGAGGTGGGTTGTCCAGCTTTTACCCATGGGCTACGGCGATTCCAGTGGCCCACTCACCGCACGTTCAAGCCTGAGGTCGGAGAGAAATACGACGGCAAGACTCACCCGTCGGAGTTCCTGAGCATCTATACCATTGCAATGCAAGCTGCCGGGCTCGAGACGTCAAGGTACTCGCCAACTACTTCCCGTTGGTACTCAAGCCCAACATCAGGTCGTGGTTGATGCACCTGCCAGAGGATTCCATCTCTTCTTGGTCGGATCTGTGTCACGAGTTTGTTGGCGCCTTTACTGGAGGCCACCAAGCTCCTGGGCAGGCAAGTGATTTGCATATCATCCCCCAGAAAGATGGCAAATGCTTGCACAAATACATACAGAGGTTCAGCCGTGTGCAATACAACATCCCAGATGTTCATCCTGCCGCTGTTATCAGCGCGTTCCATCAAAATGTGCGCAACCGCAAGATGCGTGAAGAGCTGGCAATGAATAAGGTTAGAGATGTTGCCGAGCTTTATGTTTTGGCCGACAGATGTGCTCGGCTGAAGAAGGAAGGAAGTACCCCGGCGAAGATGCCGGCACAGAAAGTGACTCCGTAGATGAAGACGTCGTCGCCCCGGCAAAGAAGGGCCGACGGCGCAACAGGAAGCGCAAGAGTAAAATCGTGCTTGCCGTCGAGGAATCCGGCAACCCCGGCACCGCCAAGAAGGCCAAGGTTGACGACCCCGGCAAGGAGGTTGCTGGGTGCGACGCATGCCAGGCCTTGGCGGCTGCCGACAAGCTAGCGGGCTCCGACAAGCTGTATTGCAAGATCCATCGCACCAAGGGCCATGACCTCCAGAACTGCCGGCAAGTTGAGCAGCTTGTAGAGAAGCAGAAAGCTGAGTATGAAAGGCAAGACAAGGAAAAGGGCCAGGACGGTGCTGAGGGGTCCGGCAAGAAGCGTGGCGGCCGAGGGGGTCGCCGCGGCAAGGATAAGCAACCAGAGAGGCCCGCTCGGGACCGCGACAAGAAAGAGGGAGATGATGATCATGATGAGGACGACGAGTCCAGCGAGCACGAGTTCCAGAAAGCTACAGAGGCCATGTGCATCGACGGTGGCGCCTCGTTGCATGCCTCTCACCGCCAACTGAAACAGTCGGTGCATGAGATCAATGCGGCAGAGCCATCGTTCGATGCCGAGAAGCCGCTGAAATGCTCCAACACGCCTATCATTTTTTACGCTGAGGATCACCCTGATCGCACAATGGTGGTCGGGTGTTTGCCATTGTTGGTTTCACCAACGATACGCAACCTCAAGGTGACAAAAGTGTTAGTTGACAGTGGGGCTGGTTTGAACTTGATCTCGCCCACTGTGATCAAGAGGCTGCAAATTCGTGATGGAGATCTCGAAGAGACAGGCACGTTTCAAGGGGTCAACCCAGGAAGGAGTCAGCCAAAGGGAAAGATTACGCTACCAGTTACATTTGGTGGCGAGCTGAACTATAGGACGGAGAAGATCGTTTTTTATGTCGCCAAGATCCCCTTGCCCTATAATGGGATCCTCGGCCGCCCAACGCTGGCCAAGTTCATGGCGGCATCACATTACGCTTACAATATGTTGAAGATGCCCAGACCAATGAGCATCATCACCGTCCACTCCGACAAGAAAGACGCGCTCATCTGCGCTGACCAACTCTACCGAGAGGCAGTTGCAGCAACTGCCGCCAAGGCACTTGCTCCTGCCGTTGAAGCTCTGGGAGGGAAGACCGGCAAGACCTCTCACGACAAGACCTCTCCCGACAAGACCTCTTCCGGCAAGACCTCTTGCACCCACTCCGGCAAGCGCACCTCTTCAGAGAGTTGCGCTCCCATCGAGGACGTGCCAGAGAGCTCCACCGGCAAGAGCAAGAAATCCAAGGCAGCACCACCAGAAACTAAGAAGGTGCCCGTCAAGGAGGACGGCATGGGCGGGGCTTTTACTATAAGCTCCACCCTCGACAGCAAATAGGAAGGCGCGCTCATCGCCTTCCTGCGGGCGAATGTCGATGCGTTTGCATGGCAAGCATCTGACATCCCCGGCGTTCCGAGGGAGGTGATTGAGCACCATCTTGCTGTCTGTCCTCATGCGCGGCCCGTCAAGCAGAAGGTCAGGAAGCAAGCTTTGGAGCGGCAAGAGTTTATCATTGAAGAAATTAGGAAGTTGGAAGTAGCAGGCTTGGTTAGAGGGGTGCTGCACCCAACGTAGTTGGCCAATCCGGTTGTGGTGCGCAAGGCAAATGGGAAGTGGAGGCTGTGCATTGATTATACAGACATCAATAAAGCATGTCCAAAGGATCCTTTCCCCTTGCCACACATCGACCAGATCGTAGACTCCACTGCCGGGTGTGACTTGCTGTCATTCCTTGATGCCTACTCAGGGTACCATCAAATCTTCATGACAAAGGAAGATGAAGAGAAGACCGCGTTTATCACCCCATGTGGTACGTATTGTTTTATACAAATGCCTTTCGGGTTGAAAAGCGCTGGTTCAACATTTGCCAGAGCAGTCCAAATTGGTTTTGAGCCTCAGCTACATAGAAATATGGAAGCTTATATGGATGACATAGTGGTCAAAACCAAGGATAGGGCAACGCTCATAAAAGATCTAGAAGAAACATTTGCAAAATTGCGCAAGATCAATCTCAAGCTCAACCCTGAGAAGTGTGTGTTTGGTGTCCCATCTGGCAAGCTTCTCGGGTTCTTTGTGTCTCAGCGTGGGATCGAGGCGAACCCCGACAAGATCAAGGCGATTGAGCAGATTGAAGCACCAAGACGAGTCAAAGATGTACGTCGACTTGCTGGCTGTGTTGCTGCTTTGAGTAGGTTCATCTCCAAATCTGCTGAGCGCGCCCTGCCCTTTTTCAAGATCTTGAAAAAGGCAGGTCCAATGAAATGGACTCCGGAAGCGGAGGCAGCGCTGCAAGATTGGAAGAGGTACCTCTCCTCTATGCCAACACTAGTTGCGCCTAAGCCACAAGAGCCGTTGTTGCTGTATCTAGCAGCAACGAATCAAGTGGTCAGTGTTGCGCTAGTGGCGCAGAGAGAAGTTGATGAAGAAGCAGTGGCAGTGTCAAGACCGTCGAATGACGAGCCGGAGCTCTCCCCGGCAGGGTCTGGTGCCGGCAAGGCAAGACCCCCGGCAGGATCTGGTGCCGGCAAGGCAGGGCCCCCGGCAGAGTCTGGTGCCGGCAAGGCGGCATCTGCGCAAGCAAATGGAGTGACACAGAAGAAGAAGATGGTGCAGCACCCAGTTTATTTTGTCAGCTCCCTTTTGCAGGGGGCTAGATCAAGATACTCTGGTGTACAGAAGTTGCTCTTCGGCCTTCTTATGGCCTCGAGGAAGCTGCGCCACTACTTTCAGGCACATGAGATCACCGTCATCACTCGCTTCCCATTGCAACGGATCTTCCACAACCCAGATGCAACTAGAAGGATTGTGGAGTGGGCGCTGGAACTGTCAAGCTTTGGTCTCAGGTTTGAAAGCACTTCAACGATTTAGAGCAGAGCCTTGGTGGAATTCATTGCAGAATGGACCTCAATGTCTGACGAGGAAATTCAAGAGACCACTCTCCCCGGCAAGGAAATGAGCCGCGACTGGATTATGTACTTTGATGGGGCTTTCTCGCTGCAAGGCACCGGTGCCGGTGTGCTACTTATTGCACCCATCGGAGAGCACCTCAAGTACGTGGTCCAGATACACTTTCCCCGGGAGAGATCAACAAACAACACTGCGGAGTATGAGGGACTGCTTGCCGGTCTCAGGATCGCGGCAGACCTTGGAATAACGAAGCTCATCGTCAGAGGAGATTCGTAGCTTGTCGTCAAGCAGGTTAACAAACATTATTAGAGCCCGTTAATGGAAGCTTACATAGATGAAGTGAGGAAGTTGGAGGAGCGTTTTGATGGCCTACAAGCAGAGCATGTTCCTCGAGCAGAGAACATCATTGCTGACGACCTGTCAAAACGTGCTGCCCTCAAGTTACCTGTGGAACCAGGAACTTTTGTGCTCCAACTAACTCAGCCATCCGTTGGACCATCGACAGGACAGATTAAGCGAAGGAAGTTGAGCCCCAGCAAGTACTTTCCCGCCGAGCTCCCAGGAGCCGCCGGCAAGGAAGTTGCCAGGGACGACGCCAAGCTTGCCGGGGGGCGACAGGCTCCGGCAGGGCCTCAAGCCCTTGCCGTAGAGACAACTGCTCCCATGGCAGAAGACACGCCTTTAGTCCTTGCCGTCGAGCCCCAGGCTCTAGCATGGGCACAGCACACCGTTCAGTTCCTCCAAACAGGGGAACTCCCTAAGGAACAGGAAGAAGCGGAGAAAGTAGCCCGTCGGTCTAACATGTACCAGTTTGTGGACGATATCCTGTACAGAAAAAGACCGAACGGCATGAAATTGAAGTGCATTCCTCAGGAAGACGGACTGGAGTTGTTGGCAGAGATACATGGAGGCATATGTGGCTCTCACATAGGATCAAGAGCTCTTGTCGGCAAGGCATTCCGGCAAGGTTTCTTTTGGCCCACTGCCCTCCAGGATGCAACTGCACTAGTAACCAAGTGTGAAGCGTGCCAGTTCCATTCGAAGAAACTTCATCAGCCAACCCAAGCTCTTCAGACGATCCCTCTTTCCTGGCCATTTTTGGTCTGGGGGCTCGACATATTGGGCCCCTTTCCTCGTGCTGTCGGGGGCTTTGAGTACTTGTATGTTGCAATCGACAAGTTCACAAAGTGGCCGGAAGTGGAAGCAGTGAGAAAGGTGACAGCACAGTCAGCCATCAAGTTCTTCAAAGGATTAGTTTGCCATTTTGGTGTGCCAAATAGAGTCATCACCGACAATAGCACACAGTTCATGAGCCGCACCTTCATGCAGTATATCCAAGACCTTGGCAGCAAAATCTGTTTTGCTTCTGTTGCCCATCCAAGAAGCAAAGGCCAAGCGGAAAGGGAAAATGCTGAGGTGCTGCGGGGTCTCAAGACGAGAACTTTCGATAGGCTGCACAAGTGCGGAAGGCGCTGGATTGATGAGTTGCCGGCGGTTCTCTGGTCAATCAGGACGACACCAAATCGAGCCACTGGCCAGACACCTTTCTCCCTGGTATACGGGGTGGAAGCAGTTCTCCCCACAGAACTCATATACGGGTCACCTCGAGTGCTCGCTTTTGATGAGCTTGAGCAAGAGCAGTTGTAGCAAGATGATGCTACGCTCCTTGAGCAAGATCATGCACTACCAGCAAGCCTTGCGCCGCTACCACAACCGCAAGGTTCATGCCCGAAGCCTTGAGGAAGGCGACCTTGTTTTTTGGCGCGTTCAGTCCGCCAAGAATTCCAACAAGTTGACACCAAAGTGGGAAGGCCCTTATCGGGTAATACGAGTCACCAGGCCCGGCGCAGTCCGCCTGGAGACCGAAGATGGCATTCCAGTGAGCAACTCCTGGAATATCGAACATCTTCACAAGTTTTACCGATGAGGCGCGGTTGCCGGGACCCCCGGCAACCCCCTTTTGTACTAGCCTTGCCGTCAAGGCATATAACCCTATGTACAAAGCCATGCGCAGACCCTGTGCGCAGTTGAATAAGTTTAAGTATGTACAGTTCTTGTTGATTTCCATGTTTACTTATATGCATGCCTGTCCAGGATATTATGCTACTTTTCTTTCCAGCAAGTACTGATGAACCGCCAAGGTTCCATGTTCCTATTTTCTATTCTTTCTTTTTCTCAAAAGACAGAAGGTTCCCTTGCATACAAGTTTGCCAGGGGGGATAGAGAGTGTGGGCGCCAACAGGCGACGTTCGAAGTAGCATCTTGCGGGAAAGAGCACAGCAAAAAAAAGCTAAGTTATGAAACCTTGAGTGATTTTCTTTTAAATGTAAAGTTATTTCCCTCGAATGGTTTCATTTCTTGTATGGAAAACCTACACGCGAAGGAACCTCATCGCAATTGGTTGCGCCCTTGCTCTGTTTCGAGTCCGCTCAGCAGTTCAAGTGGCTGCACTAAGAGCGGCAAGGCGCCTTGCCAGCAGCGACACCCCCAGCAGGCTGCTAAGGATCCGTTCCTCAAAGTGCTCGCGGCAAGGGTGCGCGCACCGGCAAGCCCTTCCAAAAAAGCGTAGGGTGTATGCCATACAAGGAGGGATCAAACAAGGAAGATAGCATGCATTCAATCCAAAACACAGCAAGTTATATTACATCAATGGTTGCCGCAGTTCTAACTTAAGATAAATTGTCTTGGGCACGAGTTCATAGCGGCAAGGAAAAGAGAAGTGGCTAGTCCCGGTGCTGGCCTTCCACCCTCTTGACTTAGTCAATCATGCTGACGATGGGCGCGACAAGCTCTTCAAGCGCCCTGCGGTCCGCATCCGCCAGCAAGCTGTCTTGGCTGAGGTCGAGGCCGGGGTTCCTGTAGGCCACCTTGGTGAGCACCTTGAAAAGGACGCCCCGGCAAAGCTTGCGGGATTCATTGGCAGCTGGGTTGCTTGGCTAGAGTGGAGCAGCTTCAGGGCATCAAGGACAGCCTCGAAGAACATGGTCAGTCTGGCGCTCATAGTCACCCTCTCCTCGTGGGAATACCTGAAAGTCGATAGGCCCATGATGGACTGTTGTGCTGTGAGCCTCTCTGCGACGTCGATGAGGCGCTCAGTCCAGATCCCCACGCCTTTCTCAAAGTCATTAGAAGTGGTGGCGGCACTCTTGTACAGCTGTTGTTCGTTCTGGAGGTCTTTCAGCAAGGCCTCCTCATGAACCTTGCCGCTGTCGAGGGACTCCTTCAGCGTGGTCAGCTTCAGATTCAGATCGGCAATAGAGTCATTGGCTTTGGAAAGCAGTTTGGTCTTGTCAGATATGGTGACCTGCAGCTCCACCAAGGTGTAGACAGTT
The DNA here is from genome assembly GCA_011799875.1 of Thinopyrum elongatum. Classification (NCBI taxonomy): domain Eukaryota; kingdom Viridiplantae; phylum Streptophyta; class Magnoliopsida; order Poales; family Poaceae; genus Thinopyrum; species Thinopyrum elongatum. Next base: position 417,500,117 of record CM022298.1, read on the forward strand.
TTGTCTCTGTCGCTCTTCAGCGTTGAGACCTCCTTACGGTGCTTCTCCAGCTCCGCCTCCAACTTCTCCACCTTCCCAGCCATCCCGTTCTTGGCGGCCTCCGCGGCTTCAGCGGCGTCGACGGCCTCCTTCAACTTGCCGGCGTGATCCAGGACCTGGGCGTCGAGTGTGTCCTTGTGCTTCTGCTCCAGCTCCTGGGTCCGCTGCGCGATGAGCTTCTCAATTTCTTCATCCTTGCCGCGGAGCTTGGCGGCAAGTGCCCCTTCATGAGCGGCAAGGTCCTCTTCTTGGGCGTCGAGCAGGACGCGGCACTCCCTTAGATTGGCGTCGTCCTTGGCGGCCTGTACGGCGGCCTCCTCCTGGGCCTTCTCAACATCGGACTGCTTCAGAAGAAGCTCGTTCCAACGCTCGTTCAGCTGCTCCTGGCTATTCTTCAGCTCCTGCCGGGCCTCGGCAAACCAGATCTGCGTCTGCTCGACGCGCTTCTGGAAGTCCGCCTCTGCCACGTCAACAACTGCCATCCTGGAGTCCAGTTTCTCCTTGCGGGCACGGTGAAGCGCCTGGAGCTTCTGAAAGTTGCTGCTCATAGCTTGGAGGAGCTGGTCCTCTTTGGAACTGCTGCTGCTGGTGCTCGGCTCATCGACAACTTGGAGCCCGGCAGCGGCAATGACTTCTTCATCAAAAACCTCCCCCTCGGATGGCGCTCCGGTGCTTGCCGTCCCCGGGATGCTGACGAACAGGTCGTCGCCTATCTTCAGGTACCTGCTTGAGGTGGGGGCTTCAAAAGTTGACGGTTGGTCTTCGATCACCGTATCCCCAGCACCAGAGGACTCTGGGACCGATGTAGCGCCAGGCGCTCCTGTGGCAGGGATGCCATCAGTACAGTCGCCGGTCTCCTTGCCGGCCCCCCCAGCAGACCCCTTGGTGGTTTCTTCATGCGCGTCCTTGGCGGCCTTGTCGGCAGCAACCTTGGCGGCCTCGGCGGCGGCATCCTTGGCGGTCTCCTCGATGGTGGTTTCAATATCCATTCAATCCACCGTGGGGGGATCTAAAAGCCAAGGAAAAGAAACAAGATGAAACCCAGATTGAAGCTCAAAGCCAACAAGAAAAAGAGAAAAAGATCGCACTAGAAAAGTGACAAAGGCCAGGAAGCAGGCGGTTTACCTGTGACGAGCGGTGGAGGGGCGGTCCCCTCCCCGACAACACTCATTGCCGGGATGGAGCTGCCGGCGCCTGTGCTCACCGGGTGTTCCTCCACATGAATGGGCTCGTCGGTGGGAGTCCTTGCTGGGGACCCGCCCCTGGGTGGTGTGGTTGACGGGGGCGGCATGTCGGGGGTGGCCCTTAGCGGCTCCTCCTGTCGTTGTTCCTCTCCTGCGAACCCGACAAGGTTAGCAGTAAAGATACATACCCCGACACTCGCCAGCGGAAAGTGAGTAACGGGCTCACGTTGGGGGTTGAGTCGGGGGCTATGTCGTGGGCTGGGATCCGGGCTGATCGTGATCGTCTCCGGTGCGCTTGAAGTGCTTGCCGGGGGCTCGTCGCCCGTCGAGGTCTTGGCCTTCTTCGCCATCCTCTGCGCCAATGTCTCTGTGTCTCTGCAGGGGCAGGCCACAACAAGATCAAATGAGATAAGATAATCAAAACAAAGGCTAAGGGGATGAAGAATGCGGCAAGATGCTTACTCATCTACTTCTTCTTCTTCTGGCCTCTCCTCCCTCCTCGGGCTAAAAGAGGAGAGGTTAAATTCAGCCTCTAGTATGGTGTCCGTGCGAGCGGGGGGATGGAGTCCTGGGCCGCTTGGCCGTGGTGGAGGTAGCGGCCGCTTTTTCCTTTGCTGCCGCAGCCGTGCGTCTCGTATGGCGCACGGGTTGTGGCTGGGCCTCTTGCCACTGCACGTCCTTGCCGGCCGCTCCCTTGTCGGGGCCCTCTTTGTGCGAAGAGGCCTGCCGGACTGGCTCGCCGGAGACGGCTTGCCGGAGGACACGTCTCTTCTTCCCCGGGACTGGGGGCTCCTCATGCAGCTCCTCTTCAGCTTCCTCTTCAGCCGTCTCCTCGGCTGTCCCCTCGGCAGAAGGGCCCCCGGCAGCGGTACCACTGTGTTCCCCGGCAGGCTCCCCCCGCTCAGCAAGATCCTCCTCTGCGCTGGCTTCATCTTCCACAAAGCCGATGCTGCCGGCCTCCTCGGCAAGGGCTGCCTCTTCCGCTCTGCTGGCGATGTACACCACCTCCTCGTCGGTGGTGGGGTGGATGAGCTGCGTCTCTTCCCGGACGGCCCTCTCCGATAAGCTATCGAAGAACTCCTGCACCCGCTCCGCGTCTGGCTCGGCCCAGGTATTATCAAGGCCATGGGTGTTGAACACCAGCATCATGGCGATGATTGAGGTCAGGGCGGAGTTGTTGCATAAGGGGATCACCCCCGCCGGCAACCTGAACAGCTTACCGGTCTTGTCGGCCTTGAGCTGGAACAACTTTTGGCAAAGAGCCACGTGCTGCATCACCGTAAAGTTGCGATTCAGGCCGGGGCGCAACCTCATGATGTCTGCCACATTCCGAAACTCCCAAGCTGGCCTCCCCTTGTTATGCAAAGGGGCGATGCGGCGGCAGAGGAAGTCGGCCCCAACCATCTCGAGTGTGAGCCCGGTGGCTTTGAGGCAATAAATTCTGGTGGTTGCAACTGTGAGCTTCCCGTCTTGGGGATCGAGGTCGCCCCAGTTGCCGCCACGGACCAATTTCGTCTGCCGGGGCATACAGAACGGCTGCGGGTCCTTCTCCATGATCCAGCACCACTTGCCCCGCCATTCGTCCCACTTTTCCTTGTGGGTCCTGTCCGGGTACGTCTGCTTGGCCAATGCCCTTGGGATCCAGGTGACGCAGCCAGAAAGAGCCCCTCCTGGCTGGATGCGAGGGACGAAGTAGTGGCAGAAGAGCGCCGTATTGGGGACCACCCCAGCGAAGTTCTCGCAGAGGTGGGCGAAGATGGCCATACACGCCACGACGTTCGGCGTGAAATCCAAAAGATGGAAGCCTAAGGTGTACATGATGTCGATGAAGAAATCCGAAAATGGGGGCGGAGCCCGCAATAAAAGTAATCAACGAAGAAAGGGAATTTATCTTGGGCAAGCACGGCGCAAGAAGCAGGGATGACGCGGGTGGCAGGATGCCCCGTAGTCTCTCTCCCCCACATGCACAGGTACCGGTCCCTGAGCGCGCGCGTGTCGAGCATCAGGGCGAAGACGATGTGCTCCCTCCGCATCTTCACCAGCTCGCTCTCCGGCACCTCTTCTCCCTCGCTCGCCTTGGACGCTCCCTTGCCCTTGCTCATTTTGGGCGCCATTGCAGCCAAGGGAGGGCGGGGGATCGAGAACGGTGAGGGCGCGGCGGCGGCGGACGGAGGAGGAAGCTCTGGTCTGGGCTCGAGGAAGAAGAGGAAGACGATGGTTCCTAGATTGGGAAAGGCAAAGGGGGTAAATGAGTAGCGCCCCTGTGGATTCCTCTTTTTATGGGGAAGGCGCGGGGCTGCCTCTTTACTGTTCGATGTGAAGGCGTTTTCGCAGGCGTGCTGCGACCGTTCGATGCACGACCCCCACGTCGCGCACTCAATGCGGATCATGGGGAAGCGCAACAGACGAGATGATTACAGCAGTTAATCCCTGCCATGCGTGCCCGCACACTATTTGGGCCTGGCCCAACGACGCTTCGCAGTCGTGTATGGCCCAGGCCTGGGGGCTCCTGTCGGTGTACTAAAGTTTGGGCCCTTTGGTACCCCTTACTTGTGCATGGGCAGTTGCAGCCACACCTGCGGCGAGGCTTGGCGGGGGCAGTTGGAGGCAAAATACAAGACGACCAAGGCGGCATCTGAGCCAGTAATCAGAGAGCAGAAGACAAGCTGAGCCCCCGGCAAAGATTCTTGCCTGGGTGATTTGCGAGCCCCAACAAGCTCCTTGTCGGGATGGTTTGCGAAGCCTCAGCAAGACCACCACCCTTGAGGTTGAGAGCTCTGACACATCGACAACGTCAAGACCAAGACTCAGGGGCACATGCATAGTAGCATGCAGATCTTTGTGAAGACTGGTGGCATGCAGATCTTCTTGAAGACCAGAAGGCGAAGTTCCCAGCAAGGTTCTTGCCGGGGACGACGGCGAGGCCCCGGCAAGACTCTTGCCAGGGACGATTACGAGGCCACGGCAAGGCTCATGCATGACAAGGCTCCGCCGCCCTGCCACCATCCCGGCACAGCGATTAGCCAGCCAACCAGGCAAGCACCTGTGTGGTGGCCTGCAGATCTTTGTGAAGATCCTGCCACCGCTCCAGCGCAGCGGCTAGCCAGTCAGCTTGGCGCTGCATGCCGCGTCACCTTAGATGCGTGTCAAGACGGAGTGAGGCAGCGATGGATGGGACGGGCTCTATTTTCGTCCCCGATAAAGTTAGAGGGCACGTAAGCAGCGCATTTAATGCACTTGTCCTAAGACGCCAGAGATAAGCACATGCACTGTAGCACTTTACACCTCCTGTATGCCTGTACGCCACTGTGGTAGCCCCTTGGTATAAAAGGAGGCCCAAGGTGATACAGGAAGGGACTTTTGGACTTTCCGGCCCAGTTTGCATGCGTAGCAGCTAGCCGAAGCTCAAGAACACTCAATATACACTCAATGCAGGACTAGGGTTTTACGCTATTCAGCGGCCCGAACTTGGGTAAAAATTCATCGTGTGTATCGTTAGATCTGCTCTTCGCGCACTCCTCTTCCCTGCCAAACCATAGAAGGGATCCACTCGATCCCATAGGTGTCGTTTTCCCCGGCATACCTCCTCTTTTTTTAGGATTCTAGAGTGTTCCGGAAGGTCTCTTTTATGTGTTCCTCCGGTGTCATGGTTTGAATAATATTGCTTTCAACATTAATAGGCGTACCTGAGATATAGTGTTTAATTCTTTGCCCATTGACCACCTTCGGGTTAGTACATTCGGCATTATTAATCTTGATAGCTCCAGAGTGATAAACCTCCTCGATAATATATGGTCCTTCCCATTTGGAGAGAAGTTTTCCTGCAAAGAATCTAAAACGAGAGTTGTACAAAAGAACATATTCTTCAACTTTGAATTCCCGCTTTTGAATTCTTTTGTCATGCCATCTTTTAACTTTTTCTTTAAATAATTTGGCATTTTCATAAGCTTGGGTTCTCCATTCATCTAATGAGCTAATATCAAATAACCTCTTTTCACCGGCAAGTTTGAAATCATAGTTGAGCTCTTTAATTGCCCAATAAGCTTTATGTTCTAACTCTAGAGGCAAATGACAAGCTTTTCCATAAACCATTTTATATGGAGAGATACCCATAGGATTTTTATATGCTGTTCTGTAGGCCCAAAGTGCATCATCCAATTTCTTAGACCAATTCTTTCGGGACCTATTAATAGTTTTTTTGTAATATTAGTTTTATTTCTCTATTAGTAAGTTCAACTTGACCACTAGATTGAGGATGATAGGGTGACGCAATTCTATGGTTAACATCATATTTAGCAAGCATTTTACGGAAAGCACCATGAATAAAGTGTGACCACCATCGGTCATTAAATATATAGGGACTCCAAACCTCGAGAAAATAACTTCTTTAAGCATTTTAATGGAAGTTTTATGATCAACACTACTAGTTGGAATAGCTTCTACCCACTTAGTGCCATAATCAACAGCAACCAAAATATGTGTATAGCCATTAGAGGAAGGAAAAGGTCCCATATAATCAAAACCCCAAACATCAAATGGTTCAACTCCAAGTGAATAATTCATAGGCATTTCTTGACGCTTACTGATATTACCAATTCTTTGACATTCATCACAAGATAAAACAAACTTATGGGCATCCTTAAAGAGAGTAGGCCAATAAAAACCAGATTGCAATACCTTATGAGCAGTTCTATCTCCCGCATAATGCCCTCCATAAGCTTCGGAGTGACATTTTCATAGGATTTGTTCCTGTTCATGCTCAGGTACACAACGTCTAATAATACCATCTACTCCTTCTTTATAAAGATGTGGGTAATCCCAAAAGTAATGTCTTAAATCATAGAAGAATTTTTTTATTTTATTGGTATGTGAAACTAGGTAGTATGTATTTAGCAACAATATAATTAGCATAGTCAGCATACCAAGGAGTATTATGGGAAACATTTATTGCAGCTAGTTGCTCATCGGGAAAGCTATCATCAATAGGTAGTGGGTCATCAAGAATATTCTCTAACCTAGACAAGTTATCAGCTACGGGGTTCTCAGCTCCTTTTCTATCAGTAATATGTAAATCAAATTGTTGTAGCAAAAGAACCCACCTAATGAGTCTAGGTTTAGCATCTTTCTTTTTGATAAGATATTTAATAGCAGCATGATCAGTGTGAACAATTACTTTGGAATCAACAATATAAGATCTGAATTTGTCACAAGCAAACACAACTGCTAAAAGTTCTTTTCAGTAGTAGCATAATTTCTTTGGGCACTATCTAGAGTTTTCCTAGCATAATGAATAGCATTCAATTTTTATCAACTCTTTGTCCTAGAACAGCACCAACAGCATAATCAATAGCATCACACATAATTTCAAAAGGCAAGTTCCAATCAGGTGGTTGAACAATAGGTGCAGAAGTTAAGGCTTTCTTAAGTGTTTCAAAGGCTTCTACACAATCATCATCAAAAACAAATGGAACATCCTTTTGTAAAAGATTTGTAAGAGGCCTAGAAATTTTAGAGAAGTCTTTAATAAACCTCCTATAGAAACCAGCATGACCAAGGAAACTACGAATACCTTTAATATCTTTAGGACATGGCATTTTCTCAATTGCATCAGCTTTAGCTTTATCCACCTCAATACCTCGTTCAGAAATTTTATGCCCCAAGACAATACCTTCATTAACCATAAAGTGGCACTTCTCCCAAATCAAGACAAGATTAGTTTTCTCACATCTCTGCAAAACTCGATCAAAGTTGCTCAAGCAATCATCAAAAGAAGTTCCATAAACAGAAAAATCATCCATGAAAACCTTAACAATCTTTTCACAAAAATCAGAGAGTATAGCAGTCATACATCTTTGAAAGGTAGCAGGTGCATTGCATAAACCAAAAGGCATACGTTTATAAGCATAAGTTCCAAAAGGGCAAGTAAAGGTTGTTTTCTCTTGATCAGGTTGTGAAACAGGTATTTGAGAAAAACCAGAATATCCATCAAGGAAGCAAAAGTGTGTGGGCTTAGATAATCTTTCCAACATTTGATCAATAAAAGGCAAAGGGTAATGATCTTTTCTTGTTGATTCATTTAATTTTCTGAAATCAATTACCATTCTATAGCCAGTAACAATTCTTTGTGGAATAACTTCATTTTTATCATTCGGAACAACAGTAATACCTCCCTTCTTAGGGACACAATGAACGGGACTTGCCCATCTACTATTAGCTATGGGATAGATTATACCTGCTTCCAGAAGGTTTAATATTCCAGTTCTTACTACTTCTTTCATTTTAAGATTCAAACGTCGTTGATGATCAACAACGGGTTTAGCATCAGGTTCCATATTAATCTTGTGCTGACAGAGAGTGGGACTAATGCCCTTAAGATCATCAAGAGTATATGCAATGGCAGCACAGTGCTTCTTCAGAATATTCAATAATCTTTCTTCTTCATGTTCTGAAAGGTTAGCACTAATAATAACAGGATATATCTTTTTCTCATCGAGATAAGCATATTTCAAAGTGTCAGGCAATTGTTTTAGTTCAAACACGGGATCACCTTTAGGTGGAGGAGGACCTCCTAGAATTTTAATAGGCAAATTGTGTTTGAGCAGAGGTCGTTGTTCAAAGAAAATTTTATCTATTTCATTTCTTTCATGCATATGCATATCATTTTTGTAACACCCCCAGTGGTTAACTACAGTAACCACCCCTTTTGATTATGCCAAGTCAGCATGATTAACAATGCATAATCATCTTTAACATCATATTGCTTTTCAACTCCCAAGTCAAAATTCAAATTTAAATGAAAGTGGAAAATAAAAGTTGTCCAACATAGAAACTAAATTGTTCATTAAATAGCAAATAAATCAGAGACAATTCTAAAATTGAAACCAACATCATTGGAGTTGGGTAAGTGACTCAAACATCTTCAAACAGCGACTAAAAACAATATTTAATAACCATTTATTAAATCTAATTTAAGTATGAAATGATGTTTTGCCCAAACTAATTTTAGGTGTTAGGGAATAAAGCACTGGTATTTATGGACTAGGTCTCCCTTTTTACAAAATTCGGTTTGGGCCTAACTATTTACTAAACAGAGATATATGAATTAAGAATAAAAGAAAAAGACAAAAGCTAAAACAAAAGCTAAAAAAAAAAAACAAACCCCCCTGGGCCTCGCCACAGGCGTCCAGGCCCCAGGCCGGCCCACCCATCCCTATAATCCCCTCGCCCCCCGCAAACCTAACCCCGAACCCCACTCCTCCCCTCGCCCTCCCCTCTCTCTTTGGATCGGGATCGAGCCCGATCCCAGCGCCGCGCCCTCCCCCTCCCTCTGCTCCGGCCAGCTCCGCTCGCGCGCCAGTGCGGGCCGCCGCCGCTCGCCGTCCCTGAAGCCACCTCGACGCCGCCTCGCCCCTCCTCATCTCTCGTGCGACGCCCGCCTGAGGCCACGGCCTCGCCTCGTCACCCGGCCCGATCCCGTCGTCGTTCGCCGCTGCCCGGAGGCCTCCCTCCCTCGCCGGACACGCCTCCCCGTCTCCTCCCCGCCGGACTGCCACGTCCCCTGCGCCGCTCGCCGTCCCCGACCTCCTCCCCGGCTCGCTTCCCCGAGCCTCGCCGCCCCCTCTTCGCACGAACGGAGGGTGAGAACACCCCGGCCTCCGCTCCCCTTTCCCCCTCTACTCCCGCTCGACGCCGTCCCGCTCGCGTAGCCACTGCCCCGCTGAGTCGCTCGCCGTCGCCGCCGTGCGACCGCACCCGCCTCCGTGCCGCTGCTCGCCGCGCCGTGACCTCGCCAGCGCCGCTGCCGCTCGCCTCGCTTGCCCTGCTCCGTCGCCTGGCCCCGCCACTCGCGCCCGCGCTCGCTGTGCCTCCCCTCGCGCCCGCCCGGCCGGCCTCGCCGCGCCGCGCTCCGGCCTTGGCCTCGCCTCTGGTGCACGCGCGCGCGCTGGCCCGGACGTGTCCGGTGCCCGAACAGACACGGCCCGGACATGTCCGCCCCGGCCCTATGACCGACGGGGCCCAGCCCCTGTTTAAAATGGAATTAAAAATAAATAAGTATTAATTAATTAGTTAATTAAATGAATAATTAACTTAATTAATTCTGTTTAATTAAACTAATTAAATAGTTAGTCTAATTAATCTGTTAATTAGTGTTAGTAGACTATGACATGTGGGTCCCCCTTGACCCTGTTGACTGGTCAACCTTGACCCAGTCAACGCTGACTGGATCTGCTGACTGGACCATTTGACTTAGTCAACCTATTTAAATAAATTCCAGAAATTAATAAAAATTTTAGAAAATCATATAAAATAAACCGTAACTCAGATGAAAATACTTTGTACATGAAAGTCGCTCAGAACGACGAGACGAATCCGAATACACGGTCCGTTCGCCCGTCACGCGTCCCTAACTATCCGAACTTGCAACCGTTCCCCTCTTATCCTCTGTCCGATAATTCCAAAGACCCGGGAAATATCGTCAGATATTCTCCCGCTCCGTCTGTTACGTGTGATGCTGCGTTAGACTACCCCTAGCACCGTGTATCGTATTTGTCATGCTCATGTTTGCTATATATTTATACTGTTTCCTCCCCCTCTTCTCTCTCGATAGCCCCCGACCCTGATGTCGTCCCCGAGACCGACGCAGCTCCGGATCCCGAAGACACCATAGACGACCTTGCCCTTGCCGCCGAGCAACCAGGCAAGCCCCTCCCTTGAGCATACCGATATCGCCCATTCTAATTTCTCATGCTTGCATTAGAATTACTGCTGCTGCTGCTTTACCTATTCTGATGCATAGCCTGTTCATTGTAACCTACTGTTGATAATTACCTACATATCCTAAACTGTTTAGTCTAGGCTGGGTAGAGACCTATCAGTGACCCCACTTATCCCGACTGCCGCGCTGGATCGTCAGAAGACCCGATCAATGGGATTGAAGACCAGGCCCCGACACCGCACATCACCCCCCCCCCTTAGTTGTAACGACACTGCAGCGTTACTATCGAGTGTCGAGGGTGAAACCTCATGTAGCACTTCTGATGTTAACTCTGTAGAGTAGTTATTCGGTCGTGGTCATCGAGGGTGATTCCTCCTTCACCGCTTCCGATAACGACGCTGTCGTACAACACCTCAAGTGTGGACCCAGTGAGGGTGATTCCTCCTAGTTCACCTTGACGGATACATCAAGTGGGAATTCAATGAGGGTGATACCTCGGATTCCCTGATGTTATGGACACACGGATACTTGGACTTTACAATGTTACTTGGAAAGGCGGGTCGACCCTGAGGGGTACCCGCGTGTGATGTGAAGGCGGGTTGCCAGTGTGGTGCCCGAGTGGTGAATACGAGGCGCGGCCGGGCATTCTTAACCCTTGCCGCAAGTCCTCGAGACGGGGCGACAGGGTCACATCTTTCGTGAGTCTCTGCTCGTTACCGCAAGCCCTAGTCCTAACGATTTGGATATTTGATCCGAGCAGACCTCTGGTCTGATAGCACTAACCATCACGTGGGCATAGTATGGGCGTTCTGCATCGTATGCATCAGCCGAAAGCTCTGTCAGACGTCCAGTTCAGCCTCGTGGCTGGGCCGGGCCAGTACCATCCAGGACTGAGGTGGTGCTCGTCCCGACCCTGCACACATCGACCCGGAGTGCACAGGGCGATGGCCCATGACCCCTGAGCGCTTAGGATATAGACCGACGGGGACCTCTCTGCTGAGCTGTAGGTAGGGTTGCGATGTGTCGTTTGGCCGACGCCGGGCATGACCCTGGAAAGTGTGTCCGGCCGAAGTTAATCGAGCGTGTTGGGTAAGTTGGTGCACCCCTGCAGGGAAGAACACTTCTATCGATAGCCGGTCCTACGGTAAAGGACACTCGGAGTTGTATCCTGATTGATACAATTTAGAACTGGATACCTGTGATGAGACCTGTATATATGGCTCTGGGATTGCTTCTCGCAGGGAGTCGAGAAGGGATCTCAGGACGAGGTTGATGAATGTATGGCTCTGGGATTGCTTTCTCGCAGGGAGTCGAGAAAGGATCTCTGGGTGAGGTTGATATTATTACTGCTACATTATATTGTATTGTTCTACTCTCTTCTACTGCTGCAAGACTGCTGAAGATGCTAGTCTTCGATAGGACTAGGCCTTCTCTCTATTCTGGCATTTCTGCAGCCCAGTCCACATATACAGCCTCCCCTTGATAATGTTGCATATGTAGTGTAGATCCTTGCTTGCTGAGTACTTCTGAGTACTCACGGTTGCTTTGTTTTCCTTTTTCTCCCCATATCAGTTTGACGTGACCAGAGGATGGAGCCCCCTGAGACAGATGCCCCGACGATCGTTACTACTACTACCCAGAGGATGGATACTACTACGAGTTGACTGACGACCAGGAGTAGGATCGGAGGGTCCCAGGCAGGAGGCCTTCGCCTTTCGATCGTAGTGTTTTATTTTGCCCCGCCTTCCTAAAGGCCTTTCTGTTTCTATTTCATATATGTACTCAGATATCTGATGCTTCCGCTGACGCTTGTTCGCAAGCTTATGTATTCGAGCCCTCGAGGCCCCTGGCTTGTAATATAAAGCTTGTATGACTTTATTTATGTTTTAGAGTTGTGTTGTGATATCTTCCCGTGAGTCCTTAGGCTTGATTGTGTGCATTTGCGTGTATGATTAGTGCACGATCGGGCCGGGGGCGTCACAATTTTCATGGTCTAGCCAATATTGTTCTAGTGGATCAGTAGGGGGCATGACAATAGAAGCAAGACCAATTATTTCGTCCTTACTAGGTAATTATTTCTTATGTGGTTGTCTACTAAACTTGGAGAAATTAAACTCATGAGACTCATTACCAAAGCTAACACCGACAGTTTGTTTTTCACAATCTTTTTTAGCATTCATGGTGTTCAAGAAAGGTCTACCAAAGATAATGGGACAAAAATCGTCTTGTGGGGAACCAAGAACTAGAAAATCAGTAGGGTATTTTATTTTTCCACACAAGACTTCAACATCTCTAACAATCCCAAGTGGTGTGATGGTGTCTCTGTTAGCAAGTTTAATAGTAACATCTATGTCTTCTATTTCAGCGGATGCTATGTCATTCATAATTTCTTGGTATCAGCTAAACGGAATAGCACTCACGCTAGCACCTAAATCACATAAACCATGATAACAATGATATCCTATTTTAGCTGAGACAACAGGCATGCCAACAACAGGTCTATGTTTATCTTTTTCATCGGGTTTGGCAATTCTAGCAGCATCATCGCAGAAGTAAATAACATGCCCATCAATATTTTCTACCAGGAGATCTTTAACCATAGCAACGCTAGGTTCTACTTTAATTTGTTCAATAGGTTTAGGTGCTCTAATATTACTTTTGTGAACCATAGTTGAAACCTTAGCATGTTCCTTTATCCTAACAGGGAAAGGTGGGTTTTCAATATAAGCAGTAGGCACAACCGGATCAACATTGTAAATAATAGTTTCATCTTTAACTTTGACCGGTTCTTTAATTTCTTCTTTAATAGGGGGATGATATTTAAACACCTTCTCCTTAGGGAGATCAACATGAGTAGCAAAAGATTCACAAAAAGAGGCTACTATCTCAGAGTCAAGTCCATATTTAGTGCTAAACTTGTGAAAAGCATCGGTATTCATAAAAGATTTAACACAATCAAATTCAAGCTTAATACCTGACTCTTTACCTTCCTCGAGTTCCCAATCTTCATAGTTGCATTTAATTCTTTCTAAGAGATCCCACCTAAATTCAATAGTCTTCTTCATAAAAGAACCAGTACAAGAAGTATCGAGCATGGATCGATCATCATGAGAAAGTCGAGCATAAAAATTCTGAATAATAATTTCTCTAGAGAGCTCATGATTGGGGCATGAATATAACATTGACTTAAGCCTCCCCCAAGCTAGAGCGATACTTTCTCCTTCACGAGGCCAAAAATTATATATATAATTCCGATCACGATGAACTAGATGCATAGGATAACTTTTTTGGTGAAATTCCAATTTCAATCGATTCCAGTTCCAAGATCCAATATCATCGCATAGCCTATACCATGTCAATGCTTTTCCCTTCAAAGATAAAGGGAAACCCTTCTTCTTAGCTTCATCTCCGGATAAACCTACAAGTGTAAATAATCCATAAATTTCATGCACATATATCAAGTGCATATCATGATGTTCAGTTCCATCTCCTGCATAAGGATTGGCTAGCAGTTGTTCTATCATACCTGAAGGAATTTCATAACCAATAATTTCAGTAGGTGTAGTAGGTTGAGGGGCAACTAATTGTGCTTCCGGTCGAGGTGAAGATACCCCGAACAAACCCCTCAAAGGAAGGTTCTCCATAGTAACAAGTGACAATAAATTTCAGCACGTAGTAATAATTTTTCCTTACCAATTTCCACTTACCAAGAGCGCTTCACTCCCCGGCAACAGTGCCAGAAAAGAGTCTTGATGACCCACAAGTATAGGGGATCAATTGTAGTCCTTTCGATAAGTAAGAGTGTCGAACCCAATGAGGAGCAGAAGGAAATGACAAGTGGTTTTCAGCAAGGTATTTTCTGCAAACACTGAAATAGTAGGTAACAAGTAGTTTGATAGCAAGATAATTTGTAACGAGCAAGTAACAGTAACGGTAAATAAAGTGTAGCAAGGTAGCCCAATTCTTTTGTGGCAAAGGACAGGCCAAAATGGTCTCTTATGATAAGCAAAGCGTTCTTGAGGGTACACGGGAATTTCACCATGTCACTTTCATCATGTTGGTTTGATTCATGTTAACTACTTTGATAATTTGATATGTGGGTGGACCGGTGCTTAGGTGCTGTTATTACTTGAACAAACCTCCTACTTATGATTAACCCCCTCACAAACATCCGCAACTACGAGAAAAGTATTAAGATAAAATCTAACCATAGCATTAAACTTTTGGATCCAAATCGGTCCCTTACGAAGTAGCGCATAAACTAGGGTTTAAGCTTCTGTCACTCTAGCAACCCATCATCTAATAACTACTCCACAATGCATTCCCTTAGGCCCAAATATGGTGAAGTGCCATGTAGTCGACATTCACATGACACCACTAAGGGAATCACAACATACATATCATCAAAATATCGAACACATATCAAGTTCACATGATTACTTGCAACATGACTTCTCCCATGACCTTAAGAACAAAAGTAACCACTCACAAAAAATAATCATGCTCAAGATCAGAGGGGTATTAAATAGCATAATGGATCTGAACATATAATCTTCCACCAAATAAACCATACAGTAATCAACTACAAGATGTAATCAACACTACTAGTCACCCATAGGTACCAATCTGAGGTTCCGGTACAAAGATTGAACACAAGAGATGAACTAGGGTTTGAGGGGAGATGGTGTTGTTGAAGATGTTGATGGAGATTGCCCTCCCAAAGATGAGAGGGTTGTTGGTAATGACGATGGCGATGATTTCCCCCTCCAGGAAGGAAGTTCCCCCGGCGGAATCGCTCCACCGGAGTGCAAAAGTGCTCCTGCCCAAGTTTCGCCTCGAGACGGCGGCGCTTCACCCCGAAAGTCCTCCCTTGATTTTTTCTAGGTTAAAATGACCTATATACCAGAAGATGGGCTCCGGAGGTGGGCCGTGCTAGGCACAACCCACCAGGGCGCGCCTGGGGGCCCAGGCGTGCCCTGGTGTCTTGTGCTCACCAAGGTGGCCCCCTCTGGTAGTTATTTGTTCCAGTATTTTTTATATATTCCAAACTAATTCTCCATAAATTTTCAGCTCATTTGGAGATGTGCAGAATAGGTAACTCTGACGTAGATTTTTTAGGCCTAGAATTCCAGCTGCCGGCATTCCCCCTCTTTGTGTAAACCTTGCATATTATGAGAGAAAAGGCATTAGGATTACTCCAAAAAGCATTATTATGCATAAAAACATTATAAATAACAGTAGGGAAACATGATGCAAAATGGACGTATCAGCGCGCCCTGGTGTCTCGTGGGCACCTGGCAGCCCCCCTCCGGTAGTTCTTTTCTCCAATATTTATTAAATATTCCAAAATGGTTCTCCGTAAAATTTCAGCTCATTTGGAGATGTGCAGAGGTATCTCTAACGTAGCTTTTCCAGGTCTTCAGCTGCCGGTATTCTCCCTCTTTGTGTAAACCTTGCATATTATGAGAGAAAAGGCATTATAATTACTCCATAAAGTGTTATTATGCAAAAACATTATAAATAATAGTAGGAAAACATAATGCAAAATGGACGTATCAACTCCCCCAAGCTTAGACCTTGCTTGTCCTCAAGCGAAAGCCGATATCGAAAATCATGTCCACATGTTTAGAGAGAGAGATGTCGATAAAAACAAAATACAGACATAGTAGCATCATGATTATTATCATAACAGCAACAAACTTTGTCATAAAGCTTTATCATATAACTTCTCATGAACAAGTAACAATTGATCACAACATCGAAGTAAAAAAGCATAAACTTTATTGAAAACCAACAAACTATGTTCTCAGTCAACTTTGCAACTATAATTCATGATATTTTCAGGAAGGGTCACATATCGGAGCCTTTTGGCAAGTCCACATACTCAACCATCATTTAATCTTCTATTATTGCTAAAACTCACAACATATATATGAGCAAAAAGTTTCAACCGGACACATAGAAAGATAGGGGCTTATAGTTTTGCCTCCCAACTTATTCACCTCAAGGGTGATGTGAACAATAATAACTCATGATCACTCACGTCCAACTGGATATATGTGCCTAGATCTTTCCCCACCACATGATGCTTGCCAAAGAGAAAATAAAAATGAATGTAGGAAAATACTTTGACTCTTGCATAAAAAGTAAATACATAAAACTAAAAGATAGGCCCTTCGCAGAGGGAAGCAAAGGTTGTCATGCGCTTTTTGGTCTGTATGCACAATCTCTTAGTGCAAAAGAACGTCATGTTATATTGCCCCTTATGATAGCAACCTTAATTATGCAGTCCGTTGCTTTTATTACTTTGCCATCACAAGTCAGTACAACGCTTAATTTCTCTTACACTAAATGATCAAACACATTTAGAAGCAATTTTTATTTCCTTATTACACCAATGACAACTTACTTGAAGGATCTTACTCAATCCATAGGTAGGTATGGTGGACTCTCAAAACATGAGTTTGGGTTTAAGGTTTTTGGATGCACAAGTAGTATCTCTACTTAGTATGGAATTTTGGCTAGCAAAGATATTGAGCAAGCACCACATGTTGAAGGATCTATGACAATATAACTTCTTTGTGAATATGAACAAACATAAATCATTACATTATCTTCCTTGTCCAACGTCAACAGTTTGGCATAAGATATTTAGTGGGGGCTCACAATCATAAAAGATGTCCAAGATAGTGTATTTGCATGTGAATCTTCTCTTCCCTTATTAATTCTTTCATGAATTGCATCATTGACTAATGCTATGTTTGTCAACTTTCAACAAATTTTACCACTTATACTTTTCCTTATGTGATGTCATTACTCACCATAAGATTACCATATGAACTTTTTCATTATTTCCTTTTATTTTTATTGAAACATAAAAGTAAAGAAGCAAAAACTCACACTAAACTTTATTATATAACTCTCACTCGATTACATATGTAGATAGATCATGAAACTAGCACTCGAAAATAGATCATACTAAACTTTTATTCAACTAAATCACGGAATAGCTAAGGATCGAACTAAGATAAGTAAAGGTAATAAAAGTGATGGTGATACGATACCGGGGCATCTCCCCCAAGCTTGGCAAAAGCCAAGGGGAGTGCCCATACCCGTGTACTCAAGTTTCCTTTGGTGATGAAGATGATGGTGGTGATGAGGTAGTAGCGTCACACTTCAGGATCAATAGGTACTCCAATCTACGAATGATGCTCCGGAGGGTGATGATTTGCTCTTGTAACAAAATATTTTCACGAGTGAGATATGTATTCTGAATACGAACCATTTCAAAGGCCCTAAAGGCCTCAATTTTAGTAGGGGTGAGATGGTTGTAGTAGGGTTGAAGGATATCTTCTTCTTCTATTATCATGGCCTACCCTCCTGCTTGAACTTGATCTCCCGTAGCTTCCTTGCCCTTGTCCTTCTTGATGGCTTATTTTTGTCCCTCTCTTTTCAGTTCCATCTTCATCAGCCAAGCATCTTCTTCTACGTTGTTGGAGGAGGGAGAAGATATTATGCCTGGCTTGATGGATCTAACAGAGAAACAACACGAAACAAGAACAGAGGATTTCTCCATGATACGGTGGTCAAATCGTCTGGGAGTATATATAAAGATTTTTTATCTTGTGAAACAAGCATACGGAAGGAAAACGGAGTTGGGAAGGTGCCCGAGGGGGCCACCACCCACCAGGGTGCGCCAGGGGGGTAGGCGCACCCTGGTGTCTCGTGGGCACCTGGGTTGCCTTCCCGGTTATTTCTTATTTTCCTATTTTTTCTAATATTCCAAAACTGACAGAAAATATTTTTGCGGATTTTTCGAAGTCCGTTTACTTACTGTATCACGTACCTCTTCTTTTTCAGGGTTCTAGAGTGTTCTGGAAGGTTCTTTTATGTGTTCCTCCAGTGTCATGGTTTGAATAATATTGGTTTCAACATTAATGGGTGTACCTGAGATATAGTGTTTAATTCTTTGTCCATTGATCACCTTCTGGTTAGTACCTTCGGCATTTTTAATCTTGATAGCTCCAGAGCGATAAACTTCTTCGATGATATATGGTCCTTCCCATTTGGAACGAAGTTTTCCTGCAAAAAATCTAAAACGAGAGTTGTATAATAGAACATATTCACCCACTTTGAATTCCCGCTTTTGGATTCTTTTGTCATGCCATCTTTTAACCTTTTCTTTAAATAGTTTGGCATTTTCATAAGCTTGGGTTCTCCATTCATCTAGTGAGCTAATATCAAATAACCTCTTTTCTCCGGCAAGTTTAAAATCATAATTGTGTTCTTTAATTGCCCAATATGCTTTATGTTCTAACTCAAGAGGTAAATGACAAGCTTTTCCATAAAACATTTTATATGGAGAGATACCCATAGGATTTTATTTAGTTCTGTAGGCCCAAAGTGCATCATCTAATTTCTTAGATCAATTCTTTCGGGACCAATTGACAGTTTTTTGTAATATTAATTTTATTTCTCTATTGCTAAGTTCAACTTGACCACTAGATTGAGGATGATAGGGTGATGCAATTCTATGGTTAACATCATATTTAGCAAACATTTTATGGAAAGCACCATGAATAAAATGTGATCCACCATCAATCATTAAATATCTAGGGACTCCAAATCTTGGAAAAATAACTTCTTTAAGCATTTTAATGGAAGTGTTATGATCAACACTACTAGTTGGAATAGCTTCTACCCACTTAGTAACATAATCAACAGCAACCAAAATATGTGTATACCCATTAGAGGAAGGAAAAGGTCCCATATAATCAAAGCCCCAAACATCAAATGGTTCACCAACAAGTAAATAATTCATAGGCATTTCCTGACGCTTACCGATATTACCTATTCTTTGACATTCATCACAAGAGAAGGCAAACTTACGGGCATCCTTGAAAAGAGTAGGCCAATAAAAACCAGATTGTAATACCTTATACGCAGTTCTATCTCCTGCATGATGTCCTCCATAGGCTTCGGAATGACATTTCCATAGGATTTGTTCTTGTTCATGCTCAGGTACACAACGTCTAATAATACCATCTACTCCTTCTTTATAAAGGTGTGGGTCATCCCAAAAGTAATGTCTTAAGTCATAGAAGAATTTTTTCTTTTGTTGGTATGTGAAACTAGGTGGTATAAATTTAGCAACAATATAATTATCATAGTCAGCATACCAAGGAGTATTATGAGAAGCATTTATTACAGCTAGTTGTTCATCAGGGAAGCTATCATCAATAGGTAGTGGGTCATCAAGAATATTTTCTAACCTAGACAAGTTATCAGCTACAGGGTTCTCAGCTCCTTTCCTATCAGTGATGTGTATGTTAAATTCTTGTAACAAGAGAACCCACCTAATGAGTGTAGGTTTAGCATCTTTCTTTTCCATAAGATATTTTATAGCAGCATGATCAGTGTGAACAATTACTTTGGAATCAACAATGTAAGATCTGAATTTATCACAAGCAAACACAGCTGCTAAAAATTCTTTCTCGCTGGTAGCATAATTTCTTTGGGCATTGTCTAGAGTTTTGCTAGCATAATGGATAACATTCAATTTCTTATCAACTCTTTGTCCTAGAACAGCACCAACAGCATAATCACTAGCATCACACATAATTTCAAAAGGCAAGTTCCAATCAGGTGGTTGAACAATAGGTGCAGAAGTTAAAGCTTTCTTAAGTGTTTCAAAGGCTTCTACACAATCATCATCAAAAACAAATGGAACATCCTTCTGTAAAAGATTAGTAAGAGGCCTAGAAATTTTAGAGAAGTCTTTAATAAACCTCCTATAGAAACCAGCATGACCAAGGAAATTACAAATACCTTAATATCTTTAAGACATGGCATTTTCTCAATCGCATCAACTTTAGATTTGTCCACCTCAATACCTCATTCAGAAATTTTATGCCCCAAGACAATACCTTCATTAACCATAAAGTGGCACTTCTCCCAATTCAAGACAAGATTAGTTTGTTCACATCTCTGCAAAACTCGATCAAGGTTGCTTAAGCAATCATCAAAAGAAGTTCCATAAACGGAAAAATCATCCATGAAAACCTCAATAATCTTTTCACAAAAATCAAAGAATATAGCAGTCATACATATTTGAAAGGTTGCAGGTGCATTACATAAACCAAAGGGCATACGTCTATAAGCATAAGTTCCAAAAGGGCAAGTAAAAGTGATTTTCTCTTGATCAGGTTGTGAAACAGGTATTTGAGAGAAACCAGAATATCCATCAAGAAGACAAAAGTGTGTGTGCTTAGATAATCTTTCTAGCATTTGATCAATAAAAGGCAGTGGGTAATGATCTTTTCTAGTAGCTTTATTTAATTTTCTAAAATCAATTACCATTCTATAGCCAGTAACAATTCTTTGTGGGATAAGTTCATTTTTATCATTAGGAACAACAGTAATAACTACTTTCTTAGGGACACAATGAACAGGACTTACCCATCTACTATCAGCTATGGGATAGATTATACCTGCTTCCAGAAGCTTTTGTATTTTAGTTCTTACCACTTCTTTCATCTTAGGATTCAAACGTCGTTGGTGATCAACAATAGGTTTAGCATCGGGCTCATATTAATTTTGTGCTGACAGAGAGTGGGACTAATGCCCT
Organism: Thinopyrum elongatum; assembly: GCA_011799875.1. Lineage (NCBI taxonomy): Eukaryota > Viridiplantae > Streptophyta > Magnoliopsida > Poales > Poaceae > Thinopyrum > Thinopyrum elongatum. The sequence goes on from CM022298.1 coordinate 417,520,683, forward strand.
TAAGATCATCAAGAGTATATCTAATAGAAGCATGGTGCTTCCTCAGAATTTTTAATAATCTCTCTTCTCCATATTTTGAAAGGTTAGCACTAATAATAACAGGATATATCTTTTTCTCATCAAGATAAGCATACTTCAGAGTGTCAGGCAATTGCTTTAATTTAAACACAGGATCACCTTTAGGTGGAGGAGGACCTCCTATAGTTTCAATAGGCAAATTGTGTTTAAGGATAGGTTGTTGTTCAAAGAATATTTTATCTATTTCATTTCTTTCACGCAAGTGCATATCATTCTCATGGTCTAGCAAATATTGTTCTAAAGGATCAGTAGGGGGTACGGCAATAGAAGCAAGACTAATTATTTCATCTTTACTAGGCGATTCTTCGTCATGAGGTTGTCTACGAAACTTAGAGAAATTAAACTCATGAGACACATCACCTAAGCTAGCACTGACAGTTTCTTTCTCACAATCTGTCTTAGCATTGACAGTGTTCAAGAAAGGTCTAGCAAAAATTATGGGACAAAAGTGATCTTGTGGGGAACCAAGAACTAGAAAACAAGTAGGGTATTTTATTTTCCAACACAACACTTCAACATCTCTAACAATCCCAAGTGGTGTCATGGTGTCTCTATTTGCAAGTTTAATAGTAGCATCTATGTCTTCTATTTCAGCAGGTGCTATGTCATTCATGATTTCTTGGTATAAGGTAAAAGGAATAGCACTCACACTAGAACCTAAGTCACATAAACCGTGATAGCAATGATCTCCTATTTTAACTGAGACGACAGGCATGCCAACAGCAGGTCTATGTTTATCTTTTTCATCGGGTTTGGCAATTCTACCAGCTTCATCATAGAAGTAAATAACATGCCCATCAATGTTTTTGACCAAGAGACCTTTTACCATAGCAACACTAGGTTCAACTTTAATTTGTTCAAAAGGTTTAGGTGCTTTAATATTACTTTTGCGAACCACGAGTGATACCTTAGCATGTTACTTTATCCTAACAGGGAAAGGTGGTTTTTCAATATAAGCAGTAGGCACAATTGGATCAACACTGTAAATGATAGTTTCATCTTTAGCTATTATCGGTTCTTTAGTTTCTTCTTTAATAGGGGGATGATATTTAAACCACTTCTCTTTAGGCATATTAACATGAGTAGCAAATGATTCACAGAAAGAGGCTACTATCTCAGAGTCAAGTCCATATTTAGTGCTAAACTTGTGAAAAGTATCGGTATTCATAAAAGATTTAACACAATCAAACTCAAGCTTAATACCTGACTCTTTACCTTTGTTGAGTTCCTAATCTTCAGAGTTGCATTTAATTCTTTCTAAAATATCCCACCTGAATTCAATAGTCTTCTTCATAAAATAACCAGTACAAGAAGTATCGAGCATGGATTGATCATCACGAGAAAGTCGAGCATAAAAATTCTGGATAATAATTTCTCTTGAGAGCTCATGATTGGGGCATGAATATAACATTGACTTAAGCCTCCCCCAAGCTAGAGCAACACTTTCTCCTTCACGAGGCAAAAATATATATATATATAATTCCGATCACGATGAACTTGATGCATAGGATAATTTTTTTGGTCAAATTCCAGTTTCAATCGATTCCAGTTCTAAGATCCAATATCATCACATAGCCTATACCATGTCAATGCTTTTTCCTTCAAAGATAAAGGGAAAACCTTCTTCTTAACTTCATCTCCGGGTAAACCTGCAAGCTTAAACAATCCACAAATTTCACCCACATGTATCAAATGCATATCAGGATGTTTCGTTTCGTCTCCTGCATAAGGATTAGCTAGCAGTTGTTCTATCATACCCAAAGGAATTTCATAACCAATATTTTTAGTAGGTGCAGTAGGTTGAGGGGCAACTCTTTGTGTTTCCGGTCGTGGTGAAGATACCCCGAACAAACCCCTCAAAGGATTGTTTTCCATAGTAACAAGTGATAATAAATTTCAGCACGTAGTAAGTTTTTCCTTACCGATTTCCACTTACCAAGAGCGCTTCACTCCTCGGCAATGGCGCCAGAAAAGAGTCTTGATGACCCACAAGTATAGGGGATCAATCGTAGTCCCTTCAATAAGTAAGCGTGTCATACCCAACGAGGAGCAGAAGGAAGTGACAAGTGGTTTTCAGCAAGGTAATTTCTGCAAGCACTGAAATTGTAGGTAACAGGTAGTTTGATAGCAAGATAATTTTAAGGACAAGTAACGGTAACAGTAAATAAAGTGCAGCAAGGTAGCCCAATCCTTTATGTAGCAAAGGACATGCTGGAACGGTCTCTTATAATAAGCAAAGCATTCTTGAGGGCTCATGGGAAATTCATCCAGTCACTTTCATCATGTTGGTTTGATTCGCGTTCGCTACTTTGATAATTTGATATGTGGGTGGACCGGTGCTTGGGTGTTTTTCTTACTTTAACAGGCCTACCACTTATAATTAACCCCCTCGCAAGCATCCACAACTACGAAAGAAGTATTAAGATAAAATCTAACCATAACATTAAACATATGGATCCAAATTAGTCCCTTGCGAAGTAGCGCATAAACTAGGGTTTAAGATTTTAGCACTCTAGCAACCCTTCATCTAATAACTACTCCATAATGCATTACCTTATGCCCAAAGATGTTTAAGTGTCATGTAGTTGACGTTCACATAACACCACTAGGGGAATCACAACATACATATCATCAAAATATCGAACACATATCAAATTCACATGATTACTTGCAACATGACTTCTCCCATGGCCTCAAGAACAAAGGTAACTACTCACAAATAATATTCATGCTCAAGATCAGAGGGGTATTAAATAGCATAATGAATCTGAACATATAATCTTCCACCAAATAAACCACATAGCAATCAACTACAAGATGTAATCAACACTACTAGTCACCCACAGGTACCAATCTGAGGTTCTGGTACAAAGATTGAACACAAGAGATGAACTAGGGTTTGAGATGAGATGGTGTTGTTGAAGGTGTTGATGGATATTGGCCTCCCAAAGATGAGGGGGTTGTTGGTGATGACGATGGCTTCGATTTCCCCATCTGGGAGGGAAGTTCCCCGGTGGAATCGCTCTGTCGGAGGGCAAAAGTGCTCCTGCCCAAGTTTCGCCTCGATACGGCGGCGCTCCGTTCCAAAAGTATTCTTCTTATTTTTTCTAGGTCAAAAGACCTCATATACCAGAAGATGGGCACCGGAGGTGGGCTGGGCTGCCCACCACCCACCACGGCGTGCCTGGGGGGCCTAGCGCGCCCTGGTGTCTCGTGGGCACCTGGCAGCCCCCCTCCAGTAGTTCTTTTCTCCAATATTTATTAAATATTCCAAAATAATTCTCCGTAAAATTTCAGCTCATTTGGAGATGTGCAAAATAGGTATCTCTGACGTAGCTTTTTCAGGCCCAGAATTCCAGCTGCCGGTATTCTCCCTCTTTGTGTAAACCTTGCATATTATGAGAGAAAAGGCATTAGAATTACTCCATAAAGTGTTATTATGCATAAAAACATTATAAATAACAGTAGGAAAACATGTTGCAAAATGGACGTATCATTCATCACCTCCGGAAGGTAGGGGTTGATGACCTTCTCGTAGAACTTGTCCTTGGATGAACTTGGAGACGTCATGGCGATCTAGATCTGTTAGAAAAATAGCTCAACACAAGAACAGATGATGTTGTCGCAATATGGTGGTCAAAACCTCTGGGAGTTTATATAATGATTTTTTATCATGCAAAACAAGTAATCTGGGAGAAAACAGAGTCCGGACGACACATGAGGGCTCCACAAGCTCGGGAGGCACGCCCAGGGGGGTAGGGTGCGCCCCCAGGCTTGTCGCCTGCTCGTGCGCTTCCTAGACTACTTATTATTTTCCTAATTTTTAAATATTCCAAAACAGAGTAAAATTGCTTTTATGGAACTTTTGGAGTCGGTTTACTTACCGTATCACATACCTATTCCTTTTTCAGGGTTCTGGGGCGTTCTGAAAAGTTTCCATTATGTACTCTCCGGTGTTATGGAATGAATAATATTAGTCTCAATATTTATAGGCGTACCTGAGATATAATGCTTAATTCTTTGTCCATTCACCACCCTCGGGTTGGTGCCTTTGGCGTTGATCTTGATAGCACCGGACTGATAAACTTCTTCAATAATGTAAGGTCCTTCCCATTTGGAGAGAAGTTTTCCTACAAAAAAACTTAAACGAGAATTGTATAGCAAGACTTGGTCACCTACATTAAATTCTCGCTAATGTATTCTTTTGCCATGCCATCTTTTAACCTTTTCTTTAAACAGTTTAGCGTTTTCATAGGCTTGGGTTCTCCATTCATCAAGTGAGCTAATGTCAAATAACCTCTTTTCACCGGCAAGTTTAAAATCATAGTTGAGCTCTTTAATTGCCCAATAAGCTTTATGTTCTAATTCTAGAGGTAAATGTCATGATTTTCCATAAACCATTTTATATGGAGACATACCCATAGGATTCTTATAAGGAGTTCTATAAGCCCATAGTGCATCATCAAGTTTCTTAGACCAATTCTTCCTAGATCTGTTGACAGTATTTTGCAAGATCAACTTTATTTCCCTATTACTTAATTGTACTTGACCACTAGACTAAGGATGATAAGGAGATGCAATTTTATGGTTAACATCATATTTAGCAAGAAGTTTACGGAAAGCACCATGAATGAAGTGTGAACCACAGTCTGTCATTAAATATCTAGGGACTCCAAACCTCGGGAAAATAACTTCTTTAAGCATTTTAATAGAAGTGTTGTGATCAGCACTAGTAGTTGGAATAGCTTCTACCCACTTAGTAACATAATAAATAGCAACTAAAATATGAGTATACCCATTGGAGGAAGGAAAAGGTCCCATATAATCAAATCCCCAAACATCAAATGGTTCAATAACAAGTGAATAGTTCATAGGAATTTCCTGACATCTACCAATATTACCAATTCTTTGACATTCATCACAAGATAAAACAAACTTATGTGCATCTTTGAAAAGAGTAGGCCAATAAAAACCAGATTGTAATACCTTTTGTGCAGTTCTGTCTCCCGCATGGTGTCCTTCATATGACTCGGAGTGACACTTCCATAAGATTTTTTTCCTGTTCATGCTCAGGTATACAACGTCTAATAATACCATCTACTCCTTCTTTATATAGATGTGGGTCATCCCAAAAGTAATGTCTTAAATCAAAGAAAAACTTATTCTTTTGTTGGTATGTGAAACTAGGTGGTATATATTTAGCAACAATGTAATTGGCATAGTCTGCATACCAAGGAGTATTACAAGAAGCATTTATAACAACTAATTGTTCATCAGGAAAACTATCATTAATTGGCAGTGGGTCATCAAGAACATTTTCCATCCTAGACAGATTATCAGCTACAGGATTCTCAGCTCCTTTTCTATCAATGGTATGCAAGTCAAATTCTTATAACAACAGCACCCACCTAATTAACCTAGGTTTCACATCTTTCTTTTCCATGAGATATTTAATAGCAGCATGTTCAGTGTGCATAGTTACCTTAGAATCAACAATGTAAGGTCTGAACTTATCACATGCAAACACAATTGCTAAGAATTCTTTCTTAGCAGTAGCATAATTTCTTTGAGCAAGCACTATCTAAGATTTCACTAGCATAGTGAATAACATTTAATTTCTTATCAACTCTTTGTCCTAGAACAGCACCAACAGCATAATCACTAGCATCACACATAATTTCAAAAGGCAAGTTCCAATCAGGTGGTTGAATAATAGGTGAAGAATTTAAAGCTTTCTTAAGTGTTTCAAAGGCTTCTACATAATCATCATAAAAAACAAATGGAACATCCTTTTGTAAAAGATTAATAAGATGCCTAGAAATTTTAGAGAAGTCTTTAATAAACCTCCTATATAAACCAGCATGACCAAGGAAACTACGAATACCTTTAATATCTTTAGGACATGGCATTTTCTCAATTGCATCAACTTTAGCTTTGTCCACCTCAGACCTTGTTGCACAGCCGCCTCAGACCTTGTTGCAGAGATCAAGGCTTTCTTAAGTATTTCAAAGGCTTCTACACAATCATCATAAAAAATGAATGGAACATCTTTTTGCAAGAGATTAGTAAGAGGCCCAGAAATTTTATAGAAGTCTTTAATAAATCTTCTATGGAAACCAGCATGACCAAGGAAACTTCTTATACCTTTGATATCTTTAGGACATGGCATTTTCTCAATTGCATCAACCTTAGCTTTATCAACTTCAATACCTCTTTCAGAAATTTTATGCCCCAAGACAATACCTTCATTCACCATAAAGTGGCACTTCTCCCAATTCAAGACAAGATTAGTTTCTTCACATCTCTGCAAAACTCGATCAAGGTTGCTTAAGCAATCATCAAAAGAAGTTATGTATACGGAAAATCATCCATGAAAACCTCAACAATCTTTTCACAAAAGTCAGAGAATATAGCAGTCATACATCTTTGGAAAGTAGCAGGTGCATTGAATAAACCAAAAGGCATACGTCTATAAGCAAAAGTACCAAAAGGGCATGTAAAAGTAGTTTTTTCTTGATCCTCTTGTGACATAGGTATTTGGGAAAAACCAGAGTATTCATCTAGAAAACAGAAATGTGTATGCTTTGATCACATGCCTAGCATTTGATTAATAAATGGTAGGGGGTAACGATCCTTCCTAGTGGCTTTGTTTAGTTTTCTAAAATCAATTACCATCCTATAACCTGTTATAATGCTTTGTGGGATAAGTTCGTTCTTATCATTAGGGACAACAGTGATACCTCCCTTCTTAGGAACACAATGAACAGGACTTACCCATCTACTATCAGCTATATGATAGATTATACCTGCTTCCAGGAGCTTTAATATTTCATTTCTTACCACTTCCTTCATCTTAGGATTTAATCATCGCTGGTGATCAACAACTGGCTTCGCATCAAGCTCCATATTAATCTTGTGCTGACATAGAGTGGGACTAATGCCCCTAAGATCATCAAGAGTATATCCAATAGCGGCACGGTGCTTTCTTATAGTTTTCAACAATCTCTTTTCTTCATTCTCTGAAAGGTTAGCACTAATAATAACATGATATATCTTCTTTTCATCAAGGCAAGCATATTTCAATGTGTCAGGCAATTGCTTAAGCTCAAACACAGGATCACTCTTGAGTGGAAGAGGATCTCCAAGAGTCTCAACAGGCAAATTATGTTTCAAAATAGTATTTGTTTAAAGAATATCTCATCTATTTCGTTTCTTTCATGCATATGCATATCATTTTCATGGTCTAGCAAATATTGTTCTAACGGATCAGTAGGAGGTACGACAATAGAAGCAAGACCAATAATTTCATCCTTACTGAGGTTGTCTATGGAATTTGGAGGAATTAAACTCATGAGACACATCACCAAAGTTAACATTGACAATTTCCTTAGCACAGTCAATCTTAGCATTAACCGTATTCAGAAAAGGTCTACCAAATATAATGGGACAAAAATCATCATGTGGGGAACCAAGAACTAGAAAATCAGTAGGGTATTTAATTTTCCCACACAAGACTTCAACATCTCTAACAATCCCAAGTGGTGAAATAGTATCTCTATTAGCAAGTTTAATAGTAACATCAATGTCTTCTATCTCAGCAGGTGCAATATCATTCATAATTTCTTGATATAGGGTAAATGGAATAGCACTGACAGTCACACCCAAATCACATTAGCCATGATAAAAATGATATCCTATTTTAACAGAGACAACAGGCATGCCAACAACAGGTCTATTTTTATCTTTAGGATCAGGGTTGGCAATTCTAGTAGCTTCATCACAGAAATAAATAATATGCCCATCAATATTATCAACTAAGAGATCTTTAACCATAGCAACATTAGGTTCAACTTTAATTTGTTCATAGGGTGTAGGTGCTATTATATAACTTTTGTTGACCACAGTTGAAACCTTAGCATGTTCTTTTATCCTTACAGCAAAAGGGAGTTTCTCATTATAAGCAGTAGGAATAACTGGATTAACACTATAAGTAATAATTTCTTCTTTAGCTTTAGTAGGTTCTTCTACTTCTACTTCAATATGGGGATGATATTTAAACCACTTCCCCTTGGGGAGATCAACATGAGTAGCAAATGATTCACAGAAAGAAGCTACTACCTCAGAGTCAAGTCCATACTTAGTGCTAAAATTATGAAAAGCATCGGTATCCATAAAAGATTTAACACAATCAAACTCAAGCTTTATACCTGACTCTTTACCTTTGTCAAGTTCCCAATCTTCAAAGTTGCATTTAATTCTTTCCAAAAGATCCCATCGGAATTCAATAGTCTTCTTCATAAAAGAACCAGTACAAGAAGTATCGAGCATGGATTGATCATTACGAGAAAGCCGAGCATAAAAATTCTGCATAATTATTTCTCTTGAGAGATCATGATTGGTGCATGGATACATCATTCACTTAAGCCTCCCCCAAGCATCAACGATACTTTCTCCTTCACGAGGCCAAAAATTATATATATAATTCCGATCACGATGAACCAGATGCATAGGGTAAAACTTTTGATGAAATTCCAATTTCAATCGGTTCTAGTCCCATATTCCAATATCATCACATATCCTATACCATGTCAATGCCTCCCCCCCCCCCCCAAAGATAAAGGGAAAACCTCTTAACTTCATCTCCGGGTAAATCTGCAAGCTTAAATAATCCACAAACTTCATCCACATAGATTAGGTGCATATCAGGATGTACCGTTCCATCTCTTGCATAAGGATTAGCTATCAGTTTCTCTATCATACCCGAAGGAATTTCATAATAAATATTTTCAGTAGGTGCAGTAGGTTGAGGGATAACTCCTTGTGCTTCCGGTCGAGGTGAAGATACCCCGAACAAGCCCCTCAAAGGATTACTTTCCATAGTGACAAGTGACAGTAAATTTCAACACGTAATATAAATGTTTCCTTACCAAATTCCACTCACCAAAGGCGGTTCACTCCCCGGCAACGGCGCCAGCAAAGAGTATTGATGACCCACAAGTATAGGGGATCAATCATAGTCCTTTTGATAAGTAAGAGTGTCGAACCCAACGAGGAGCAGAAGGAAATGACAAGCGGTTTTCAGCAGTGTATTCTCTGCAAGCACTGGAATTATCGGTAACAAATAATTTGGTAGCAAGGTAATTCGTAACGGGTAACAAGTAACAAGTGTAATGAAGGTGCAGCAAGGTGGCCCAATCCTTTTTATAGCAAAGGATAAGCCTGGACGAGCTCTTATATAAAGCAAAGAGCTCCCGAGGACACATGTGAATTATCATCAAGTTAGTTTTCATCATGCTCATATGATTCGCGTTCGCTACTTTGATAATTTGATATGCGGGTGGACCGGTGCTTGGGTGCTATCCTTACTTGGACGAGCCTCCCACTTATGTTTAACCCCTCTTGCAAGCATCCGCAACTACGAAAGAAGAATTAAGATAAATCTAACCATAGCATTAAACATGTGGATCCAAATCAGCCCCTTACGAAGCAACGCATAAACTAGGGTTTAAGCTTTTGTCACTCTAGCAAACCATCATCTACTTGCTACTTCCCAATTCTTTACCCTAGGCCCAAATCACGATGAAGTGTCATGTAGTCGACGTTCACATAACACCACTAGAGGAAAGACAACATACATCTCATCAAAATATCGAACGAATACCAAATTCACATGATTACTTTTAACAAGACTTCTCCCATGTCCTCAGGAACAAAAGTAACTACTCACAAAGCATGTGCGTGTTCATGATCAGAGGGGTATTGAATATCATTAAGGATCTGAACATATGATCTTCCACCAAATAAACCAACTAGCATCAACTACATGGGGTAATCAATACTACTAGAAACCCACAGGTACCAATCTGAGGTTTTGAGACAAAGATTGAATAGTAGAGATGAACTAGGGTTTGAGATGAGATGGTGCCGGTGAATATGTTGATGAAGATTGGTCCTCCCACGATGATAGGATCGTTGTTGATGACGATGGCTTCGATTTCCCCCTCCCAGAGGGAAGTTTCCCCGCTGGAATCTCTCCGCCGGAGACCTAGATTGCTCTTGCCCAGGTTCCGCCTCGAGACGGTGGCACTTCGTCCCGAAAGTCCTCTCTCTATTTTTTCTAGATCCAAACACTTCATATAGTAGAAGATGGGCACCGGGGGCTGGCCAGGGGGCCCACAAGCTCAGGGGGCGGGCCCTAGGGGATAGGGCGCGCCCCCAGGCTTGTGGCCACCTGGTGGGTCCCCTCCTAGTATTTCTTCGCCCAATATTTTTTATATATTCCAAAACAATTCTCCGTAAAGTTTCAGGACATTTGGAGTTGTGCAGAATAGGGATCTCAGATTTGCTCCTTTCCGGTCCAGAGTTCCAGGAGCCGGCATTGTCCCTCTTCATGTGAATCTTACAAAATAAGAGAGAAAAGGCATAAGAATTGCATCATAAAGTGTAATAACAGTCCATAATGCAATAAATATCAACATAAAAACATGATGCAAAATGGACGTATCAGTGCTCGGGGTAACCCGAGCCCCTCCATAGACACCTCTCTGACCAGTCTGGGTGCTCGGGGTCACCCGGGCCGCTCCCGAACCTCCTCTGATCACCCCGGATGCCTGGGGTCTTGGACCCCCGGGTGCCCAGGCTCCTCCGCCACCTCCTCTCGGCCCCTCCGGGTTCCCGGGGTTGGGACCCCCAGGTGCCCGGCCCCTTTGCCCTGTTGCTTTCCTTGTGTTCGGGTGCCCGAGGTTTTTCCCCTAGGTGCCCGGGGTTGTATGGCTTTTTCTTTGTTGGGTTCGGGTGCCCGGACTCCTTTTGTCCCGGTGCCGGGGGTGGAGGCTGTGTGCAATGGTCACATTTTTCTTGGGGGTATTTATACCCCCTTCTTCCACCTCCAACCCTAATCCTCTTGCAAGTCCCCCCCCCCACCATTGTTGACCTCTTGGAGCTTGCTAACTCTTGATTCCTCCTATGATTCTTGATTCTTTTTTTAGGGAAAAGAGAGAGGAGATCTAGATCTATATTTCCACCAATAATTTTCTCCTCTAAGTGAGGGGAACCTTGTGGATCTAGATTTTTGAGTTCTTTTGTGTTCTCCTTGTTCTTCCTCTCATATTCCTCCATAGATTTTGTTGCTTTGGTGGGATTTGAGAGTGAAGGACTTGGGCACTCCGTGTGCCCTTGCCATTGCATTTGGTGCATTAGCTTGAGTTCTCCACGGTGATAAGTGGAAGTGAAAAGTTGAGAAGCTTATTACTCTTGGGTGTTGGGGCACCCTAGAGCTTGTTCCTCTTGGGTGCTTTGGTGCCCTAGACGGTTGGTGTTGCAGAGCTCAATCATTGTGGTGGAATGCTCTGGGAAAGCGTCGAGGTCTCCAATTAAGTTGTGGAGATTGCCCCGAGCAATTTGTATGGGTTCCGGTGACCGCCCCAAGGGTTGCCAATTGTACGGGGTCGGTGACCACCCCCAAGGGTTGCCATTTGTACGGGTTCGGTGACCTCCCTCAAGGGTCCCTTAGTGGAATCACGGCATCTTGCATTGTGCGAGGGCATGAGGAGATTACGGTGGCCCTAGTGGCATTTTGGGGAGCATTTTGCCTCCACACCGCTCCAAACGGAGATTAGCATCCGCAAAGGTGTGAACTTCGGGATACATCGTCGTCTTCGGATGCCTCAATTATCTCTTACCTGAGCCCTTTACTTATGCACTTTACTTTGTGATAGCCATACTGCTTCATGTTATATATCTTGCTATCACTTAGTTGTTTATCTTGCTTAGCGTAAGTTGTTGGTGCACATAGGTGAGCCTAGTCAATTTAGGTTTTGTGCTTGACAAATCAAAGCTAGTTTTATTCTGCATTTGTTCAAGCCTAAACCATAATTATTTTAAAGCGCCTATTCACCCTCCCCCCTCTAGGCGACATCGACGATCTTTGAATAACAAGATCATGACATTGTATGATGATGTCATACTAAATGGATGCCCACCACTTCCAAGGGTTATGACACCTAGAAAAATGCCAAGGTCTTGGTAGTCTGGAGAGGGAACTTTTGGTGGTAATGTTGCAAATGCAAATGAGATAGAAGAATCAGGGGATGCATAGGTAACCAGGGGAGGAGGAGAATTAGAGGGAACATGGGAAGGAAAAGATGACATTGAAAATGACTCTGATTTCTATGAGAGTAACTATGATTATGAACATGGAGATGATGACCTATTTGCTCAGAATGTGGATGCAACACTGAATGACAACAATGAACAGGAGGAAGATGATCCCTTGGATGATGATGACTTAAACCTTTCCAAAGAAGAACTTGAGAAGTTGTGGTACAGACTAAGGGTATTTAATCCAGAGATGGCTAGCAGCAACCCATAGTATTTGGAGAACTGGGAGAGTTGCATACACAGTGAAAAATAGAGTAAAGATCTACAAAATTAGAAATGAGGCAGAGAAACTGAAAGTTGTGTGTGAAGTAGATTGCCATTGGAAGTTGAAAACTTCAAAAGACAACATAACTGGAAACGTTGGTACAAGAGAGTACAACGGAGAACACACTTGTCATAAAACATGGTACTCCAAGTGCTTGATAGTTAAGTATTGTATCTAACAGAGATATTCCTAGAAGAAATCAGAGATAATAAGAGCATGGATTTGGGAACATTTGGAAGGAAAGTTCAGAAGCAGTTCAAGCTCCGTCCTGTATGAATGAAACTAGCTAGGGCTAGGAGAGCAACGCTTAAGATCATACATGGAGATGAGGCAGCACGATATGATATGCTACGAGATTATCGACAAGAATTGAGGAGAAGCAATCCAGGGAGCAAATTCACTGTTTGTGCAACCAAGGTCAAGGAAAAGGATGGCCTAATTCCCTAGAATCACTTGTTATCATTATATTGGTCCTATGATGCTTGCAAGAGATTTTTTTTAATGGATGCAGGCCAATTATTTTTGTTGATGGTTGTCACCTGAAGAGCAAGTATAAAGATGTGTTGCTTACAGCTGTTGGGATAGACCCAAATTATTGCATCTTCCCAATTGCAATGGGTATGGTAGAGGTTGAGTCCACATTTTCTCGGGAGTGGTTTCTCACTACTCTCAAGAATGACTTGAACATCATTAACACATCACCATTTACTAACATGAGTGATAAGCAAAAGGCGTGTGCCACTTGTGTTTAGATCATTACATTGATTTTTTGCATTAATTCATGCATGCTAAGTTCAATGTTTAACAATTTCACTAAAACTTGTAAGGTTTAATCAAAGCTATTGTGAAAATCTGGTCAGCGGAGAACACATATTTTGTGTTAGACACCTATATCAAAACTTCCACCAAAAGTTCAAAGGTGAGACATACAGTGAGCGAGTTCATCAAATCCAACATTGACACGGGAAATTTGACACAAGCTTTACAAGAATCAACATCCATGCAGCGCACCTCACCACTGATCTTCGTCCACGGCTCATCATCCATCGTCCTATCGGTGTCGGCGAGGTCATGTTCGAGGAGCGGGCAAGGCTGGCTTGATGATGACGCACCCCTATACTATGACGTCCTGCGTGCTGCTTCCCACCCAACGGTGTGGAGTCCTTCATGACACGACAGTGCTGCCAGCAGTGAGGGTTGGCGATAGTGAGGGTTATCAGCGGGCTACAAATTATGACAGAGGAGGAAATGGGGGAATTGATGCTGCAACTAGGGATTTGGTTGGGCAGTTAGGGACCACATAACATAAATATGGAAGACCATGGGGGGTTTTCTACAAAAATACCAGCCGACGGGTGCGTGTCACCATTTGACGTGGCGTGCCAAATGTCTCATCTGGAGCAATTTGTATGAAACTAAACCTACATTATAGTCAATGGGTCACTTTAGTGGGGTTTTAAGTTCTTGTATGACTCCATTCCCACGAGAACAAGTTTGTGTACTAACTGTGGTATTAACTCTTCCGTTTTTAGAACATTCCTAAATATTATTTCTTGCATCACAGAGACGAAGTTGTCAGAAGACGTAATTGTATTAGATATAATCAAATAAAGTATGTAAGATGACACATAAAAAATAAAAACAACAAAGATCCCTTATTGATATGTCCATTTTGCATGATGTTTTCCCACTGTTATTTATAGTGTTTTTAGTTAACATTTCACTTTATGTTGCAATTCTAGTGCATTTTCTCTCTTGATATGCAAGATCTACATGAAGAGGGAAACTGCCGGTAGTTGGAATTCTGGACCCAAAAGAGCTACAACGGAGATAGCTATTCTCCGGAGCTCCAAATGACCTGAAATTTCACGGAGAATTATTTTAAAAGATATAAAAAATACTAGAAGAAGAAAGTACTGGAGGGGAGCAGCCATGGGCCCACAAGGCAATAGGGCGTGCCCTGATGTCTTGTGGGGCCCATAAAGGCCCTCTGGTGCCCTCCTTCTGCTACATGAGGCCATTTGCCCTAGGAAAAAAATAGAAGAACACTTTCAGGACGAAGCGTCATCGTCTCGAGGTGGAACCTGGGTAGGAGAACTTTTGCTCTCTGGTGGAGCGATTCCGCCGGGGATACTTCCCATATGGAGGGGAAATTGAAGCCATCGTTATCATCAACAATCCTCTCATCGTGGGAGGACTCATCTCCATCAACATTTTCACTAGCACCATCTCATCTCAAACCCTAGTTCATCTCTTGTATACAATCTTTGTCCCAAAACCTCAGATTGGTACATGTGGGTTGCTAGTAGTGTTGATTACATCTTGTAGTTGATGCTAGTTGGTTTAATTGGTGGAAGATCATATGTTCAAATCCTTAATCATATATTATACTCCTCTGATCTTGAACATAAATATGATTTGTGAGTAGCTCTGTTTGTTCTTGAGGACATGAGAGAAGTCTTGTTATAAGTAATTATGTGAAGTTGATATTCGTTCAATATTTTGATGATATGTATGTTGTTCTTCCTCTAGTGGTGTCGCGTGAACGTCGACTACATGAAACTTCACCATGGTTGGGCCTAAGGGAAAGCATTGGGGAGTAGTAAGTAGATGATGGGTTGCGAGAGTGACAGAAACTTAAATCCTAGTTTATGCGCTATTCAGTAAGGTGCTGATTTGGATCCATATGTTTCATGCTATGATTAGATTGATCTTAATTCTTCTTTTATAGTTGCGGATGCTTGCGAGAGAGGGTATTCATAAGTGGGTTTCTTGTTTAAGTAAGAACAACACCCTAGCACCGGTCCACCCACATATCAAATTATCAAAGTAGTGAACGCGAATTAACTAAACATGATGAAAGTTAACTAGATAATATTCCCATGTGTCCTCGAGAACGCTTTACTCACTATAAGAAGTACTTTCGTCTTGTCCTTTGTTATAAAAAAGATTGAGCCACCTTGTTGCAGCTTTGTTATTTTTGTTACTTGCTACTTATTATAAATTACCTTGCTATTAAACTATCTGTTACTACTATTTACAACACTTGCAGAGAATACCTTGCTGAAAAACGTTTGTCAATTCCTTCTGCTCCTTGTTGGGTTAGACACTCTTACTTATCAAAATGACTACGATTGATCCCCTATACTTGTGGGTCATCACTTATCAACAACATGAAAGTGCGTTATATCGACTAGAGGGGGGGTGAATAGGCGATTTTTATGAGTTCATCACTGAGGAAATACTACTTGAGGAATTTCCTAAGCAACGAACTACAAGCAGCGGAATAATTACTCAGGTACATGCATAACAAAGTAGTAGCATAGTCATCATGATGAAATGAAACATACACAGAGCACAGGTAGCGAGTAAACAGGATAAGCAGGCTGAAGAAAAAGTGACTGAAGAAATAGGAATGAGGAAATTGAGAAAGTCTTCAGTCAAAGTCTTCAAACAGTAATGATCAAGTACGCAGCAAGTATGCGAGGAAATGAAAGGGTTGAGGAAATAGAACCAGTAGCTTGGTGAAGACAGTGATTTGGTAGACCAGTTCCAACTGCTGTGATAGTTGTATGTCTGGTTGGAGCGGCTAGGTATTTAAACCTGAGGACACATAGTCCCGGACACATAGTCCTCACCGTATTCTCCTTGAGCTAAGATCACACAGACCTCGCCCAATCACTTGTGGTAAGTCTTCACAGGTGACTTCCAAACCTTCACAGACTTGGTCACTCGGCGGTCCACAATTCCTCTTGGATGCTCTAGACCATGACGCCTAATCGTCTGGAGGATACACATTCCTCAAAGGTAACAAGCATCGGTTCCACACAGGAACAATCTCTTCAGTGATGCTCAATCACTTTGGGTTTTAGGTGTTGGGTTTGGGTTTTTCCTCACTTGATGATTTTCTCTCAAAGTCCTCGGAGGATGGGATGCTCTAAATGACAAGTGTCAGTTTCTCTCGGAGTAGCCAACCAACTAGTGGTTGTAGGGGGCGGCTATTTATAGCCGGGGAGCAGCCCGACATGATAAGACATAAATGCCCTTCAATGATATGACCGTTAGGTGGATAGGATATTTTGGACTGCTGGCGCATAGCACAGCAACGGTTGGAAATTTGAGCTCTCAAATTCCTTAGGGCTATCATGTTCCTCACTTGTAGGCAATCCGCACTGGCAAATTCCTAACTCCTCAGTCAGAACAAATTCCTCAGAGAATAGAAGATCGTCATCTCTGTCACTGAAGAACTTGATTGAACTGTATGAGATTTCCAATGACTTCACTCGAAAGGATTGGGTAGGTGTAGGATTTGAGATGAGCATCACTTGGAAACTTTTCCTTAGTTTTACCTCGACCCCCTTTAACAGTACGGTGTTTCCTATGACTCAAGAAAGGGAAAAAAAACTACAAAAACAAAAGTCTTCACGCGTCATAATCCTCGCATCAATATCAAGTCTTCAAGGTCACACCAATTTCCTCATTTTCAAAGTCTTCAAGAAAACCAAAGTCTTCAACTGAAGACATTCATTTTTAGGGGTCGACTTTCATCGTAAATATCAAACTCCTCATAGACTTATAGAACCTGTGTACACTCACAAACACATTAGTCCCTTAACCTATAAGTCTTCAATACACCAAAATCACTAAGGGGCACTAGATGCACTTACAATCTCCCCCTTTTTGGTGATTGATGACAAATAGGTTAAGTTTTCAACGGGGATAAAACATATGAAGTGTAAATACTGATATTGAGGAATTTGATTGCAAGATATAGAGGAACTCCCCCTGAAGATGTGCATATTGAGGATTTTGCTTTGGATTGCAAATGCTCATTATAGAGTAATATCATGGAGATCTCCCCCTATATCTTGTAATTCATACACGCATTTAATATATGATATGAAGAATTTGAAATGCATGATGAAATATGGTGTCTGACGAAATTCAGCATGCGTGCATTAAGGTACTTGAGGAAATAAGCATGCAGAAAACAGTTCAAAAGTATCAGACCACCATAGGACTTAAGTTTACAACTCAACCAACAAACACTTCAGAAGAGCGAGAGTTGTAACTTAACAGGAAAAAAATAGCCCATATATAAGACCCGCTTGAAGACTAACTCAAATTTCTCCCCCTTTGTCATCGAATGACCAAAAGGGACGAAAAATGAGGACTAACGCCCCTGAAGAATATCATCATGATGTCGATGGAGGAGCGCCAGCGTTGTTGGGGTCGTCCGTTGAGGTAGGGCTTGCCGCAGTGTCATTCAAATCTTCAGCTTCATCCGTCTCGCGCGATGAAGAATATGAACTTGTGACCAGCTGAGGAACTTTGACCTTCTTGAATTTCTTCGAAGGTGGTTGAGACCAGTCAAAGTCCTGTTGAAATCCCATCTGCTTGAGATCTTCATCGCCGTATAGATGAGATAATATAGCCCAGGTGCGATCGAAGATTTCATGAGCATAGTAGTGATTTTTCTTCACAGTGTTTTGCGTGACAGTCATATTCTGAAGAATTGAGCCAAATTGTCGCTTGACCCACTTGTGATTACGATCGACCTTCTGATGAAGACTTAGAAGAAGCTCATGATCAGTCATCACTCGTGGAGTAGTGGCTTGAGGAGTTGGCTTTGAAGCTTTTGCAGCAGAATCTTGGGTTGCAGAGTCATCATTAGTGGAGTAAGATGCAGCTTTGCGAAACTGACCATCCAATGGACGAATGCCTTCATCAATGACAGTAGCTTTACCTTTTCCATCAACTGAAGAAATAGTCCGCTTGAGGACTTCAATAGGAGGTAAATAGCTGAGATGATTCTGACAATCTGCCTGGTAGTGAATTGAAGACCTGGTTCTGATGAACTTCATGATCCATGGAGCATAGGGCTTCAACTCAAAAGGTGACAAAGCAGCATTAGCCAAAGTCCTCATGAAGAAATCATGGTAGTTAATGGGAATGCCATGTATCATGTTGAACAGCAGATTCTTCATGATGCCAACAACTTCCTCTTCTTCAGAGTTGTGGCCTTTGATCGGACTGAGGGTTTTGGTCAGAATGCGGTAGATTGTCCTAGGCACATAAAGCAAATCCTTCACTAGGAAGGTAGTTCTTGTAGCTTGGCCTGCCTTCAAAGGCTTCATCAACACTTGCATCAGATGATTTGGAAGCTCAGGTTCTTCATACATGAGCCTGGCGCCTTCGGCAGGAGGACTGACTGGTACGACATGAAGTAATTCAGAGGCCGGGGCTTTGTAGTGAGTGTTCTCAATCATCCAGTCAAGCACCCATGAGTTCACATCAGCCACATTTCCAGTGAGGTGCAGAGTGGCATAGAATTAAAGAATGAGCTCTTCATTCCAATCACAGATGTCAGTGCAGAAATTCAGAAGCCCAGCTTCATGAAGAACATTCAAGACTGGCTGGAAGCAAGGAATAGACTCCATGTCAACATGAGGAATTTGACGGTGCTCAAATACCTTGTCCTTATCAAATAGGAGTGAAGAATAGAAGTTCATCTGACTGGCTATCTAGAATCGCTTGCGTCGAAGTCTTGCAGAGTCATATGGATTGAAATCCATGAAGAAATGGTGCTCTGCGAAGAAATCATCAGCCTTGAACTTTTGCTTCTTAGCATGAGGGTTTTGCTGCTTGGACCGAAGATTAACAGTTGATGTTTTCACAGCCTCTTGGATCAGAATCTTTGGAGCTACTGACTGAGGAATTGAGGGTTCAGGTTCTTCAGTAGTGGTTTGTGTCTCCATTTCTTCAGCTGTAGTAGCTGGAATTTCTTCAGGAATGGAAAGAAGTGATGTCTGACGTTCTTCAGAACCCGTGTGAATTTCTTCAGTTTGTATAGGGGACTGAGGAATTGGATGCAGAGGTGTGGTCAATGGTGAATTGGGGTGAAGTCTTTCCCAATAATCATCATTAAGCACAGGAGTGGTAGAACCGATATCCACGTCTTCTTCTTCCATTTCCTCAATGCCTGCCTCTTCAGCTGTGAACTGAGGCATGGGCGATGATACCAGTGGGGTTGAAGGGATATCTTCCACTTCAATTTCTTCATCCAACTGCTCTGAGGTAGCAGCAGAAGGATTTTGTTCATCTGTGTCATCTGGAATGACATATTCCTCACCATAGGGAATGAGCTCCTTGGACGGTACAACAGAAATTGGAACAACAACAATTGGGTTAGTGAAGGAACTTGTCAAAGTCCTCACTTTCTTGGGAGCTGAAGACTCTGCAATCGTTGATGCTTTCCTCTTTTTCACAGCTGCCTTTTCGGCAGATTTGGTTTTCTTCACTTCTGATGCAGAAGGAAGAGATGGAGCCGGTTCAGTTTCTTCAGGCGCAACATTAGTGGTTGCCCTGGCAATTTCTTCAGGAACTGGAATTTCTTCAGCAGCCCTGGTATCCACAGTTTCTTCAGCAGCCTGATTTTTATCAGCTGCGCTTACATTTTCTTTAATAGACTAAGCAGAAGTATCAGCCCTGAGGATTTTGTTGTTGCGATGGTGCTGCAAAGTTAGGCTTGAGGGTCTTGGCAAGCTTGACAAATCTGACTTTGGCTCCAAGCCAATCAGCATAATATCTGTCAAATTCATCACTGAGGCCTTTGATCTCCTTTTGTAGAGATACAAGTTCTTCAGGAGACATGCTCAGAACATTTTTCTTCAGAAATCACTCCTTCTTGTACTGAGCCTTCTTGACTTGCCTTCCCTTTTCAAATTTCCATTTTTCTTCACTAATGAATGCAGTCAGCATGTGACTTTGACCAGGTGTGAGGTTTAATTCAGGCAGAGGAGTATTGGGATCCTTGTGCCAGAGGTCAATGAAATCAAGGATCTTCTTCGGATCCAGCATGAGAGGCACATAACTCCCTTTGGCTCTTGCAGCTCTTTCTTGCCTGTCCCTGATGATTTCAGCAAGTTCTTCATCATCAGCTTCATCATCATCAGACGGAACATGGAATGCCACTTGCTTCTTGTGAGGACTTGCCCTTGTTCCACGTCCAGCAGTGGCCTTTTTCTTCAGCAGAGTTGGACTAGTTGAGGACCGTGGTGGAGCTGAGAAACTTGCAGATGCCCCAGAAGCAATTGAAAAGCCTGCAGTCCATTGGCATGTTGCAAGATGCACTGGTGTTGAGGACTTAGCAGCAGGAACTGAGGATTTTGTGGCAACAGAGGGGATTGGCACAGCCCTTGAACAAGTTGCCTGAGGAATTTTATTTGAGGGCTTTGAGGAACTTGGCCGTGAGGGCATTGTTGTTGAGGAACTCGGCTTCACAGCAGATTTCTTCGGCATGACCTTTTTAGGCTTACTCGCAGAGGCCTCAGTAGCAGCATCAGCAGAATCTTCATTAAATTTCTTCAGTGCTTCTTTTGCCACTTTAGCCAATTTGGCTTGACGCTTAGCCCATTCTTTGGGAAATTCCTCACCGCGCCTGATGCTTGAGGGATCAGCTTCTTGGTCAGGTGCCAATGGAGGTCTTGGACATGGAGGGTTTACAACGAATTTCTTCATGTACTTTGGAGTGACGTATCGGTATTCCCTCCATTCCTTAGCCCATCTCCTTTCAATCCTCTGTATGCGCACTTTGCGCTGATTCTTGTTCTCTTTGCCATATTTTGCTTCATCAGGTGTGCAATATTCATCATATATGTCTTCAGGGATCTCAAAAGCAGTGTTTGTTTCAGGCCTCTTGCCTCCCTTCTGAGGTCTCTTCCCATCAGCCATTTTCCTCACTTGAGGATTTTGAACAATGGATGTTTCTGAGGAAGTATGCAACTTATCTTCGAGGAACGCTGCAAATGAATTAAGTTGATGAGAACCTAGTGATTCAGCAGCGGACATTTTGTACCTGTGAATAGAGTATAGTTGCGAAGAATTTGGAGAGGTCATATGCGTTCTCAGAAATTTTTCAAAAGTATCAAGTTTGAGGAATTTGACCATGGGTGTCTTGAGGAATTTCACTAAGCGTTCTTGACTTAGGTTCCAGAGTGTATAGATTTGAAAATTCACACAATTGAGGAATCTTAAATAAAAGCATAGCTTAGAGAAACAAATCAAGGAACTGAAGCAACTTGGTGTATATGGATTAAGAAGTTGAAGAATAAACACCTTTTGAAGATTTTGTGGAAATCATAAGAATCAAAGCAGGACAGTAAAATTAGAATTTATTTACCCTAGACGAAGAACACAATGAACTGGGAGTGGAGTTGGAGAAGTTCGTCTGCTCAGATCTCTCACGCCCTAACTTGGCGGCGAGAGACAGCTACGGCGGCGGCGGAATGAAGATTTCCGTGGCCGGCGCGAGTACGACGGCGACGAGGTCGAGGCAGTGAAGCTCTTCCTCACAAGCGACGATGGAGAGTAGCGATGGCGCTAGGTCTGAGAGCTCGAGCGAGATGGTGGTCGAGCGGAGTAAATGAAGACAGAGGAAGGGAGGGGGGTATTTATAGCCACGGTGAAAAACAGCCCGTCCAAAATTTTTAGACGAACATGCCCCTGACCCTTACTCTTCTAACGACATGTGTCACCCACATACAGAGTGGTGGAGATCATGGGCGATCGTGGGTGAATATTTTAATCCATCGTGGGATGCGAAACGGTTTGAGCGGAGATATGAATATTTTAAAGTTTCGTTCGCAAATTCTTCAGCTGTCAAGGACACAGTGAAGACTTTGAACGGGTTTCAAGTAGAACGCACATGAAGAATTTGTGAACAGACTGGGTTGAGTTTAGCATAGAGGGGGAAAGGGTCCGATCACATTCACTTAGAGGAAAAAGTCAACTTGAAGAATTAGCAATAACTGAATGCTGTTGAGGACATGAAAAACTCAAATATATATGTATATAGTCAATGAAGAACACCAGTCAATTTTTTTTGAAGACATTGCAAGTTGAAGAATTTGAAAATTGAAGAATTTGCAAAATGAAGAAAAACTCAATTTTGAAGATTGTCAACTTTTGTTGGTGGCGTGACCCACCGTATAAGAATGATGATTTCAGACGCCGCGTACAATTGTCGTAGGGCTCTGAGAATCAAATTCTTCGTTAATTTCTTCACACTTAGAGGGTTAGTCTTCATTGATTGAAGAAAAACATTACTTCATGTGTTGCACATCTAAGTCATCAATTTTGCATAAGTGTTAGGATGTGTGTCCTTTCAAAGAACATTCGAAGATTCTAAGATATTTAGCTCACACCACAACTTGCTAAATCTCTTCTTATCCAAGGGCATGGTGAAGATATCCGCTAGGTGTTCTTCAGTATTCACGTGATCAATAGAGATGTCGCCCTTCAACACATGATCTCGAAGAAAATGATGACGAATCTGGATGTGCTTTGTCTTCGAGTGCTTAACTAGGTTATGAGCAATCTTGATGGCACTCTTGTTGTCGCAGTAGAGTGGCACATTCTTCATGTTGATGCCGTAGTCCTTGAGGGTTTGCTTCATCCACAACAATTGAGCACAGCAAGAACCAGCAGCAATGTACTCAGCTTCAGCAGTAGAGAGTGATACGCAGTTCTGCTTCTTCGAGGACCAAC
Organism: Thinopyrum elongatum; assembly: GCA_011799875.1. Lineage (NCBI taxonomy): Eukaryota > Viridiplantae > Streptophyta > Magnoliopsida > Poales > Poaceae > Thinopyrum > Thinopyrum elongatum. Next base: position 417,543,733 of record CM022298.1, read on the forward strand.
ATACTAAAGATCATCCGAGGAAATGGCATGTGCCTGATGTTGACTTGCGATCCACTCGATCACCAGCATAGTCAGAGTCAGAATATCCAATAAGATCAAAAGCCGAGCCCTTGGGATACCATAATCCAAGTGTTGGAGTGTGAGCTAGATATCGAAGAATATGTTTCACAGCCTTATGGTGTGATTCCTTCGGTGTAGCTTGAAAACGGGCACACATGCAAACACTAAGCATAATATCTGGCCTAGATGCACATAGGTACAATAAAGAGCCAATCATGGAGCGGTATACCTTTTGATCGAAATCTATACCATTTCATCGGTGCATAGATGGCCATTTGTGGGCATAGGGATTTTGACGCCTTTGCAATCTTGCATACCGAATTTCCTTAGAACGTCCTTGAGATATTTCTCTTGAGAAATGAAGATGCCATTGCGTTGTTGACAAATTTGAAGACCTAAGAAGAATTTCAATTCTCCCATCATGGACATTTGATATTCCTCACTCATCATATAAGCAAATTCATCACTGTAACGTTGGTTAGTACAGCCAAAGATAATATCATCAACATATATTTGGCACACGAATAATTCATCATCATATGTTTTGGTGAAAAGAGTTGTGGTCGAGTGAACCGGGTTTGAAGCCTTTCTTCATGAGGAATTCCTTCAGTGTATCATACCATGCCCGAGGGGCCTGCTTGAGGCCATAGAGGGCCTTATTGAGTCTGACTACTTGATCAGGATGCTTAGGATCTTCAAAACCTGGGGATTGATCAACATATACTTCTTCCTCAAGCTTACCATTGAGGAATGCACTTTTCACATCCATTTGATATAAGATGATATTATGATGGTTAGCATAAGCAAGCAATATGTGGATAGCCTCAAGTCTAGCAACAGGTGCAAAAGTTTCATCGAAATCAATTCCTTCAACCTGTGTGTAGCCTTGAGCTACAAGACGAGCCTTGTTCCTCACCACTAGGCCATTTTCATCATGCTTGTTGCGGTAGATCCATTTGGTACCGATGATACTGTGCTTGCGTGGGTCTGGTCGCTTGACAAGCTCCCACACATTGTTCATCTCGAATTGATGTAATTCCTCTTGCATTGCTTGAATCCATTCAGGCTCCAGAAATGCCTCATCAACTTTGGTGGGCTCTGTGATAGAGACGAAAGAAAAATGCCCACAAAAGTTAGACAAATGTGAAGCTTTTGAGCGAGTGAGAGGACCTGGTGCATTGATGTCGTTGATGATTCTCTCAATCTATACTTCATTTGCAACGCGAGGATGAGCAGGTTGACAACTTTGATTTGGCTCAGCATTTTCTTCAGAGCCATTTTCTTCAAATGCACCAGCATGATTTTCTTCACGATCTGGAATGACTTCTTCAGCAGATTCTTCAGTAGGTATGACATCCTCAGTAGCCTTTAGCTTGATGGATTCCTCAGGAGTCATTTCATCTAGCACAGGAGGTAGGTGCTCTCTTTGCGAGCCATTAGTTTCATCGAACCGCACATCTACAGTTTCAACAACCTTGTGGTGATAGGTGTTGAAGACTCTGTAGGTGTGCGAGTCCTTCCCGTAGCCAAGCATAAAACCTTCATGTGCTTTCGGTGCAAATTTAGAATTGTGATGGGGATCTCTAATCCAACATTTAGCACCGAAGACTTTGAAATAACTCACATTGGGTTTCTTGTCAGTGAGCAGTTCATATGAAGTCTTCTTGAAGAATTTGTGAAGATATACCCTGTTGATGATGTGGCATGCAGTATCAATTGCCTCAGGCCAAAAGCGACGAGGTGTCTTGTATTCATCAAGCATGGTGTGAGCCATCTCAACAAGAGTCCTGTTCTTGCGCTCCACAACGCCATTCTGCTGAGGAGTGTATGGGGCAGATAACTCATGAGTAATACCAAGTTCATCAAGATAGTCATCAAGACCAGTATTCTTGAACTCAGTCCCATTGTCACTACATATATGCTTGATCTTCACACCGAAATTTGTCGAAGCCCTTGAGCAAAATCGTTTGAAGACTTCCTGCACTTTAGTTTTGTAAGTAATGACATGCACCCATCTGTAACAAGAATAATCATCAATAATGACAAAGCCATATAGAGATGCTGCATTTTTAGTGTGGCATAATGAGTAGGGCCAAAGAGGTCCATATGAAGCAATTCAAAAGGATGAGAGGTAGTCATGATAGTCTTCGAGGGGTGCTTGGCTCTGGTCATCTTTCCAGCCTCACAAGCCCCACAAAGATGATCTTTGAGGAATTTGACACCCTCAATGCCAATGACGTGCTTTTTCTTCATGAGCGTGTGTAAGTTCCTCATGCCAGCATGACCCAGTCGTCGATGCCATAGCCAGCCTTCTGAAGCTTTTGCAAGTAGACAAGTGGCAGGCTGTGGTCCTGCAGAGAAATCAACAATATACAAGTCTCCTCTCCTAAAGCCTTCGAAGACTTTGGAATTGTCAGATTCCATGAGCACTAAGCAGCGATATTTGCCAAAGACAACAACCATATCAAGATCACAAAGCATTGAGATAGACATGAGGTTGAATCCGAGGGACTCGACAAGCATGACTTTGTCCATGTGTCGATCCTTTGAGATTGCAACCCTACCTAGACCCAATACCTTGCTTTTGCCTTTGTCAGCGTAGGTGATATGCTTAAAATGTGATGGAGATAAAGGAGTGTTCATCAGTAAGCTCTTGTCACCGGTCATGTGATTAGTACATCCACTGTCGAGGACCCACTCAGTAGCTTTGGGTAAATCATCCTGCAGATGAATTAGTGCATCTTACGAACACATATACTTCAGAGTGAAGAATATGACATCAAATTCATCAGACAGAATTTCATCAATTAATGCAACATATGTATATATAGCAATATAAGGACGTGAGAAATGAATGAATCATTTCTTCATGATTAGCTTGCGTCCTTTCAAGCATTTCAGGTCTCCAGAAAATTCTTCAGATGATTTTGTTCGTCTGGAGACCTGACCCTGCATAAGAGATTAGTTCTTTTTCTTCACCACCCACATCTGGAGGGGTGGCAAAGAGTTCATCATTCTGCGAGCTCCATAAGAGAAAGGTGGCATTGAAGCCAATGCGCTTCGCTTCATAGGAGAAGGGTTAGTATAGGCATATGAATAAGCAGAGAAATTCTTCGAGGACTTATGAACATAATGATTTGAAGAATAATGCTCATAATCAGAACTCTTAGATTTTCCCTGCGACACAGAAGCGTTAGCATGATGATGATCATATGAGGATTTGGATCCACGTGAGGAATTTGATCCATATGAGGACTTGGATCCATATGAAGACTTTGGTCCATATGAAGAATTTGATCTGGGTTCCTATTCTTCACAGGTGGTGTCATGAGGACATTCACCTGAAGACTTTCAAGGCACCTTTTGGGAACCCAGATTTTCTTCATAGGGGGACCATTCCTGCAGTTAGTTCCAACATATCTAGCAAATACTTCACCATTCTGATTTTTGAACAGTTTATAGTTGGAGTCAAATGACTCATCAGATGAATATGAGGATTCACAAGTAAAGCCAGATAAAGTGGATGGATCTACGGGAGGTCCCTTCGCAGCAACCCATGAGGTTTTGGGATACTGCTCAGGTTTCCAGTAGGTTCCATCAGCATTGAGTTTCCTCTCAAAGGCAATACCCTCTTTCCTAGGGTTCCTGTTCAAGATCTGCTTTTTGAGCACATCACAAAGAGTCTGATGCCCTTTGAGGCTTTTGTACATGCCTGTCACATACAATTCCTTCAACCCTGCATTTTCGTCAGTGATACTAGTGGTATCCTCAGATGAGGAATTTGTGACCACAGAGATAGTTGAAGAATTTGCAGCAATAGAAGCATTTGAACTTTCAGGTGAAGAATTAGCAGTTTCACGTTCAATGCATTTCAAGCATGGTGGAATAAATTCTTCCTGAGCGGAACTGATCTGTTGAGCAAGTAATGAATCATTTTCCTTCTGAAGATCTTCATGACTCACCCTTAGCTTCTCAAGATCTTGCTTTCTTTGAAGAAATTCATAAGAAAGCTTCTCATGATCGGCTAAGAGAGTTTCATGACGACTTTGAAGGTTGTCAAACTTAGACTGTAGTTGCTGAAGATTATCAATCAGTGTTTGAGTTCGATCCATTTCCTCACCTAACAGGTCATCGCTTTTGTCTAGCATATTTTGAACCTTTTCCAAAGCCTTTTGTTGTTTAACAACAATATTAGCAAGTTTGGAATAGCTGGGTTTGAGGTTATCATCAGATTCATCCTCAATTTATTCAGAGGAGGGATATTTGAGTACCTTGGCACCTTTTGCCATGAAGCAATAGGTGGGAGCATAGTCATCGTTGCTGTCATCAGCAGTGTTGGGGAAGCCATTTTCCTCAGTGTTGAAGATGGACTTGCTGACATAAGCAGTAGCGAGGGCTAGGCTCGCCACACCAGAGTCTGACTCCTTAGATGCATCCTCTTCCTCATGTTCCTCAGATTCAGCTTCAGAGTCCATTTCCTTGCCAATGAATGCCCGAGCCTTCTTGGAACTGCTCTTCTTGTGAGATGAAGACTTTGAAGATTTTGATGATGAGGACTTTGAAGATTTCTTCTTCTTCTTTGAGTCATCTGAACTATCATCCTTGTATTTCTTATTCTTTGATTCCTTTGCCCACTGAGGACAATCAGTTATGTAGTGACCAGGTTTCTTGCATTTGTGGCAAGTCCTCTTCTTGTAATCACGGGATGAGGAATCTGATCTTGTGTCATCGCCTTTTGAAGATTTTACAAATCGACCACGCCTTGAGAACTTCTGGAATTTCTTCACGAGCATTGCTAGCTCCTGGCTTAGTTCTTCAGGGTCACCAAGGCTGCTATCAGAATCTTCTCCTTCAGATGAGGAAACTGCCTTGGCCTTCAGTGCGCGTGATCTTCCATAGCTTGGCCCGTAGAGATCTCTCTTTTCAGCTTGTTGGAATTCATGAGTGTTCAGCCTCTCAAGGATATCAGCAGGATCTAGTGACTTGTAGTCTCCACGTTCTTGAATCATCAGTGCCAGTGTATCGAATGAAGAATCGAGTGACCTCAGCAATTTCTTCACCACCTCATGGTCGGTGATGTCAGTGGCACCCAGTGCTTGAAGCTTGTTCGAAATGTCAGTGAGGCGATCAAAGGTTTGCTGGACATTCTCATTGTAGAGTCTTTTGAAGCGGTTGAAGAGATTGCGAAGAACGTCAACTCGAGAATCATGTTGAGTTGAGATTCCTTCGTTGACCTTGGACAACCTGTCCCAGATAAGCTTTGCAGACTCCAAAGCACTCACTCTGCCATACTGTCCTTTGCTCAGATGGCCACATATGATATTCTTCGCTTGAGAGTCAAGTTGCTTGAATCTCTTCACATCAGCAGCGTTCACGGAAGGAGAGACAGGGGGAACGCCATTTTCCACAACGTACTAGAGATCATTGTCAATTGCCTCAAGATGCATGCGCATCTTATTCTTCCAGTAGGGGTAGTCCGTCCCATCAAAGGTAGGACACCCAGCCGAGACCTTGATCATGCCTGCAGTCGACATAACTAAAACTCCAGGTGGTTAAACCAAAATCACACAGAACAAGGGAGTACCTTGCTCTGATACCAATTGAAAGTGCGTTATATCGGCTAGAGGGGGGTGAATAGGCGATTTTTATGAGTTCATCACTAAGGAAATACTACTTGAGGAATTTCCTAAGCAACGAACTACAAGCAGCGGAATAAGTACTCAGGTACATGCATAACAAAGCAGTAGCATAGTCATCATGATGAAATGAAACATACACAGAGCACAGGTAGCGAGTAAACAGGATAAGCAGGTTGAAGACAAAGTGACTGAAGAAATAGGAATGAGGAAATTGAGAAAGTCTTCAGTCAAAGTCTTCAAACAGTAACGATCGAGTACACAGCAAGTATGCGAGGAAATGAAAGGGTTGAGGAAATAGAACCAGTAGCTTGGTGAAGACAGTGATTTGGTAGACCAGTTCCAACTGCTGTGACAGTTGTACGTCTGGTTGGAGCGGCTAGGTATTTAAACCTGAGGACACATAGTCCCAGACACACAGTCCTCACCGTATTCTCCTTGAGCTAAGATCACACAGACCTCGCCCAATCACTCGTGGTAAGTCTTCACAGGTGACTTCCAAACCTTCACAGACTTGGTCACTCGGCGATCCACAATTCCTCTTGGATGCTCTAGACCATGACGCCTAACCGTCTGGAGGATGCACAGTCCTCAAAGGCAACAAGTGTCGGTTCCACACAGGAACAATCTCTTCAGTGATGCTCAATCACTTTGGGTTTTAGGTGTTGGGTTTGGGTTTTTCCTCACTTGATGATTTTCTCTCAAAGTCCTCAGAGGATGGGATGCTCTAAATGACAAGTGTCAGTTTCTCTCGGAGCAGCCAACCAACTAGTGGTTGTAGGGGGCGGCTATTTATAGTCGGGGAGCAGCCCGACATGATAAGACATAAATGCTCTTCAATGATATGACCGTTAGGTGGATAGGATATTTTGGACTGCTGGCGCATAGCACAGCAACGGTCGGAAATTTGAGCTCTCAAATTCCTCAGGGCTATCATGTTCCTCACTTGTAGGCAATCCGCACTGGCGAATTCCTAACTCCTAAGTCAGAACAAATTCCTCAGAGAACAGAAGATCGTCGTCTCTGCCACTGAAGAACTTGACTGAACTGTATGAGATTTCCAATGGCTTCACTCGAAAGGATTGGGTAGGTGTAGGATTTGAGATGAGCTGTGACGCCCCCGGCTCAATCGTGCGCTAATCATACACGCAAATGCACACGATCAAGCCTAAGGACTCACGGGAAGATATCACAACACAACTCTAAAACATAAATAAAGTCATACAAGCTTTATATTACAAGCCAGGGGCCTCGAGGGCTCGAATACATAAGCTTGTGTACAAGCGTCAGCGGAAGCATCAGATATCTGAGTACAGATATGAAACAGAAACAGAAAGGCCTTTAGAAAGGCGGGGCAAAATAAATCACTACGATCGAAAGGCGTAGGCCTCCTGCCTGGGACCCTCTGATCCTACTCCTGGTCGTCAGTCAACTCGTAGCAGTATCCATCCTCTGGGTAGTAGTAGTAGTCGATCGACGGGGACAGCTGTCTCAGGGGCTCCGTCATCTTGGTCACGACAAACTGATATGGGGAGAAAAGGAAAACAAAGCAACCGTGAGTACTCAGAAGTACTCAGCAAGCAAGGATCTACACTACATATGCAACATTTTCAAAGGAAGGCTGTATATGTGGACTGGGCTGCAGAAATGCCAGAATAGAGAGAAGGCCTAGTCCTATCGAAGACTAGCATCTTCAGAGGTCTTGCAGCAATAGAAGAGAGTAGGACAGTACAATATAATGTAGCAGTATCATTAAGTCTCAACCTCACCCAGAGATCCTTTCCCGACTCCCTGCGAGAAAGCAATCCCAGAGCCATATAGTCATCAACCTCGTCCTGAGATCCCTTCTCGACTCCCTGCGAGAAGCAATCCCAGAGCCATAGTATCCAAGTATCCAGTTCTAATTGTATCAATCAGGATACAACTCCGAGTGTCCGTTACCGTAGGATAGGCTATCGATAGATGTTTTCTTCCCTGCAGGGGTGCACCAACTTACCCACCACGCTCGCTTAACTTCGGCCGGACACACTTTTCCGGGTCATGCCCGGCCTCGGCCAAACGACACACCGCAGCCCTACCTAGAGCTCAACAGAGAGGTCCCCGCCGGTCTACATCCTAAGCGCAAGGGGGTCTTGGGCCATCGCCCCTCACCCTCCGGGTCGTTGCGCACATGGCTCAGATCCAAGCACCACCTCTGTCGTGAATGGCGCCAATCACTCCATGCCGCACTGCTGAACTGGATGTCTGACAGAGCTTTCGGCTGAAGCATACGATGCAGAACGCCCATACTATGCCCACGTGATGGTTAGTGCTATCAGGCAAGAGGCCTGCTCGGATCAAATATCCAAATCGTTAGTACCTTGGGCTTGCGGTAACGAGCAGAGACTCACGAAAGATGTGACCCCGTCGCCCCGTCTCGAGGACTTGCTGCAAGGGTTAAGAATGCCCGGCCGCGCCTCATATTCATCACTCGGGCACCATGCAGGCAACCCGTCTTCACATCACACGTGGGTACCCCTCAGGGTCGACCCGCCTTTCCAAGTAACAGTTTAAAGTCCAAGTATCCGTGTGTCCATAACATCAGGGGAATCCGAGGTATCACCCTCGTTGGATTCCTACTCGATGTAATCGTCAAGGTGAACTCGAAGGAATCACCCTCGCTGGGTTCACACTTGAGGTGTCGTACGACGGCGTCGTTATCGGAAGCGGTGAAGGAGGAATCACCCTCGATGACCACGACCGAATAGCTACTCTACAGAGTTGACATCAGAAGTGCTACACGAGGTATCACCCTCGGCACTCGATAGTAAGGCTGCAGTGTCGTTACAACTAAGGGGGGGGGTGATGTGCGGTGTCGGGGCCTGGTCTTCAATTCCCGTTGATCGGGTCTTCGGATAATCCAGCGGGGCAATCGGGATAAGTGGGGTCACTGATAGGTCTCTACCCAGCCTATACTAAGCAGTTTAGGATATGCAGGTAATTATCAACAGCAGGTTACAATAAACAGGCTATGCATCAGAATAGGTAAAGCAGCAGCAGCAATTCTAATGCAAGCATGAGAAATAGAATGGGCGATATCGGGATGATCAAAGGGGGGGCTTGCCTGGTTGCTCGGCGGCAAGGGCAAAGTCGTCAACGGTGGCGTCGGTCTTCAGGACATCGTCAGCGGTCTCGGGGTCTAGCGAATAGGAAGAGGGGGAAGAAACAGTAAATAATAGCAAACAGATGCATGGCAATATGATACACGGTGCTAGGGGTGACCTGTCGTAGTGCTACACGACATAGGTGAAGGGGGAATAACATCCGGGAAAGTTTCCCCGAAGTTGCATTTTCGGACAGGCGAACCGGAGGGGGAAAGTCCCATGTTCAGGTAGTTAGATACGTGCGACGGACGAACGGACCGCTTTTCGAGTTCGTCTCGTCATTCTGAGCAACTTTCATGTACAAATTATTTTCATCGGAGTTACGGATTAAAAGATATGATTTTCTAAAGTTTTTATTAATTTCTGGAATTATTTTTATTAACTAAACCAACATTATCCAGAACAGTGCCTAATGACATCAGCATGACATAGTGGCGACGTCAGCAGTCAACGAGACGGGCTGACCAGTCAAACCTGACCAGTGGGACCCACATGTCAGCCTCTGATTAGTCTAAATAGAGTTAATTTTAACTAATTAGCTAATTAAGCTACTGGGCCCACCTGTCAGTGTGTAATTAGGTTAAACTAATTAACTTAATCAATTTAATTAATTAACAGGGTGTGGGCCCCATATGTCAGCGACTGGGCCAGCCCAGTCAGCGGGCTGACCCGGTCAATGGGTCAACTGGGGGGGCCTGGGCCCACCAGTCAGTGGCCCAGAGGTGGTCAGGTCAGCGCCACGTCGGACCGGCCGCCGGAGAGCGCTCCGGCGAGCCTCCCGCGGCGACGACCTCGCCGGAGGTGGCCGGAAATCTGCTACGGACTACCATTTCGCGCGCCGCGACCCGCATTCGAAAGCTAGAGCTGCTGCGCATCGTGTGTGGTTGTTGGTTCGACTAGGGGATGGCCGGAACGCTGCCGGCAATGAGTGGAGGCGGCGGTGACATTCGGGCTTGGTCGGAACCACGGCTCCAGGCCGTTTGCGAGCGAGCCGCGCGGCTAGGCGGTCTACTGCGAACGTATAGAGCCTGATGGGCATGATGGAGGGGCTCGGGCGGCTGTGCTTCGAGCCGCACGTCGGCAATGGCGCCACCGAGCTCGGGCAAAAGGGGAGCGGCTAAAAGAGCGGCAGGCAGAGCAAGAAAGCAGGGGAAGGACGACGTGGATGCTCACCGTGGGGACGCATGGTGGTCCGGTGGAGGATTAGTAGCCGCAGTGCAGAGAATCGACGGCGGCGGACGGAGGTGCCCGACGAGATGGGCGAGCTCGTCGCGGTTGGTGTGGGGGCGTCCGGCTCGAACGGATGGCTCTAGACGACGTGGCCGAGCGAGGCGAAGACGACGGGCACGGAGAGTCGGCGCGGGGACGTCAGTGGGCGCGACTGCGGCGAGCTACGGCGACGGTGGCGTTCGGCCCCGATCCAAACCGACGAAGAGAGAGAGAGGAGGGACGAGCGAGCGAGAGGGGGCAAGGGGGGCTCGCGGGGCTGCCCTTATCTCCAGCGTGGGCGCGGGCGACGCGCTGTCGAGCGAGGGAGGGAAGCCGGGCGCGGCGAGCGCGCGCGCGGCGATAGCGTGCGGGGGTAGGGGAAAAGCGCTGCGCGGGCTGGGCCGGGCACTGTGGCCACTTAGGCCCAGTGTTGTGGGCCTTTTTCTTTTTCTTATTTTCTTTTCTATTTCTTTTCTTTACTGTTTTGCCTTTTAATTTCATTCCAAAAGACTTTTGTAAAATATGAGACTGGCCCCAATAAATATGGTGCATTTTATGCCACTGCAATAAGATGGTTTTGAGTCCAAAGGTTTTCATTTGGGATTTTATTTAATTAAGAAGGTAGTAAATAGTGTTGTTTGGCTACTGTTAGAGTCACTTAAATAATTTATTAATTGTTGGTTACAATTTTAGAATTGTCTCTGTAATATTTGTTATTTACTGAACATTTTAGTTTCTATGCCAGACAACTTTTATTTTCCACTTTCATTTAAAATTGAATTTGAGTTAGGAGTTGAAAAGCAATATGATGCAAATGATGATTAGGCACTGATAATCATGATGACATGGCATAATCAAAAGGGGATTACTGTAGTTAACCACTGGGGGTGTTACATGAGCATCACTTGGAAACTTTTCCTTAGTTTTACCTCGACCCCCTTTAACAGTACGGTGTTTCCTATGACTCAAGAAAGGGAAAACAAAACTACAAAAACAAAAGTCTTCACGCTTCATAATCCTCGCATCAATATCAAGTCTTCAAGGTCACACAAATTTCCTCATTTTCAAAGTCTTCAAGAAAACCAACTCTTCAACTGAAGACATTCATTTTTAGGGGTCGACTTTCATCATAAATATCAAACTCCTCATAGACTTATAGAACCTGTGTACACACACAAACACATTAGTCCCTTAACCTATAAGTCTTCAATACACCAAAATCACTAAGGGGCACTAGATGCACTTACACAACAACAACAAAGTACAGGTTGACAAGTTCGGGAATCTGTACCTACTAATAAAAGAAATAGGTATTCTTAGTCCGTTTTGCTATTTTATAGAAAACCCCCTAATGTTTCTGACATTAAACCCGCAGTACATATCAAATGTTTTCTAAAATACTCATATCTTCTAAACCGTAACTCCAAATTTAACATGTTATATATGAAATTTGATTAGAAAATATGTAGAATTTGAATATGATGTTATTTTACCTGTTAACAATTTAAAAATACTATCTAGGCTGCAATGTTAATCAATAATGCATTATCCGTTTTTTTTCATACCGGTACTGATTCAGATTGGGGATGAACACCTCAACAAAATCATGATTGGACATTAAATTGAAGCTAAATTTGCTAGAGACACCTAATAAATAAGGACATGCATTAAAACAAATAAAAAGAAGGACCCAATAAAGATGGGATGTCCGCTATAAAAGAAATAAAAGAGAAAATACAGAGGAGATCCGATAAAGATGAGATATTGCGCTATTCTTCTATATATAAGAAGAAGAAAAAAGAGGACATGCATGAAAAAAAGTAAAAAGGAGGCATGCATGACAAAAAATAAAATAAAAGACAAGTTTGATAAGATATAAATAGTGATGAAATAGGGACCAATACCTATTTATAGAAACCCCCTAATGTTTCTGACATTAAACCCGCATTACATATCAAATGTTTTCTAAAATACTCATATCTTCTAAACCGTAACTCCAAATTTAACATGTTATATATGAAATTTGATTATAAAATATGTAGAATCTGAATATGATGTTATTTTACCTTTTAACAATTTAAAAATACTATCTAGGCTGCAATGTTAATCAACAATGCATTATCCGTATATTTTTCATACCGGTGCTGATTCAGATTGGGGAGAACATGTGACGCCCCCAGCTCAATCGTGCACTAATCATACACGCAAATACACACGATCAAGCCTAAGGACTCACGGGAAGATATCACAACACAACTCTAAAACACAAATAAAGTCATACAAGCTTTATATTACAAGCCAGGGGCCTCGAGGGCTCGAATACATAAGCTTGCGTACAAGCGTCAGCGGAAGCATCAGATATCTGAGTACAGATATGAAACAGAAACAGAAAGCCCTTTAGAAAGGCGGGGCAAAATAAAAACACGACGATCGAAAGGCGTAGGCCTCCTGCCTGGGACCCTCCAATCCTACTCCTGGTCGACGGCAAGCTCGAAGTAATAACCACCCGCGGGGTAGTAGTAGTAGTCGATCGACGGGGCATCTGTCTCAGGGGCTCCGTCATCTTGGTCACGTCAAACTGATATGGGGAGAAAAGGAAAACAAAGCAACCGTGAGTACTCAGAAGTACTCAGCAAGCAAGGATCTACACTACATATGCAACATTTTCAAAGGGAGGCTGTATATGTGGACTGGGCTGCAGAAATGCCAGAATAGAGAGGAGGCCTAGTCCTATCGAAGACTAGCATCTTCAGAGGTCTTGCAGCATTAGAAGAGTGTAGACAGTACCATATAATGTAGCAGTATTGATATCAACCTCACCCAGAGATCCTTTCTCGACTCCCTGCGAGAAAGCAATCCCAGAGCCATACAGTCATCAACCTCGTCCTGAGATCCCTTCTCGACTCCCTGCGAGAAGCAATCCCAGAGCCATAGTATCCAAGTATCCAGTTCTAAAATTGTATCAATCAGGATACAACTCCGAGTGTCCTTTACCGTAGGACCGGCTATCGATAGAAGTTTTCTTCCCTGCAGCGGTGCACCAACTTACCCAACACGCTCGATTAACTCCGGCCGGACACACTTTCCTGGGTCATGCCCGGCCTCGGCCAAACGATACACCGCAGCCCTACCTAGAGCTCAGCAGAGAGGTCCCCGCGCGGTCTACATCCTAAGTGCTCAGGGGTCTTGGGCCGTCGCCCTGTGCACTCCGGGTCGTTGCGAGCAGGGTGGATACCAGCGCCAACGGCACCATCCGACCCGGCCACAATGCTGAACTGGACATCTGACAAAGCTTTTGGCTGATGCTACGATGCAGAACGCCCATACTATGCCCACGTGATGGTTAGTGCTATCAGACCAGAGGCCTGCTCGGATCAAATATCCAAATCGTTAGTACCTTGGGCTTGCGGTAATGAGCAGAGACTCACGAAAGATGTAACCCCGTCGCCCCGTCTCGAGGACTTGCTGCAAGGGTTAAGAATGCCCGGCTGCGCCTCGTATTCATCACTCGGGCACCATACAGGCAACCCGTCTTCACAACACTCGCCACTTAGGCGCACGCGGGTACCCCTCAGGGTCGACCCGCCTTTCCAAGTAACAACAATACAGTCCAAGTATCCGTGTGTCCATAACATCAGGGGAATCCGAGGTATCACCCTCGTTGGATTCCTACTCGTTGTATCCGTCAAGGTGAACTCGGAGGAATCACCCTCGCTGGGTTCACACTTGAGGTGTTGTACGACGGCGTCGTTATCGGAAGCGGTGAAGGAGGAATCACCCTCGATGACCACGACCGAATAGCTACCCTACAGAGTTAACATCAGAAGTGCAACACGAGGTATCACCCTCGGCACTCGATAGTAACGCTGTAGTGTCGTTTACAACTAAGGGGGTGATGTGCGGTGTCGGGGCCTGGTCTTCAATCCCGTTGATCGGGTCTTCGGATAATCCAGCGGGGCGGTCGGGACTAGTGGGGTCACTGATAGGTCTCTACCCAGCCTATACTAAGCAGTTTAGGATATGCAGGTAATTATCAACAGCAGGATACAATAAATAGGCTATGCATCAGAATAGGTAAAGCGGTAGCAGCAGCAATACTAATGCAAGCATGAGAAATTAGAATGGGCGATATCGGGATGATCAAAGGGGGGGGGCTTGCCTGGTTGCTCGGCGGCAAGGGCAAAGTCGTCAACGGTGGCGTCGGTCTTCAGGACATCGTCAGCGGTCTCGGGGTCTAGCAAATAGGAAGAGGGGGAAGAAACAGTAAATACTAGCAAACAGATGCATGACAATACGATACACGGTGCTAGGGGTGACCTATCATAGTGCTACACGACATAGGTGAAGGGGGAATAACATCCGGGAAAGTTTTCCCGAAGTTGCATTTTCGGACAGGCGATCCGGAGGGGGAATGTCCCATGTTCAGGTAGTTAGAGACGTGTGATGGACGAACGAACCGCGTATTCGGATTCGTCTCGTCGTTCTGAGCAACTTTCATGTAGAAAGTATTTTCATCCGAGTTACGGATTAAAAGATATGATTTATTGAAGTTTTTATTAAATTCTGGAATTTAAATATTTATTTAAATCAACATTATCCAGAATAGTAGCAGCTGACATCAGCATGACGCCAGCATGACATCAGCGGGTCAAACCAGCTGACCAGAGTCAACTCTGACAGGTGGGGCCCACATGTCATTCACAGTACTAATTAACAGAGGATTAAACTTAACTAATTAACCTAATTAGTTTGTGGGACCCACTGTCAGTGTCAGCTTTAGTTAACTAATTAGCTTAATTAGGATTAAAAGGTTAATTAGTGTTTTATTTATTTATAAAATCATTTTAAAATAACGAGGGACCCACATGTCATACACTGCGGGTGCCACGTCAGCCGTTGACCCGGTCAACAGGTCAACGGGACCCACTTGTCGGCGTCACAGCGGGCCCACTCGTCAGTCCACGTCGGATGGCGGCCGGGGACGCGCCGGAGCTGGCTCCGGCGAGCCAAAACGCGGCGGCCGAATGCCGGAGTAGCTCGGGATTCGCCTACGGGGCACCAAATCGGGCGCCGTTTGCGGCTACGGGTGGCTTGTGTTCGCGCGCATCCATTGGGATAGACGGATGGGGCTGGAGTGGACTGTGGCCGCCGAAATCGAGCTCACGGCGGCTGCCGGAGTTCGGGCTTCGAGCGAATATCGCACAGGGGTCGTGTCCATCAAGTGATTGGGGTCAGGCGGCTACGCGGAGAGGCCCTGAGCACACACATGTGCTCAGTTGGCCCTGGGACGGCCGATTGCCACGGCGGCGAGCTCCACCGTGACGGCGCGCTTTGGCCAGAGCAAAACGAAGGCGGTGGCGGCGCTACGGCTACAGATTAATAGCAGAAACGAAAAGGAAAGGAAGGCGGCCTCACAGCGATCGCGCGGTGCAGCTCAGGGTGCTCGGGGAAAGCTCGACGTGGCCGGATTCGTCGCCGGAGTGCGTCGGGACCGAGGAGGAAGAAGGCGGCGATGCGGGCGCTCCAGTGCTTCCCGGCTCGGTCCAGTCGGCGCAGCTGACGTAGTCGACGATGAGGGGGCGGCCTGACGCGGCGGCGGAGCAAATGGGGCACGGTGGCCGCGCTAGTCCACGGCCATGGCGACGGCGAGGTTCGGGTGCCGCCGTTTTCGTGTGAGAGGGAGAGCGAGGGAGAGACTGAGGGGGCTAGGGTTCGTGGGGACATGCGAGGGAGGCTCTTATCCCCCTCCACGACGAGCGCCGGGCGCGGTGTCGAGCAGCAGAGGGGGGGGGGGGGGGGGGGGGGGGGGGGGGGGGCAGGCGCGGCGGCTGCGGACGAGACGACAGCGTGCGCGGTGGAGGAGCAGTGCGGGGGTGAGGGAAAGCGCTGCGCGGGCTGGGCCTCCCTGTGCACTTGAGGCCCATGCACCGTGGCCTTTTTCTTTTTCTTTTTCTTAATTTTGTTTTCCTGTTTTCTATTTTCTTTTCTGTTTTGTATTTTTTTTCAGACTTTTCCAATTTTGTAAAACATGAGTTTTGCCCCAATAAACTCAGTGCATCTTCTAGCACTGCTACAAAAAATTTGAAGTACATATCTTTTCATTTGGATTTTATTTAAATGAAAAGGTATTAAATACCTCTGTTTTGTTATTGTTAGAGGCACATAATTAATTTAGTATATGTTGAAAATAATTTTTGAATTGTCTCTGGATTATTTGCTATTTAATGAACATTTTAGTTTTGAAGTTTGAAGAAATATTAATTTGACTTGTATCTTAAATTTGAATATGAGTTGGATTATTTTCTAAATGCAATTTGTTTAGGATGATCATGATGACATGGCATTATCAAAATGGGATTACTGTGGCTAACCACTGGGGTGTTACAGAACACCTCATCAAAATCAGGATTGGACATTAAATTAAAGCTAAATTTGCTAGGGACACCTAATAAATAAGGACATGCATTAAAATAAATAAAAAGAAGGAACCAATAAAGACGGGATGTCCGCTATAAAAGAAATAAAAGAGAAAATACAGTGGAGATCCGATAAAGATGAGATGTTGCGCTATTCTTCTATATATAAGAAGAAGAAAAAAGAGGACATGCATGAAAAAAAGTAAAAAGGAGGCATGCATGACAAAAAATAAAATAAAAGACAAGTTTGATAAGATATAAATAGTGATGAAATAGGGACCAATACCTATGACATGTATGGCAAGAAGTAGTGATGAAATTGGGGCATAAGTACCTACGTCCACAGGAGACCATACAAAAATGTTCTTTTCCAGACAAAAAATCTCTTTTTAAGATTAAAAAATCATGTATCTTTTTAACAACCTTTTTAATAACTCTTCATGTATTTAAGAAATATGCATGTGAAAAAAGGTGTTCAAGAGTTACCCTAAGTTGGTGATTCTTAAATTGAAAACTGTCATTGATGCAAACATGTCTCCGTAGTGCGCTAATGTGTCATCGTTTGTTTTTGTCGTTTTTCTTTACTCACCCGTAACAACACCTCATTCCGAACATGACATGAATAAATGCATGATCGCTTGCCCGTTTCTTTGTATGGATTAAATCTGGATGCAAGCCGTGTTGAAATAGAACACCTGTAGAATGTTAAACTGCGCTTTTATAGGTTAAGATCATCTTTATTTGGGCCATAGCTAAAAATTCTCAGATTATAGACCATTTTTTGTAAATTAAGAGCGTGTGGTATTTTTTTCCCCATTGCAACGCACGAGCCTTTTTGCTAGTGATTCTAAAAGACGAAGGGAGTGGTAATATTTTTTTCGCATATTGTCGCATCTTCCATTGGAACGAGACACTCGAAGGAGAGCTACATGCGAGTGCGACCATGGAGGGTGTTAGCCTTACTCAGACCAACCAGTGTTGATTCAAGGTGATTGCGCGGTGGCACTGGCGGCGCTCCAAGATGGACCCATGGATAGATCTGCTTATGGTCATATTATTGCTGAGGTGAAGGGATTGTTGAAGAATAGGGTGTTTAATCTAGTTAAGATATCTCGTGAACAAAATAGGGTTGCACATTGCTTAGTGAGCTATGGTCGTAGTGGGATAACACTACATGCTAGCTTAACCAATCCCCCTCTTTTGCTGCTGAACTTGCCACAAACAATTGTAAACATGGGATAACACTCCATGCTAGCTTAACCTCTCGCAAAACAACAGCAACAAAGCTTTTCGGTCTCAAACAAGCTGGGGTAGATTAGAGTTGTTATCATTTTTTTCAAAGTTACATTAAAGTTTCCAACCTCTAGTGAATAACATGCACAAACGAGAACAACCTCGAAAGGTTGAAAGAGTCACTATACGATTTTCCATTTTCCTTTTTGAGTTTTTTACGAGTGGCCATTTTCTTTTTGAGTAAAAAATGACACTGTTCTGGGCCCAATAAACCGTACAGGGCCGGAGAAGCCGATCCCGAAGAGGCCCACCACCCCCACAATATTTGCTCCGCCTCTCGTTCTCTCCCCCCTCTCTCTCTAGTCTCTCCATTCCGTGTGGCGACCGAGCGAACCCTAGCCGAGATTAGACTACCATCCCCGATCTACCGGAGGAGGACGAGGACGACGCCGACGAGATGCTGAGGGTTGCGGGAAGGAGGCTCTCGTCTTCGCTCTCCTGGCGCCCCGCGGCGACCGTCGGAGCCAGGGGCCCGCTCGCCGGCGCCGGCGGCCCTGGGAGAGACGACGACGACGGTTCGGCCTACCAGCGGCGGTTCGCCATCGAGTCCCCCTTCTTCACCGCCGCGAGAGGTATCTGCGGTCTGGCCCCCACCCCACCTCCCGCATCCTCGGCTTCCTTCTCTCCCGGATCTCCCTCGCATCCGTAGATTTCGATTGGGCTTTGAATTGGGTCGCCTGGATTTGAGTGATCCGTGATGCTAGATTGACATCGTCTTTGATTGATCTCTTAGGGTGCTGCAATTCCATTCGATCTCTGTGCCTAACTGTTGACTATTGATTGCTATGACGTCGTATGATCATTCTAGCGGATCAGATCTGTGGATGCCATAGTTACGTGCGAAGCTGAGCGATTAAATTCGTGCATATGTTTATCTGTTGGCTGGCTTGATAATTTGAGCCACTTGTGCTTGCAAACACCTTCGAATGAATGCCCAATGGCTATACCTGCCTAGTTCATAACGAAATGGATTGCCAACCGTGCTGAGCGGTTACGTGCCTGTATGTGTTTGCTGGCTTGACAATTGAGCCACACGTTTGCTAGCAAACACCTTCAGATGAATGGGCAGTGGGCTGCATCTGTCTAGTTCATAATGAAATGGATTGCTAACGCTGCAATGCTGCGTGGGAACATAAATTGCATCGTAACAGTTAATTGACATTTTTCTACTGTACCTGCTGGCAAAGATGTTTTGTTTTACAGGACCTGCTGTCAAAGATGTTGACAAAACTTGGTCATAGAACTGTAATCATCTGATTGCTTTATAATCCAATGCCCATAGCATATTCCCATTGTTAGTAAGAATGATATCTGTACCAAACCAACGGTTTACTCAAATAGCAGTACTTGTAGTTCTATGAATTCCACATGTGAAGAGCCATTTACTACTCAACATTGTTTAGTTTGTGCAATGAAATTCTTGCTATGGCGATCTTATTCATATCATTGCCAACTTCTGCAAGTTGTTTTACCCTTTGTTCTTGCTGGAGGATTAATACAGAAGTTATTTTGTGTATTAGCAGTTTGCAGTCTGTCATACTGTTTCTGCTGTTTATTGATGCCTAAATATGGGCTCTGCAATAGTTTACTGTTATTTAAACTATACTATTTGTAATTCTGATGCAGGCTTTTCTTCGGCTGAAACACTTGTTCCACGGAACCAAGATGCTGGGTTGGCTGAACTCCCAGCCACTGTTGCTGCACTGAAGAACCCCAACTCAAAAATCCTTTATGACCAGTACAACCATGAAAGATATCCTCCTGGAGATCCCAGCAAGCGGGCCTTTGCCTACTTTGTTCTGAGTGGTGGGAGATTCGTATATGCATCACTGCTGCGTCTCCTTGTCTTGAAGTTTGTCTTGAGCATGTCAGCAAGTAAGGATGTGCTTGCACTTGCTTCCCTTGAGGTTGATCTATCCAGCATTGAACCCGGCAGCACAGTGACTGTCAAGTGGCGTGGAAAGCCAGTCTTCATCAGGCGACGGACAGACGATGACATCAAGCTGGCCAACAGCGTGGATGTTGCATCCCTGCGCCACCCAGAGCAAGACGCTGAGCGTGTGAAGAACCCAGAGTGGCTGGTGGTTATTGGTGTCTGCACTCATCTTGGTTGCATTCCCCTTCCCAACTCTGGAGACTTTGGTGGCTGGTTCTGCCCGTGCCATGGCTCCCACTATGACATCTCTGGCAGAATCCGCAAGGGCCCTGCCCCGTACAACCTTGAGGTGCCCACCTACAGTTTCTTGGAAGATAACAAGATGCTCATAGGCTAAGAGCCTAAAACCAGTACCTACCAACATATATTCTCCACAGGAGTGAATTCCTGTTGCGCTGTTATTTTGTTTTCGATGTGGCTAGGAGTTTTTGTTTCAGGACTATCGCAATGGTGATCCACTGTTACCTACTGAAGTTCATTTGCAGTGCGAAATAATTGTTTCTCCTATGTTGCTACTGGATTGTAAGTTGTTTTGTACTGATTTTCTGAGACCCCATCGGAAGGATATTGTATACCTCTTCTGGTCCTTGCTCCCTATATATTTGATAAATAAGCAAACATACTATTCTTCATCTTTTGTGTCTATAACGATGTTATTCATTCAAGTGCTTGAATGTTGTATGTGTGATCTAACTTCAGGAACTTTTATGTTGATTCTAATGATCCTTGACATTGTGATGCGCTGATGCTGCAATTGGCCGCTGACGGTATGCCTGTCGGGGAGGCAAGGTAGTCCGACCGCTTTAATGAGTGTTCTATAGGCTATCTACGGCGGGACTTAGCAAATCCGCCCTCCTAAGGCCTTGTTTGGCACTAGAGTTTTCCCAGCTCGGGGTGAGAGTTTTCCCAGCCTCAAAGGGATTCGGGGTGAGAAGGGATCAGGTGAGCCCTCCCCTTCACCCAATCCCCTCAATCCCTCCTAATCCCCATCCCCATCAATCCTTCGCCAACAATACTCGCTCGGCAGCAGCATTGCGCTCGGGAAGAGAATATACGAGAGCATTGCGCTCGGGAAGAGAATACACGAGGTGAAGGAGCGGCAAGAGGCTAAGCTTAGGGATGCCCAAGGCACCCCAATCTATACCTAATATTAAAGGCCCAATCTATCTATATCTATATCTATACCTAATATTAAAGGTAAAGGGAGGAGCCTTTCATAGTTCTTCGTATGTCATCTTTTCTATCCGTTATTTTTGTGTTAATCAACATGTGAGATTTAAAAGTAGATCTTTTCTAACGGATCATACCAAAATAGGAAAACAAGGAAGATTTCTTGGCACTCCCGCTTGATAGAGGAAAAAGCAAACTAGACGCCGTGCATAGGAAGGAAACCAAACGTTGCACATAGGATGAAATAAACCAAAAACAAAGCACACACATATACTATCTCTGGAAAAAAAAAATCCTACACAATCGAATCTGCTTCCTAGCCCCTGTTGTCGGCGTTCTGGGATCGGGGGTACCCAGATCTGCCTGCCTGCGGCCCAGCACATGGGCCCATCGGGTCTGTACGGCCCAGCTAAAACAACTCCAAGACAAGACCCTCGCGAGGGCCCAGGCCTCGCGAGGCGAATGACACCAAGACCTCCACAGGAGTGGCCTTCCCAGGCTGCCTCCCGAGGGGCGGAGACTTCTATCCAGGTACCCAGCCTCACGAGGCTGCTATGACGCAAGCCATGACGACCGAGGCCAGGCGGGCGCCAGCGGGCGCAGAGGAGACAATTTCCACTTTGGTGCTAGGGGAGCAAGGACAGACGCGGGTTCCCAAGGAATCCCCCAAAGCTTTCCATTCCGGTGCAACAAGACCAAGACCACGAGCTCAGCAGGACGGATGTCATTACCGAGCCCATCTCTGCGTCACGACCAGAAGCTTTGCAGGCGAAGACTACCTTTCGTTAGGATTAGATGTACTTCTTGTCCCCTTTCAAATTGGCCGTTGTGGGATCCCTTCCCGCCTAAGTTTCGAGGGAAGAGGACCAAGGCCACTATAAGTATAGGCTAGCCACCACCGTAGAGGAGGATCCCGGATCGGACCCTTGACCACTCCATCCACATCACTTGAGCCCTCGCGAGGCCGCTCACCCACTATACTAGTTCATCCTCAGCCTCCTCGTGAGGCCAATCCACCACAAAGCAGGAGTAGGGTTTTACACCACAAGGTGGCCCGAACCTGGGTAAACTGCCATGTTCATCTTCTTCTTCCCTGCTCGCGCGAACTCGGAGGGGTTAGGCTGTGGGGTGGTGAGCTTGAGACTTGAGTTGGTTGAGATCTTCGCACACGCCCCAGAGTTCGAACCTTCTTGGGTCTGCGGAGCCCTAAATCCGACATTTGGCGCGCCAGGTAGGGGCGTGTCGAAATCCCCCTTCCAGTCCCACTTCGTCTCCGCTTCGTCGCTCCCATGGCTGACGCACGCCGGGTCCGCGGTGAGCGTCGGGCTGCCTGCGTCGCTCAGACGACACCCGTGGGCCGTGGTGTTCCTCGCCGCTCCGCTTCTCCCATAGCCAACGCTGCCACTGACCCTGCCGCTCACGAGCAGCAGGATTCGTCGCTGCCACCCTCCGTGCGGCGCGATGGCCGCACCGCCACTCCGTCGCCCACTCCCGCCACGGCGTCGTCTTTCCACGTCCACCGCGGGCCGGCGAACGCGCAGGCTGCACTGCTCATGGCGTGCGAGCTGCTGTGCTACCGCCCCGCCAACGACCGCTGGCTCGGCCGCATCGCTGAGCTCGTCAACGCCGCCGGCGAGGTCCCTGTGCCATCCCGTTAGCTCCATCCTCCACCATCCCAGGCGGGTGATGTAGCCCATGGCGCGCCCCCTCCTCCTCCTTTGCGCGGTGCTGACCCTGAGCCCAGGCGTGACGTGCCCCAGCGCGACCCGCCGCGTGGAGCGCCGGCGCGCGACGAGGCGACCTGCCAGGTGGTGCAGCGGCCACAAGGTGACGCGCGTGCGCTCCCAGCGCCACCGCGCCAGCATCAAGACCACGCGCCGCCGGAGGCTGCGGCGCACGGACGTCAAGACCGAGCTCCCCCCGCTCGCGTGGTAGCTCCACCCATGAGCGCGACGGGCTGTCGTGCCTTCACCCCGGAGCTGCGCCGCGTCGCCTGGCCCGGCAAGTTCAAGCCGGACCTGCCTCCGCGCTACGATGGCACCCCCGACCCTGCGGAGTTCCTCTAGCTCTACTCGTTGAGCATCGAGGCGGCGAATGGTGACGACAAGGTCATGGCGAATTGGTTCCCCATGGCTCTCAAAGATGGCGCACACTCCTGGCTCCTTCACCTCCCGGAGGGGTCGATTTCCTCCTGGGACGAAGTTCGCGAGTGCTTCATTGCCATCTTCCAGGGCACCCGTGACCGCACCCCTGCAGTAGGCGACCGATGGCTCCACCACACCCATAGGACAGGTGCGCCTTCCCGTCACCTTCGGCAAGCGCGACAACTACCACACCGAGCTCATTGACTTCGACATCGCCCACATCAAGCTCCCATACAACGCCATCCTCGGGTACCCTGCCCTCGCCAAGTTCATGGCAGCAACTCTCCACGGCTACAACGTCCTCAAGATGCCAGGGTGCAGCGGCATCATCACGGTTGCCTGTGATGAGAAGGATGCGGTCTGCTCCCTTGAGCGTGCCTACCGTGCCGTTGCGGCCGAAAACTCTGATGATGAGGGTGGCGTTCTGCCTCCTGAGGCCATCCCTGCGAAGAAGAAGCAGCTCCTCCCCAAGGGTCCTCCGGAGCCCAAGAAGCCCTCTGGCGGCGCCTCAAGCTCCGCGCCTGCTGCCGGGGCGCCTCTTCCTCCCGCATAGGAAGGCGCGCCCTGCGCTTCCCTCGGGACAGGCTCGGGGGCTTCCGTCTGGAGAGCTTCCAACCTGACCGGTGCGACAAGGGAGGCTCTCGGGGACCACTTGGAGGCATGCCTTGATGCGCGCCCCCACGAGCAAGGAGCAAGGTGTGAGGCGCTAGGGACGCGGGAATTCATCACCAAGGCGATCGAAGAGCTTCAGGAGGCGCAGGCCATGCGTGGCGAGCATCGCCCCGCACCATCCCGCGCAGCTGCCGCCCCCGACGCGGGTGGCGAGCTGCGCGTCTGCGTCAACATCCCGGGCCTCAACAGGGCCGCTTCACAGGATCTCTTCTAGCCATCGCGTGTCGGCCGGAGTGGGGGCTACCCATGCAACTACGTCCGCATGCCGTTCGGCCTGCTGAACATGGGCGCCTCATACCAGCGCCTGGCGCAGCGTGCTATGGCGTC
The DNA here is from genome assembly GCA_011799875.1 of Thinopyrum elongatum. Lineage (NCBI taxonomy): Eukaryota > Viridiplantae > Streptophyta > Magnoliopsida > Poales > Poaceae > Thinopyrum > Thinopyrum elongatum. The sequence continues at coordinate 417,567,739 of CM022298.1, forward strand.
TCACAAGGCCAGGCGCTTGGCGGTCATGTCTCAAGAGGTCCTGGATCCTTGCGAGCCCCCCGGGACTCGTGAGCCTCCTAGGCCTCCGGAGCCGCCCAACTCATGAGGAGCTATCTTCACGACATGCATCTTCAACTACCCGACGCTTCTACAACACCGGTGCCAGGTGACTTTTTGGTTTGTTCAGTTGAGGGCGCCCCTCGGGCTGCATTATCCTCAAGCTGTTAGGGCCCGCCCCTGCAGCTGTATTGTTTTGCGCATTTATCAAAACTGGCTTTGCCCTTGATGAATTTCCTAAGTATTTCAATCTGCGTGCCCGGTGCTTCGCCACCATGAATGTCGCAGCGTCCTCACAACCCCGCCCCCGACCGCCTCATGATTAAGGGCTGGCACAGCGTCTGTGCTCGGGTCCGTCCCTGTAGCGTTGATAAATCCAAGCGATCGAGCTCTGTCTCACGGACCAACTCCTGTGCACGTCACCTCCCGGGGTCCTTGGTGCCTTGTCCTTGCATGAGCTAATCGGGAGTGGGTGAGTCAGGGCGCGCGGCCCGGTTCGTCCAACCGCAGTTCGGCGCTGCGCCGTCGCGGGAGCCGTGCGCCGGATGTTTTTCCTTGGGATTGTTGCATGAGAAGACTGGGCATGGCGTCTGTGCTCGGGTCCGTCCCTGCAGCATTGATAAACCCAAGCGGCTGAGCTCTGTCTGGCGGGCTAGCCCTGTTCACGTCACCTCCTGGGGTCCTTGGTGTTCGGCCTTCTCATGCGATAGCCTCCGAAGGTTCATTCGGCGCAGGTCGCCCCACCACACAGGTTTTGTAAGCGCGCTCCACGCCATAAGATTCAGGCGCAACCCGCCTTGAGGTAGTGAAGGAAATATGCCCTAGAGGCAATAATAAAGTTATTATTTATTTCCTTATTTCATGATAAATATTTATTATTCATGCTAGAATTGTATTAACCGGAAACTTAGTACATGTGTGAATACATAGACAAACAGAGTGTCCCTAGTATGCCTCTACTTGACTAGCTCGTTAATCAAAGATGGTTAAGTTTCCTAGCCATGGACATGTGTTGTCATTTGATGAACGGGATCACATCATTAGGAGAATGATGTGATGGACAAGACCCATCCGTTAGCTTAGCATAATGATCGTTAAGTTTATTGTTATTGCTTTCTTCATGACTTATACATGTTCCTATAACTATGAGACTATGCAACTCCCGAATATCGGAGGAACACTTAGTGTGCTATCAAACGTCACAACGTAACTGGGTGATTATAAATATGCTCTACATGTGTCTCCGATGGTGTTTGTTGAGTTGGCATAGATCGAGATTAGGATTTGTCACTCCGATTGTCGGAGAGGTATCTCTGGGCCCTCTCGGTAATGCACATCATATGAAGCCTTGCAAGCAATGTGACTAATGAGTTAGTTACGGGATGATGCATTACGGAACGAGTAAAGAGACTTGCCGGTAACGAGATTGAACTAGGTATGATGATACCGACGATCGAATCTCGGGCAAGTAACATACCGATGACAAAGGGAACAACGTATGTTGTTATGCGGTTTGACCGATAAAGATCTTCGTAGAATATGTAGGAGCCAATATGAGCATCCAGGTTCCGCTATTGGTTATTGACCGAAGATGTGTCTCGGTCATGTCTACATAGTTCTCGAACCCGTAGGGTCCGCACGCTTAACGTTCGATGACGATTTGTATTATGAGTTATGTGATTTGATGACCAAAGTTTGTTCGGAGTCCCGGATGAAATCACGGACATGACAAGGAGTCTCGAAATGGTCGAGAGGTAAAGATTCATATATTGGAAGGCTATATTCGGACATCGGAAAGGTTCCGAGTGATTCGGGTATTTTTCGGAGTACCAGGGAGTTACGGGAATTCACCGGGAGAAGTAATGGGCCTTATTGGGCCATACGGGAAATAGGAGGCAGCAGCCAGGAGGTGGCGCCCCCCCCCCCAAGCCCAGTCCGAATTGGACAAGGGGTTGGGGGCGCAACCCCTCTCTTTTCCCTTCTCCTCTTGGTGGAATCCTACTAGGACTTGGAGTCCTAGTAGGACTCCCCCCTTGGTGCGCCTCCCCCTTAGGCCGACCACCTCCTCCCTCCCTCCTTTATATACGGGGGCGGGGGGCACCCCAAAGACACACAAGTTGATTGTTTAGCCGTGTGCGGTGCCCTCCTCCACAGATTTCCACCTCGATCATATTGTCGTAGTGCTTTAGCGAAGCCCTGCGCCGGTAACTTCATCATCACCGTCACCACGCCGTCGTGCTGACAAAACTCTCCCTCGGCCTCAGCTGGATCAAGAGTACGAGGGACGTCACCGAGCTGAACGTGTGCAGATCGCGGAGGTGCCGTGCGTTCGGTACTTGGATCGGTTGGATCTTGAAGACGTTCGACTACATCAACCGCGTTACTAAACGCTTCCGCTTTCGGTCTACGAGGGTACGTGGACACACTCTCCCCGCTCGTTGCTATGCTTCTCCTAGATAGATCTTGCGTGATCGTAGGAAAATTTTGAAATACTACGTTCCCCAACAGTGGCATCCGAGCCGGGTCTATGCGTAGATGTTATATGCACGAGTAGAACACAAAGAGTTGTGGGCAATAATAGTCATACTGCTTACCAGCATGTCATACTTTGATTCGGCGGTATTGTTGGATGAAGCGGCTCAGACCGACATTACGCGTACGCTTACGCGAGACTGGTTCTACCGACGTGCTTCGCACACAGGTGGCTGGTGGGTGTCAGTTTCTCCAACTTTAGTTGAATCGAGTGTGACTACGCCCGGTCCTTGTTGAAGGTTAAAGCAGCACACTTGGCGAAAAATCATTGTGGTTTTGATGCGTAGGTAAGAACGGTTCTTGCTCAGCCCGTAGCAGCCACGTAAAACTTGCAACAACAAAGTAGAGGACGTCTAACTTGTTTTTGCAGGGCTTGCTGTGATGTGATATGGTCAAGACATGATGTGATATAATTTGTTGTATGAGATGATCATGTTTTGTAACAGAGTTATCGGCAACCGGCAGGAGCCATATGGTTGTCTCTTTATTGTATGCAATGCAATCGCCATGTAATTGCTTTACTTTATCACTAAGCGGTAGCGATAGTCGTAGAAGCAATAAGTTGGCGAGACGACAACGATGCTTCGACGGAGATCATGCTGGGGCGCCGGTGACGATGGAGATCATGCTGGGGCGCCGGTGACAATGGAGATCATGACGGTGCTTCGATGATGGAGATCAAGAGCACAAGATGATGATGGCCATATCATGTCACATATTGAATTGCATGTGATGTTAATCCTTTTTATGCATCTTATTCTGCTTAGTACGGCGGTAGCATTATAAGATGATCTCTCACTAAATTTCAAGGTACAAGTGTTCTCCCTGAGTATGCACCGTTGCTACAGTTCGTCGTGCCGAGACACCACGTGATGATCGGGTGTGATAAGCTCTACGTTCACATACAATGGGTGCAAGCCAGTTTTTGCACACGCAGAATACTCGGGTTAAACTTGACGAGCCTAGCATATGCAGATATGGCCTCGGAACACTGAGACCGAAAGGTCGAGCGTGAATCATATAGTAGATATGATCAACATAGTGATGTTCACCATTGAAAACTACTCCATCTCACGTGATGATCGGACATGGTTTAGTTGATTTGGATCACGTGATCACTTAAATGATTAGAGGGATGTCTATCTAAGTGGGAGCTCTTAAGTAATATGATTAATTGAACTTTAATTTATCATGAACTTAGTCCTGGTAGTATTTGCAAATTATGTTGTAGATCAATAGCTCGCGTATAGCTCCCCTGTTTTATTTTTGATATGTTCTTAGAGAAAACTAAGTTGAAAGATGATAGTAGCAATGATGCGGACTGGTTCCGTGATCTGAGGTTTATCCTCATTGCTGCACAGAAGAATTATGTCCTTGATGCACCGCTAGGTGACAGAACTATTGCAGGAGTAGATGCAGACGTTATGAATGTTTGACAAGCTCGGTATGATGACTACTTGATAGTTTAGTGCACCATGCTTTACGGCTTAGAATCGGGACTTCAAAAATGTTTTGAACGACATGGAGCATATGAGATGTTCCAAGAGCTGAAATCGGTATTTCAGACTCATGCCCGTGTCGAGAGGTATGAGACCTCTGACAAGTACTTCGCCTACAAGATGGAGGGGAATAGCTCAACCAGTGAGCATGTGCTCAGAATGTCTGAGTACTACAGTTGCTTGAATCAAGTGGGAGTTAATCTTCCGGATAAGATAGTAATTGACAGAATTCTCTAGTCACTATCACCAAGTTACTGGAACTTCATGATGAACTATAATATGCAAGGGATGACAAAAATGATTCCCGAGCTCTTCGTGATGCTGAAATCAACGAAGGTAGAAATCAAGAAAGAGCATCAAGTGTTGATGGTTAACAAGACCACTAGTTTCAAGAAAAGGGTAAAGGGAAGAAGAGGAACCTCAAGAAGAATAGCAAGCAAGTTGCTACTCCCGGGAAGAAGCCCAAGTCTGGACCTAAGCCTGAAACTGAGTGCTTCTACTACAAAAGGACTGGTCACTGGAAGCGGAACTGCCCCAAGTATTTGGCGGAAAAGAAGGATGGCAAAGTGAACAAAAGTATATTTGATATACATGTTATTGATGTGTATTTTACTAGTGTTCATAGTAGCCCCTGGGTATTTGATACTGGTTCAGTTGCTAACATTAGTAACTCGAAACAGGAGTTGTAAAATGAACAGAGACTAGTTAATGATGAGGTGACGATGTGTGTTGGAAGTGATTCCAAGGTTGATAAGATCACCATCGCACACTCCCTCTATTTTCGGGATTAGTGTTGAACCTAAATAAATATTATTTGGTGTTTGCGTTGAGCATGAATATGATTGGATCATGTTTATTGCAAAATAAAAGTTATTTGGTGTTTGCGTTGAGCATGAATATGATTGGATCATGTTTATTGCAATACGGTTATTCATTTAAGTCAGAGAATAATTGTTGTTCTGTTTACATGAATAAAAACCTTCTATGGTCATACACCCAATGTAAATGGTTTATTGAATCTCGATTGTAGTGATACACATATTCATAATATTGAAGCCAAAAGATGCAAAGTTAGTAATGATAGTGCAACTTATTTGTGGCACTGCCGTTTAGGTCATATTGGTGTAAAGCGCATGAAGAAACTCCATACTGATGGACTTTTGGAATCACTTGATTATGAATCATTTGATGCTTGCGAACCATGCCTCATGGGCAAGATGACTAAAACTCCGTTCTCCGGAACAATGGAGCGAGCTACGGACTTATTGGAAATAATACATACCGATGTATGCGGTCCGATGAGTATTGAGGCTCGCGGCGGGTATCGTTATTTTCTTCACAGATGATTTGAGTAGATATGGGTATATCTACTTAATGAAACACAAGTCTGAAATGTTTGAAAAGTTCAAAGAATTTCAGAGTGAAGTGGAAAATCATCGTAACAAGAAAATAAAGTTTCTACGATCTGATCGCGGAGGCAAATATTTGAGTTACGAGTTTGGTCTTCAATTAAAACAATGTGGAATAGTTTCACAAACTCATGCCACCTGGAACACCACAGCATAATGGTGTGTCCAAACGTCATAACCGTACTTTATTGGATATAGTGCAATATATGATGTCTCTTACCGATTTACCACTATCGTTTTGGGGTTATGCATTAGAGACAGCTCCATTCACGTTAAATAGGGCAACATCTAAATCCGTTGAGACGACACCATATGAACTGTGGTTTGGCAAGAAACCTAAGCTATCGTTTCTTAAAGTTTGGGGTTGCAATGCTTATGTGAAAAGTTTTAACCTGATAAGCTCAAACCCAAATCGGAGAAATGCATCTTCATAGGATACCCAAAGGAGACTGTTGGGTACACCTTCTATCACAGATCCGAAGGCAAGATATTCGTTGCTAAGAATGGATCCTTTCTAGAGAAGGAGTTTCTCTCGAAAGAAGTGAGTGGGAGGAAAGTAGAACTTGATGAGGTAATTGTACCTTCTCCCGAATTGGAAAGTAGTTTATCATAGAAATCAGTTCCAGTGATTCCTACACCAATTAGCGAGGAAACTAATGATGATGATCATGAAACTTCAGATCAAGTTACTACAGAACCTCGTAGGTCAACCAGAGTATGTTCCGCACCAGAGTGGTACGGTAATCCTGATCTGGAAATCATGTTACTAGACCATGACGAACCTACGAACTATGAGGAAGCGATGATGAGCCCAGATTCCGATAAATGGCTTGAGGCCATGAAATCTGAGATAGGATCCATGTATGAGAACAAAGTATGGACTTTGACTGACTTGCCCGATGATCGGCGAGCCATTGAGAAAAAATGGATCTTCAAGAGGAAGATAGACGCTGATAGTAGTGTTACTATCTACAAAGCTCAAATTGTCAAAAAAGTTTTTCGACAAGTTCAAGGTGTTGACTACGATGAGATTTTCTCACTCGTATCGATGCTTAAAGTCTGTCCGAATCATGTTAGCAATTGCCGCATTTTATGAAATCTGGCAAATGGATGTCAAAACTACATTCCTTAATGGAATTTTTAAAGAAGAAGTTGTATATGATGCAACCAGAAGGTTTTGTCAATCCTAAAGGTGCTAACAAAATGTGCAAGCATCTCGGAGTTGGAATATATGCTTTGATGAAGTGATCAAAGCATATGGTTTTATACAGACTTACGGTGAAGCCTGTATTTACAAGAAAGTGAGTGGGAGCTCTGTAGCATTTCTGATATTATATGTGGATGACATATTATTGATTGGAAATGATATAGAATTTCTGGATAGCATAAAAGGATACTTGAATAAGAATTTTTCAATAAAAAGGACCTCGGTGAAGCTGCTTAAGTATTGAGCATCGAGATCTATAGGGATAGATCGAGACGTTTAATAGGACTTTCACAAAGCACATACCTTGACAAGATTTTGAAGAAGTTCAAAATAGATCAGTCAAAGAAGGAGTTCTTGCCTGTGTTACAAGGTGTAAAATTGAGTAAGACTAAAAACCCGACCCCGGCAGAAGATAGAAAGAGAATGAAAGTCATTCCCTATGCCTCAGTCATAGGTTCTATAAAGTATGCCATGCTATGTACCAGACCAGTTGTGTGCCTTGCTATGAGTTTAGCAAGGAGGTACGATAGTGATCCAGGGATAGATCACTGGATAGCGGTCAAAGTTATCCTTAGTTACCTAAGAGGACTAAGGAAATATTTCTCGGTTATGGGGGTGATAAAAGAGTTCGTCGTAAAAGGTTACGTCGATGCAAGCTTTTACACCGATCCAGATGACTCAAAGTCTCAATCTGGATACATATTGAAAGTGGGAGCAATTAGCTAGAGTAGCTCCGTGCAGAGCATTGTAGACATAGAAATTTGCAAAATACATACGGATCTGAATGTGTCAGACCCGTTGACTAAACTTCTCTCACAAGCAAAACTTGATCACACCTTAGTACTCTTTGGGTGTTAATCACATGGCGATGTGAACTAGATTATTGACTCTAGTAAACCTTTTGAGTGTTGGTCACATAAGCGATGTGAACTATGGGTGTTAATCACATGGTGATGTGAACTAATGGTGTTAAATCACATGGCGATGTGAACTAGATTATTGACTCTAGTGCAAGTGGGAGACTGAAGGAAATATGCCCTAGAGGCAATAATAAAGTTATTATTTATTTCCTTATTTCATGATAAATATTTATTATTCATGCTAAAATTGTATTAACCGAAAACTTAGTACATGTGTGAATACATAGACAAACAGAGTATCCCTAGTATGCCTCTACTTGACTAGCTCGTTAATCAAAGATGGTTAAGTTTCCTAGCCATGGACATGTGTTGTCATTTGATGAACAGGATCACATCATTAGGAGAATGATGTGATGGACAAGACCCATCCGTTAACTTAGCATAATGATCGGTAAGTTTATTGCTATTGCTTTCTTCATGACTTATACATGTTCCTATTACTATGAGACTATGCAACTCCCGAATATCGGAGGAACACTTAGTGTGCTATCAAACGTCACAACGTAACTGGGTGATTATAAAGATGCTCTACAGGTGTCTCCGATGGTGTTTGTTGAGTTGGCATAGATCGAGATTAGGATTTGTCACTCCGATTGTCGGAGAGGTATCTCTGGGCCCTCTCGGTAATGCACATCATATGAAGCCTTGCAAGCAATGTGACTAATGAGTTAGTTATGGGATGATGCATTACGGAACGAGTAAAGAGACTTGCCAGTAACGAGATTGAACTAGGTATGATGATACCGACAATCGAATCTCGGGCAAGTAACATACCGATGACAAAGGGAACAACGTATGTTGTTATGCGGTTTGACCGATAAAAATCTTCTAGAATATGTAGGAGCCAATATGAGCATCCAGGTTCCACTATTGGTTATTGACCGGAGATGTGTCTCGGTCATGTCTACATAGTTCTCGAACCCGTAGGGTCCGCACGCTTAACGTTCGATGACGATTTGATGATCAAAGTTTGTTCGGAGTCCCGGATGAAATCACGGACATGACGAGGAGTCTCGAAATGGTCGAGAGGTAAAGATTCATATATTGGAAGGCTATATTCGGACATCAGAAAGGTTCCAAGTGATTCGGGTATTTTTCGGAGTACCGGGGAGTTACGGGAATTCACCGGGAGAAGTAATGGGCCTTATTGGGCCATACGGGAAATAGGAGGCAGCAGCCAGGAGGTGGCGCCCCCCCCCAAGCCCAGTCCGAATTGGACAAGGGGTTGGGGGCGCAACCCCTCTCTTTTCCCTTCTCCTCTTGGTGGAATCCTACTAGGACTTGGAGTCCTAGTAGGACTCCCGCCCTTGGTGCGCCTCCCCCTTAGGCCGGCCACCTCCTCCCTCCCTCTTTTATATACGGGGGCGGGGGGCACCCCAAAGACACACAAGTTGATTGTTTAGCCATGTGCGGTGCCCCTTTCCACAGATTTCCACCTCGGTCATATTGTCGTAGTGCTTTAGCGAAGCCCTGCGCCGGTAACGTCATCATCACCGTCACCACGCCGTCGTGCTGACGAAACTCTCCCTCGGCCTCAGCTGGATGAAGAGTACGAGGGATGTCACTGAGCTGAATGTGTGCAGATCGCGGAGGTGCCGTGCGTTCGGTACTTGGATTGGTTGGATCGTGAAGACGTTCGACTACATCAACCGCGTTACTAAATGCTTCCGCTTTTGGTCTACGAGGGTACGTGGACACACTCTCCCCGCTCGTTGCTATGCTTCTCCTAGATAGATCTTGCGTGATTGTAGGAAAATTTTGAAATACTACGTTCCCCAACAGGTAGGGCCTCGTGAGTCCCGGGCTGGCTCACGGGTACCCAGATACACCTCCTCCAGTTCTGCCGTGCCAGTCACGCGTACGAACGAAATTGGGCTGTACACGCCCGGAGACTCTAACACAGAGCTCCCATCCCACGCCAAGTGGAAGCCCCATGCTCCGCGCTGGCGGACGACACGGTCCAGCAATGACTATGCCCACGCCCTAGTGGAAGCCCCATGCTCTGCGCTGGCGGACGACACGGTCAAGCAGCGACTATGCCCACGCCCAAGTGGAAGCCCCATGCTCCGCACCGGTGGATAAACAACTGAGGGCGCCTTGGTGGCCGCACTAACCTCAGGATAGCCCTTCGGCTCGTCACACGGTCCCATCATGCAGCATTCCCCGGGAGGCACATGCGAGGGGGCTGGACACAGGGGCTATGCTCAAGCCAAGCTCGGGCACACGCCACCTCACCAGGTACTTTGCACCTGGTCTTCTCACGCCCCTCCCAGGCGAAGGAAAGGTATGGAGGACTCCGGACTAACCTCGCCGCTGCCCACGTTTCCTTCACGAGGGCTGCTCGCACGTCAAGGGGGACCCCTGAGCATCGTGACTCAGGGGCCTCACTAGTCTTGTAGCCCCTCACCCCTTGGTGTCGTCCTAGCGATCCGGACGCCCCAACGGCGGTCGAGGTATGCGCGGGGCTGGGCCCTGTCGACGCAGAGCACAAAAGCAAACAAGAAGGAAACTAAGCACGGAAAGGAAATCACGGAGTCCTAACAGTTATTACAGGCACCAAATATTTTGCAAATTCAAACAAAGTCTTACGCCTACACGAGGCACGGTAAATGTCACAGGATAAAATCTAGGTGGAAGGGCCGTCGTCGCCATGACCATCGGCGCCACCCGTCCCAGTCGCGAGGAGCCCGTCGTCGACATCGCTGCCGCCATGGTCGCCGCCGATGACCTCCACCGCCGGAGGCTTGGTGTCAGGAATGCAGGTGAACTTCTTCAGCAGCGCGTCCACGTGGTCCTTCACAGCGGCCGCCATGGTCGTGCGAGACTCAGGAGCAACCGCATGGATCACCGCGTCAAAGTTAAAGCCCGGGTCCTGGAGGTAGAGGTGGCTGAAGACGCGCGTCGCAGCTGCAGTGAAGAGCGAGCGGCACTCCTCCTCCTCCTAGATGGAGTCCACCTCAGTGGCAGCACCCTCAAGCGCTTCGGCAAGCCTGGAGGAGAGCCCTGCAAAGCCGCCCTTAGGAGCCGCCAGTGGCTCCTCGAATCCTCCCCTGTAGATGGACTGTAGCGCTTGACGAGACCTGAGCTCGAGGGGGGGGGGGGAGGCGTCGCGCTCCGCGGCCGCCTTTTTCTCGGCGGCGACGAGGGTCTTCTCCCGGGCATCTAGCAGGGTTGTCACCTCGGAGACGCACTAGGCGTGGGACGTCTGGGCTTCGACCACCTCTCCCTTCAGCTTGGCCGGACACTCACGCTCCACGGCCTGATCAGCGGTCACCTGGGCCAGCTTGGAATCGCAATCGGCGAGCTTCGCCTCGCGGGCCCTGAGGTCTTCCTCCTGCTGGTGGAGTCGCTGTGCGCGCGTGTCCTGCTCCTCCTGAAGGGCCTTCAAGTTGGCCTGCGCCTCATCGCGACGCCTCTCGGTAGATGCCGCGCTGGCCAACGCCGCGTCACGAGCCTCCTTAGCTTCAGCGACCTCCATCATACCCCCGCGGTGGCAGCCTCCGCCCGGCCCCAGGCTGTCCTGGTGGCTGCGTCGGCCTGGAGCCACCCCGAGATGAGCCCAAGGCGCTCCCTCGCGAGGCACCTATCGGCATCTTGAAGATCGGCCCGGATCCGGCCAAGCACGATGTAAGCCTCATCCAAGGCTCCGGGCCAGATCAGAGGGCCGCGTGTGTGACTAGAGCAGCGCCAGGCATTGCGTCAAGAACTTCTTCATGAGCATTCCCCCTGTCAGCCGCTTGTCCTCCATGGCCGAGGTCATCTTCCTCAAGACATGCTCTGCCCAGGGGCCAGTGAGCTTCGCATGGCCCCACCTCTCGAGCCGCTCGGGCAGCTCTGTCGGCAGCTCCAGCCGCGGGTTGAGACCCTTGGTGTTCAGGAAGACCCAGTGGTGCCGGAAGCCCTCCACCTTCTTCCCGGCCTTCAAGAGGACGTTCCCCTTGTGGACCGCCACAAAGGACACGCAAGCAGAGCATTGCGTTCGGTTGTGCAGCCGCAAGCTGAAAAATGGCAGAGGAGCGCCACGGAGGGCCTCACACCCACAAAGGCCTCACAGTAAAAGGCGAAGATGGACAGGAGAAGGATGGAGTTGGGTTGAAGATGAAGGGCCTGGATCTTGTAGTGGACGAGGATGGCGCAGAAGAATTCCGAGAGGGGCGGAACGAGCCCCGCAAAGATGCTATGGAGGAAGAAGGGTTAAACTGTCCGCGCCAAGGGACTCCCCTCGGTGGAGCCAGCCCAGATCACGGTTTCACCCCACTCATTGTCCTCGCTTGCCGTTTGCGGGGGCACGGGGTTGAGATGCCCCTCCTCGGCGATGGAGCAAGCGACCAGTGCTGGCGAACGAGAGGAGGAGGTCGTGGCCTGGATCGCGGGCTTCGACTTCCCAGGTGCCATTCGCGGGGCTGCCGGCGACGGAGAAGGAGGAGGAAGGGAGCAGAGTTGCGATTGGATCTGGAGAAGCTTTCGGTTGGAGAAGGGGATCTGGAGCAAGGTGAAGGTGAGCAATGATGGCCCTGCGGCGTGCGCCAGTCTTTTGTCAGCCTGGGGCAGTTGCCGAGGCGACGTGGGGGAGCGGAGGCGTCCGTGTCCCGTTACACGCCACGCGTCGAGCCTGGTCCGCAGGTGATTGGGGGCCCGCGGCGCTTCTCCCTCGCCCCTTGGCTTCGCCTCGAAGCCAGGCCAAGCGCGCCTTGGGCCCGGGGGCTACTGTCGGCATTCTGGGATCGGGGGTACCCAGATTTGCCTGCTCGTGGCCCAACGCGTGGGCCCATCGACGGCCCTGTATGGCCCAACTACAACAACTCCAAGACAAGACCCTTGCGAGGGCCCAAGCCTCGCGAGGCGAACGACACCAAGACCTCCAGAGGAGTGGCCTCCCCAGGCTGCCTCCCGAGGGGCGGAGACTTCTATGCAGGTACCCAGCCTCACGAGGCTGCTATGACGCAAGCCATGACGACCGAGGCCAGGCGGGCGCCAGCGGGCGCAGAGGAGACAATTTCCCCTTTGGTGCTACGGGAGTAAGGACAGACGCGGGTTCCCAAGGAATCCCCCAAAGCTTTCCATTCCGGTGCAACAAGACCAAGACCACGAGCTCGGCAGGACGGATGTCATCACCGAGCCCACCTCTATGTCACGACCAGAAGCTTTGTAGGTGAAGACTACCTTTCGTCAGGATTAGATGTACTTCTTGTCCCCTTTCAAATCGGCCGTTGTGGGATCCCTTCCCGCCTAAGTTTCGAGAGAAGAGGACTAAGGGCACTATAAGTGTAGGCTAGCCACCACCGTAGAGGAGGATCCCGGATCGGACCCTTGACCACTCCACCCACATCACTTGAGCCCTCGCGAGGCTGCTCACCCACTGTACTAGTTCATCCTCAGCCTCCTCGTGAGGCCAATCCACCACAAAGCAGGAGTAGGATTTTACACCTCAAGGTGGCCCGAACCTGGGTAAACTAACGTGTTCATCTTCTTCTTCCCCGCTCGCACGAACTCGGAGGGGCTAGGCTATGGGGTGGTGAGCTTGAGACTTGATCTGGTTGAGATCTTCGCACACGCCCCAGAGTTCGAACCCACTACATTAGCCTTTAGATTTTGGTTGGCGTTGAGTTTCTTCAGTAATGTTTTCAGTCTTGTCCTTCTCCAGTTTTTCCCCGCTGGTGCTCCAGGCTAGGACACAAGCTCACAGGGGTTGTTGCTGCTTCCGAGGACATGGAAGCCTCCATAGCCAGCGAGTACGTGGGTGCACTCAAGGACCATGGCTTTCGAGGATGCAAGAGATGTCTCAGCTATAGAGGATGCACAAACCATCTCCAGGTATCTAGCAGTAGTTCTTTACCTAGCATACTCACCCAGCCTTGAACAACATCTCTCCCTTACCCGGAAAAAAAATATCTCTCCCTAACTCCACTCTGATTTGTAGCATTTTCTGCTCTCGTATTGTGAGGTTGCAGTGTGTGCAACAAGTGTTCTTGTAAATTTCTAAGCGTAAAGACTACTCATGGGAGATGCCTCTATGACCAGACCTCTATGTATGTTCTTTGCGGGCTGCTTTCCTATAAAATACTATATTGTCATTGCCATATTAATTGTGTACTACACTATTAGAAAATTGCAAGGTAGTTTCAGCGTTGTTCTCAACCATGTTACCCTTAGGTGCAAGACATCAGTGTGCTCTTAAAAAAGGGCTATTTTGGTAGGAAAGGTAAGCAATTCGAAGCAAGTTCCGGTAGGCACATTTTATTTTGGTTTGCTAATTAAGGTGTGCTTTGTTATTAGTCTAATCTCTCCTTCCCGGAGATAGGTAACGTATCATTGTTGTCTGCCTGTTGAAAAGGTTCTATGTATGTACTGAATTGACTAAATTATACTCCCTCCGTTCGGAATTACTTGTCTCAGAAATGGATGTATCTAGAACTAAAATACGTCTAGATACATTCATTTCTGCGACAAGTAATTCCAAACGGAGGGAGGAGTTGTTTAAGAATTATTTGCCGACAGGTTAGCTCTCTGACATTAGATTTCCTCAAGGCTGGTGTCGGAAGGCCCCCCTAACAACTGTAGATACCACCATATGTCCCTCAGATAAATAGGATACCGCCATATGAAAATCCGAGATGATTTTTTTGTGACTAATGAATATGAACTGAAGCATGTGTTCTGCATTTTTGTGTGACCAGACTATGAACTGAAACATGTGTTCTAAAAATTTTGTGACTAGATGCATATGAACTGAAGCTCCAATTTTTTTATTAAAAGTTGACATTGGTTACAACCAATAGAATTTACAATGGTCACGACCAATACATTTCTCATAATGTTCTTTCTAAGCTCCATATACGACCGCCGTCACAGTCAGTGCCCATTTGGCATCCAGTACACGGCCGGCACCGTTGGGAGTCGGATGGGGCAACCCTTGGTAGGAAAGTACATGAGTGATCATGTAAGATATTGTTCAATTTGTTTGCTCATGTTACTATTTCCCCAAAGTTGGTGCTGAGTGATCGTTGCCATGATGAATTGCAAATATTTGTTGCTTCATTTTGAACTTGAAACCAGGCTGAAAAGCAAATCTTTGACGAATTAATATGATGGATTATGCAGTGCATCATATATTACTGACATGAGTAGCTCTTATATTTTTCTCTTTTAGTTTTCTTACAACTATTGTATGGGGCTGATACGTCTCCATCGTATTTACTTTTCCAAACTCTTTTGCCTTTGTTTTGGACTCTAATTTGCATAATTTGAACGGAACTAACCCGGACTGACGCTGTTTTCAACAGAATTGCCATGGTGTTATTTTTGTGCAGAAATCAAAGTTCTCGGATTGACCTAAACATTTACGGAGAATATTTTTGGAATATATAAAAAATACTGGCACAAGAATTAACCAGAGGGGGTCCACCCAGAGGCCACAAGCCTGGGGGCGCCCCCCCTGGGGCGCGCCTAGAGGGCTTGTGGGCCCCCTGGACCTCCTTCGACCTCAACACCAACTCTATATAACCATATTCGGGGAGAAAAAAAATCAGAGAGAAGGATTCATCACGTTTTATGATACGGAGCAGCCGCCACCTCCTGTTCTTCATCGGGAGGGCAGATCTGGAGTTCGTTCGGGGCTCTGGAGTGGGGGATTCATCGCCATCATCATCACCAACCTTCCTCCATCACCAATTTCATGATGCTCACCGCCGGGAATGAGTAATTCCATCGTAGGCTTGCTGGACGGTGATGGGTTGGATGAGATTTATCATGTAATCGAGTTAGTTTTGTTAGGGTTTGATCCCTAGTATCCACTATGTTTTGAAATTGATGTTGCTATGCTTAATGCTTGTCACTAGGGCCCGAGTGCCATGATTTCAGAACTGAACCTATTATGTTTTCATGAATATATGTGTGTTCTTGATCCTATCTTGCATGTTGTAGATACCTATTACGAGTTATGATCCGCATACCCCAAGGTGACAATAATTGGGATTCTTTCCGGTGATTACCGTAGTTTGAGGAGTTCATGTATTCACTAAGTGCTAATGTTTTGGTCCGGTTCTCTATTAAAAGGAGGCCTTAATATCCCTTAGTTTCCATTAGGACCCCCCTGCCATGGGAGGGTAGGACAAAAGATGTCATGCAAGTTCTTTGCCATAAGCACGTATGACTATATATGGAATACATGCCTACATTATATTGATGAATTGTAGCTAGTTCTGTGTCACCCTAGGTTATAACTGCTACATGATGAATATCATCCGACACAATTATCATTGCCGATCCTATGCCTACGAGCTTTTCACATATTGATCTTTGCTTAGTTACTTTTGTTGCTACTGCTGTTAAAATCGTTACAAAACTGCTATTGTTACTTTTGCCATCGTTACCGTTACTTTCATATTACTTTGCTACTAAATACTTTGCTGCAGATAGTAAGTCTTTCAGGTGTGGTTGAATTGACAACTCAGCTGCTAATACTCGTGAATATTCTTTGGCTCCCCTTGTGTCGAATCAATAAATTTGGGTTGAATACTCTACCCTCGAAAACTGTTGCGATCCCCTATACTTGTGGGTTATCAAGACCTTTTTCTGGCGCCGTTGCCGGGGAGCATAGCTATATTCTCTGAGTCACTTGGGATTTATATCTGTTGATCACTATGAGGAATCTGAAAGATACCAGAACCAAGATTTTTCCCTCTACTACGAGGGGAGGTAAGGAACTGCCATCTAGCTCTGCACTTGATTCACCTTCTGTTTTGAGTAAGCTTGCGACGCCTACACCTGCTATTAATTCTGATATGTCGCAAGTAATTGATGATGCTACTTCTGCCATGCATGATGCTTACGATGATACTATTGCTTTGCTTGATAATACTATTCCACTGGGTGAATTTATCGATGAACAACTTGCTAGAGCTAAAGATATTGAGAATGCTGAAACTGATGATATTTCTGAAACTAATGAAATTATTGAAGCCGAACACTTTGAAACACCTGCTAGACCTAGCTCTCCTAGATATGAATTGCCTGTTATTCCTGAGGATTATGTTATGGATGGAGAGGTAGCTAGGGACTTTCTTGCTTGTAAGGATAGAGATAATCTTAAGAAATTACTATGCAAGTGGAAAGCAAAATCTTTGAATGCTAGAATGCAATATGATCCTAAGTTTGCTACTTCACCTATCTTTGTTACTGATAAGGATTATGAATTCTCTGCCGATCCTGAGTTGATTACTTTGGTTGAATCTGATCATTTCCATGGTCATGAATCTGAAACTGTTGTGGCACATCTTACTAAATTGAATGACATAGCCACCCTGTTTGCTCATGAGGAAAAAATTCGCTATTACTATATTCTTCAGTTGTTTCCTTTCTCATTAAAGGTTGATGCTAAGTTATGGTTTAATTCTCTTGCTCCTGGTTGTGTGCGTAGTCCCCAGGATATGATATATTACTTCTCTGAAAAATATTTCCCTGCTCATAAGAAACAAGCTGCTTTACAGGAAATATTTAACTTTGTGCAAATTGAAGAAGAGAGTCTCCCACAAGCTTGGGGGAGGCTTCTCCAGTTACTTAATGCTTTGCCTGATCATCCTCTCAAGAAAAATGAAATACGTTATATCTTTTATAATGGACTAACCGATACTTCTAGGGACCACCTAGATAGTTGTGCTGGTTGTGTTTTCAGGGAATGAACTGTTGAACAAGCTAAAGTATTATTGAATAACATATTGAGTAATGATAATGATTGGACTCTTCCTGAACCACCTCCTAAGCCAACTCCGAAGAAGAGAGGTATTCTATTTCTCAGTCCTGAAGATATGCAAGAGGCAAAGAAATCTATGAAAGAAAAAGGTATAAAAGCTGAAGATGTTAAGAATTTACCAACTATTGAAGAAATACATGGTCTTGATAACCCGACACAGGTAGTAGAGGTAAATTCTCTCTATAGATTTGATGAAGGTGATATCCCTTTTAATAAGTCTGCTAGTCAATGCTTGGATGAATTTGATAACTTTTATTGTTAAACAAGAAAACTTCAATGCATATGTTAGTAGACAATTGAAGCGTAATGCTTATATGCTTGACTGCTTGGGTGAGTATATGTGTAGAACTGTTAATGATCTCAAGATTATTAGTAAACATGCTTCCATGGTAAAAACTCAAGTAGAACAAGTTCTCAAGGCACAAAATGATTTGCTTAATGAGATGAATAATAAGGTGAATGATAATGCTGTTAGAGTTATAACTAGAGGAGGTAAAATGACTCAGAAACCTTTGTATCATGAGGGCCATCCTAAGAGAGTAGAACAAGATTCTCAGAGAATTAATACTGATGCACCTAGTCCTTCTAAAAGGAAAAGGAAAGATGATAGGACTTTGCATGCTTCTAGTGAACCTGTTGTGGACACACCCGAGAATCCAAATGATATTTCTATTTCTGATGCTGAGACACAATCTGGTGATGAACATGAACCTAGTAATAATGATAATGATGATGTTCATGTTAATGCTCAACCTAGTAATGATAATGTTGTGGAGATAGAACCTGCTGTTGATCTTGATAACCCACAACCTAAAAATAAAAATATGATAAAAGAGACTTCATTGCTAGGAAACATGGTAAAGAAAGAGAACCGTGGGTTCAGAAACCCATGCCCTTTCCTCCTAAACCATCCAAGAAAAAGGATGATGAGGACTTTGAGTGCTTAGTTGAAATGCTTGGACCTGTCTTTTTGTGTATGCGTTTGACTGATATTCTGGAAATGTCTCCTTATGCTAAGTATATGAAATATATTGTTACAAATAAAAGAAAGATACCGGAAGCTGAAATTTCCACCATGCTTGCTAATTACACATTTAAAGGTGGAATACAGAAGAAACTAGGAGATCCAGGAATACCAACTATACCATGCTCCATTAAAAGAAACTATGTTAAAACTGCTTTATGTGATCTTGGAGCCGGTGTTAGTGTTATGCCTTTCTCTTTATTTCGTAGACTTGAATTGAATAAGTTGACACCCACTGAAATCTCTCTACAAATGGCTGATAAATCAACTGCTATACCCATCGGTATTTGTGAGGATGTGTGTGTCGTAGTTGCAAATGTTACTATTTTAACGGACTTTGTTATTCTTGATATACCCGAGGACGACAGTATGTCGATCATCCTTGATAGACCCTTTTTGAATACTGCAGGGGCTGTTATTGATTGCAACAAGGGCAATGTCACTTTTCATGTTAATGGTAATGAGCATACGGTACACTTTCCGAAGAGACAACCTCAAGTGAATAGTATCAATTCTATTGGAAAAATTTCAACGATTACTATTGGAGGTTTTGAATTTTCACTTCCTACTGTCAAAAAGAAATATGATATTCTTATTGTTGGGGACATGCATATCCCCGTTGAGGTAACTTAGTGTTATACAAAGTTTCTCCGGTTTCATGTCATTCGGAAGAAGTTTGTTAATAAGACTTGATCAACCTTGTTAATGGATTCGTTTTGACGGGCATGAGATGGATGAATTTAGTAAACACAACTCCCTGTACCCACTCTCTACTTTCTGTTATTTAGAGTAAATAAAGCAAAAACACTATTATTTCTCTGTTTTCTGATTTATCCGTGCAATAAAAATTGACCAGAAAATAAAAGTTCTCCAAATGCCCTGAAAATTTAGTATGAATTTTTCTAGAATATTTAAGAATTTTTGGCACTGAAAACACCTCAGGGAGGTGCACCAATGGGCCACAAGCCCACAGGGTGCGCCCACCCCCTGGGCGCGCCTACAGGGCTTGTGGGTCCCACGTGGGTCCCCCTCACTTACGCCAGCACCCATCCACTTCGTCTTCCTCCAGAAAAAATCCCACCATTGCTCAAACCCGTGTTCTTGCTCATTTTGCTGCCATTTTTTATCTCCTTGCTCGAAACTCCATTTCCGAAACTGTTTCGGGGGATTGTTCTTCGGTATGTGACTCCTCCAATGGTCCAATTAGTTTTTGTTCTAGTGCTTTATATATTGCAAATTTTTGCTGATGTGGTGACCTTGTTCTTGAGCTTGCATGTCAAATTTATATGGTCCAAAGTAGTTTTGTTGCATGATATAGCCTCTAGACACTTGTAGGAGTAGTTGCTATCAATCTTGTTGAGTTTGATTCACTTTTATTTTGAGTCACTAAAAATTTCAGAAATTTTCAGAGGAAAGGAAAACCATGAAGAGATGGTTAAGAGGCTCTTCGAGCTGGAATTCAGAGGGAAATGAGAACAAGGAGAAGAAGAAGCCCAAGTACAACCTTCTTCGCGCCGCGGAGGTTCGGCCATGTGAATGGCCAAGCGATAAATTCTTGAGGGAGGCGGAAATTTATGATTATTTCTATTTATTGGCGGATAATGCCAACATCACCGCTTTCCTCCAAGATAAGTGTGACCAATACCTCCTACTCAGTAATACCTTCATGCAAAATTTTCACTTTCATTCTAGGAAGGATCCTCCCAAGGTAGAATTTCACTTGTATGATGTGCCCAAGTGAATGACACTTTATGATTTTTGCGATGTTTGCAAAATACCTTATGAGGGCAACATCAGTGAGCCACGTCCTAGGGATGTGGAGGATTTTATTGATGAGATTACTGTGGGGGAAGAGAGAGGAGTGTCGGAAGCGAGAGTGGCTAGTTTACATTTTCCTGTTTTACGCTATTATTCATTATTTGCCGGGAGATGTTTGATTGGTCGTGGGGAGAGTGGAGGCCTCAGTGCCCCTGACCTTGCTATTTTGCGCCATGCTTTATATTCTGATAGAACTTTTAGTTTGGGCGCTATTGTTGCTCGACGGTTGAACACGAACCGCTCGAAGGGTGCTATTTTTGGAGGTATCTATGCTTCCCGCCTTGCTAAACATTTTGAGATACCCATTAGGCATGATGAGGAGGAGGAGATGTTGCTAACCACCAAATATTTAAACTATTCCAGTATGGTAGCACATGATTTTATTAAGAAAGATGATGACAAGAGGCTCCTCTGCAACCTAGTATTTATTCAGGGTACTTGTGAGATTATACCTTGCCTGCATCTTCTTTGTTCGATATTCATTCAGGCAGGTACACTATTATGCCCGAGGACATCTACAGATTTTGGGGTCTTTCACAGTGCCCAGCACCTGAGCTAGCACTAGTTCCTGATCCATATCAGGAGCCAGTTTATCAGTGGGATCCACAGGAGCTCGCCAACCATTGGAATCCTCAGGACCCTCCGCCGTATCGCGAAGAGGGTTATTTCCAGCCGTGGCCCTAGACCAACTTAGGCCAAAAGCCTAAGCTTGGGGGAGTACGTATTTCTCACCGACATTACATTCATGTTCACACACTCATTTCAGTTGTCGGTGTTCATACTTTTTCATTGTATCATCCATGTTAGTTTATTTCTCGCTTTCTTCTTGTGTGTTTGAAAAACTTTGAGAAAATCCAAAAAAATTAGTTCTCCCTTCTTTTTAGTTTCCTTTCTGGTTAATTTAGTAGTATATTAAAAGAAAACCCAAAAAGATTTCTCGTTCTTCTTTTGCTTGTTTGGAGCTTTCCCGTGTAAATAGTTTTTCCCGTTTTCATTTTGCTTTCTTCAGAAAAACAAAAACTCAAAAAAATATTTCAGTGTGTTTCTTTGAAATTCTTTTCTTTTTCTTTGGGTCGTAAGGAGAAGACCATGATGAAAATGTTGAGTGGCTCTTATATGCATTATTGTTGATCTAACAAAGAGCCCATATTACCTTGTCTTCTCCTTTGAATAAATGTTTGCAGATTCCAGCTTAGTCCAATGCACGTGCACTCTTATTATTATTATTCACATCGTTCGGTCGTGCAAGTGAAAGGCAATAATGACGATATATGATGAAATGATTGAGATGGAGAAAAGCTGGTACGAACTCGACCTATTTTGTTTTTGTAAATATGATTAGCTCATTGTTCCTGATTCAGCCTATTATGAATGAAACATGTTTGCAATGACAATTAGAGATTGTAGTTACTCATGCCATGCTTAATTAGCTAGGAGTGGATAATGGTTTATCTTGCATGCCAACATGCAATTTAAAATGGTTATGATGTAGTTTGATAGGATGGTATCCTCCTTTGAATGATTTAAGTGGCTTGACTTGGCACATGTTCACGCATGTAGTTGAATCAAAAACAACATAGCCTCCATGATATTTATGTTCATGGTGATTTATATCCTACTCATGCTTGCATTCAATGTTGATTAATCTCAATGCATGTTAATGACCGTTGTCGCTCTCTAGTTGGTCGCTCCTCAATCCTTTGCTAGCCTTCACTTGTACTAAGAGGGAATACTGCTTGTGCATCCACTTCCTTAAACCCAAAGTTATTCCATATGAGTCCACCATACCTACCTATATGCGGTATTTACCTGCCGTTCCAAGTAAATTTGCATGTGCCAAACTCTAAACCTTCAAATAATAATCTGTTTTGTATGCCCGAATCGTTCATGTAGCGACTGGGGGGCTGTCAGTATCTTCCATGCTAGGTGGGTTATTCTCACAATGAGTGTTTATTCACTTGTCATTCACAAGAAAGTGGCTGGTAATCGGGATGCCCAGTTCCATGCTCAAAATCAAATCAAAATATAATAATTAAACAAAGCTCCCCCAGGGCTGTTGTTGGTATGGACGGTACCCGTGGATTCGGCTAGCCATGGAGTGTGATTGTTGGTGGAGGGGGAGTAAAAACTTTACCATTTTGTTTGGGAACCACCTATAATGTATCTAGCATGGAAGATACTGAGATCTCTTGGTTGTTATGTTGACAATGAAAGCATACCGCTCAAAATTATATTCATATCTGTTTTAAAAGCTCCGAGCTCTGGCACCTCTGCAAATCCCTGCTTCCCTCTGCGAAGGGCCTATCTATTTACTTTTATTGCTGAGTCATCATCCTCTTATAAAAAGCACCAGCTAGAGAGCACCACTATCATTTGTATGCTTTGTTATTAATTGATATTGAGTATGAGTGTGACTGGATCTCTTTTGCCATGAATTACAATGTCTAGTCAGTCCTTAATCTTCAGGGGTGCTCTGCATTTATGTTTTGCGGTCTCAGAAAGGGCTAGCGAGATACCATTTTGCCATATTATATCATGATTGTATTGAAAAAAAGTGTTGTCATCCGAGATTCATTATTATTGCTCGCTAGTTGATTATGCCATTGATATGAGTAAATGTGAGACCTAAATGTTATTGTGAATATGGTTAGTTCATAATCTTGGCTGAAAACCTGAACATTAGTTAGACATATTTAATTACAACAACAAGGTCAAACAGAGTTTGTAAAAGTTTTTCTTTGTCACTTTCAGTTTGTCAACTGAATTGCTTGAGGACAAGCAATGGGTTAAGCTTGGGGGAGTTGATACGTCTCCATCGTATCTACTTTTCCAAACTCTTTTGCCCTTGTTTTGGACTCTAATTTGCATGATTTGAATGGAACTAACCCGGACCAACGCTGTTTTCAGCAGAATTGCCATGGTGTTATTTTTGTGCAGAAATCAAAGTTCTCGGATTGACCTGAAAATTTACGGAGAATATTTTTGGAATATATAAAAAATACTGGCGCAAGAATTAACCAGAGGGGGTGCACCCAGAGACCACAAGCCTGGGAGGCGCCACCCCGGGGGCGCGCCTAGAGGGCTTGTGGCCCCCATGGACCTCCTCCGACCTCAACTCCAACTCTATATAACCCTATTCGGGGAGAAAAAAATCAGAGAGAAGGATTCATCATGTTTTACGATACGGAGCCACCGCCACCTCCTGTTCTTCATCGGGAGGGCAGTTCTGGAGTCTGTTCGGGGCTTCGGAGAGGGGGATTCGTCGCCATCATCATCACCAACCTTCCTCCATCACCAATTTCATGATGCTCACCGCCGGGAGTGGGTAATTCCATCGTAGGCTTGCTGGACGGTGATGGGTTGGATGAGATTTATCATGTAATCGAGTTAGTTTTGTTAGGGTTTGATCCCTAGTATCCACTATGTTCTGAGATTGATGTTGCTATGACTTTGCTATGCTTAATGCTTGTCACTAGGGCCCGAGTGCCATGATTTCAGATCTGAACCTATTATGTTTTCATGAATATATGTGTGTTCTTGATCCTATCTTGCATGTTGTAGACACCTATTACGAGTTATGATCCGCATACCCCAAGGTGATAATAATTGGGATTCTTTCCGATGATTACCGTAGTTTGAGGAGTTCATGTATTCACTAAGTGCTAATGCTTTGGTCCGGTTCTCTATTAAAATGAGGCCTTAATATCCCTTAGTTTCCATTAGGACCCTGCTGCCACGGGAGGGTAGGACAAAAGATGTCATGCAAGTTCTTTGCCATAAGCACGTATGACTATATACGGAATACA
Organism: Thinopyrum elongatum; assembly: GCA_011799875.1. NCBI lineage: Eukaryota > Viridiplantae > Streptophyta > Magnoliopsida > Poales > Poaceae > Thinopyrum > Thinopyrum elongatum. Next base: position 417,591,762 of record CM022298.1, read on the forward strand.
TGCCTACATTATATTGATGAATTGGAGCTAGTTCTGTGTCACCCTAGGTTATAACTGCTACATGATGAATATCATCCGACACAATTATCATTGCCGATCCTATGCCTACGAGCTTTTCACATATTGATCTTTGCTAAGTTACTTTTGTTGCTACTGCTGTTACAATTGCTACAAAACTGCTACTGTTACTTTTGCCACCGTTACCGTTACTTCCATATTACTTTGCTACTAAATACTTTGCTGTAGATATTAAGTCTTTCAGGTGTGGTTGAATTGACAACTCAGCTGCTAATACTCGTGAATATTCTTTGGCTCCCCTTGTGTCGAATCAATAAATTTGGGTTGAATAATCTACCCTCGAAAACTGTTGCGATCCCCTATACTTGTGGGTTATCAGGCGCAGTGTACCTCGATAGAACTTGGTAAGCGTTTTTGAGAAAAGATTATTATTTCTTATGCATGAGAAAATTAATTAGTTGACAAAATATTTTTTACAACAAAAACATATACTTGATGATTGATTTGAATAAGGTGAAGGATTTGAAAATTTCACAAAGGAAAACAATTTATTAATAGCTGCACAAAGAAAGTCACCTGAGTGGTGTCATGAAGACAACATAAGCAAGATTGGATATGATAGGTATTCGAGATAGTTGCTTTCTGATGGAACTGCAGCCAAATGAATCTCCTGCCTTGTGAAACAAAAGATAAGTGATGTCGTGCAAGGTCCAAATGTTACCACTGATGATGGCTCTACAGAAACAAACATCTATGAGAACTCAAATTCTTCATTTACGTAGTGTTCAGCCAATTCGGCCATGTCAAATGCAATTTTATCTAGAAGAGAGGTGGTATATTATTTGTAATGGATGTATATGATGGCAAGTCATTTGAATGCAAGCTTCGCCTCGAGAGTAGATCCTCCAACTTCACTATGAGTATAGTTATAACACTGCTAAATAATAGTTTGAATCTTGAAAACTTAAGCTTTCTCACATGGCTACTGGAGTCGAAGGATTCGTGAATAACATGGTGGTCGCTGGAGAGGCAAGATGCGGGCGAGGAACTCCCATGCTTGCCACGGGGCACTTGGGTGCATTCCTCGCTTTTTGACCATAGAAATGCATGGGTACATGTATTTAACTGAAGGAAAGTCAACTTCTATTTTATCATATCAGTAGGCTAATGTGCCCAGAAATTGAAACAGAGGGGACTTTGCAACTCATTAGGTTTGAAAGCATAACAAATATTTCAGTTTTTACACCACTGCTCAATTTTGAAGAGCTATTTCTTCAAACAAGATATACTCCCTCCATTTCTTTCTACTCCGCATATAAGATTTGTTTGAAGTCAAACTAAGAAAAGTTTGACCAAATTTATATAAAAAAAATCAACATATATAATACTAAAATTATATGGTATGAAAATTAATTTCATAGTGCATCTAATAATATTGGTTTCATATTGTGAATGTTGATTTTTTTAATTTAGACTTGGTTAAACTTTACAAAGTTTGATTTTGACCAAATTTTATTTGTAGACTAAAAAGAAACGGAGGGATTATATGTGAGCTTTTTCTAAACTATAGGTCATAGTCTGCTCTGCTAGATCTAAACTAAATGGGATTGGCATAGTTTACTATTATTGTTAAACTAAATTGGCGAGTAAATGATCCTTCTTTATTAGGAAAGTGAGAAAGAAATTCTTTGATGTTTGGACTTATATCATGGTACTACTTAATCATTATGGAAAGAGAATGAACGTGAAGACAACATGCGTGCTGGTGTACTGGTATTCATCAGTTGTATCAAGAAAACCAAAGTAAAACTGGTACTTAGATTTCCGATTCTTCCTTTTTCCATATTTAGCGCAGGTTGTACCATAGAGAGTATCACATGTGGCTAACAGAAACTCCCAATGTGGCCCATCTTGTGATTTTTTCACTGTATGAACGAGGGTCCTACATTTGCTTTGACCCCAACCTTTGGTATACAGTTTAGAACATGTCATCATAATAAAAAATGTTAGTTTTTCTAAAGTAACTTGAGCATTTTTATGAATTTAGGACATCTTTGCTCCAGTATGAAACTATAGAGAAGAGACATGACGTACATTTGTGTCAAATTATTTAGTAAGCACATCTAAAAACTTTATGCTTTTTTCCAGACTGGTTTACTTGGTGGTGCTAATGTCCATTTCCTTGAACAAGACATGTGTGATGTTCTGAAAAAGGAGCTCATGTGTTGTCTGGCAGTCCTTGATGATAGTTTTAGACATGTAGCTGAGGAAAGTGTGCCAGATGGATGTTAAGCAATGACATAGGTGGAGCCTCATGTTAAAAAAGAGGAAGTGGCCCTTTGGGGGTCTTGAGCCGTACTTATTGGAGTAGGCACATGCGAATTTCTCTCTCTTGTTGCATCGCACGGGCATTTTTGCTAGTATAATATCTAAGGAAGACTCAAGCTTCTAAGCTTAGGGATGCCCCGGATGACATCCCTTTTTTCTTCTTTGAAACTATTGGTATATCTTACTTGGAGCTATATCTCTATACTTCACATGATATGTATTTTGCTTGAATCGTCATTTCTTTTATTTAGTTCTATTTTATGGTCTTTAATCATTGTTTCCTCATTACACCTATTAGTGGAGACATACATTCATCTTATATTTAGGTTGCTCATTTGTTCGTCAATTATATCTATTTGAGTTGAGGCAATTGCTTTTATACTTCACTTATATTTAATTGAGTATTGGTGATATGTTCTGTAGAAATTATTAATACTCTCTTACTTCACTTAAATCTTTTTAGAGAGTTGAATAGGAAGTGGTAATTTGCATGAATTATATAGTTAGTCCAAAAATAATAGGTATATAATGGTGGTATAATAAATATTTGCATGAACTTGTAGATCATTGAATATGATAAGTTTGATTCCTTGCAATATTTTTGCGATAGTGAGGTAGTATTATGCGAGTGTATTAGTAAATAATTAGAGCTAAGAATGAATATCGATGTTAAAGTTTGCGAGTCCTTATGCATGAAAGTGGTGGCCGCTGGCATTAGCGAGGAAGTCGGAGTGTGATTTATCTTTGACTAAATAAACATTTGCGTGTTCGGATCAGGGGCGCGCGATGATTAACTCCTACCCACCTCCTCCCTAGGGGCATGCGAGTCATATTGCTTCGAGGGCTAAATAAAATTTTGCAATAAGTACTTGAGTTCTTTATGTTTAATTTGAGTTTTTGGTCTATAAGCACTTCCACCTATCCATATTTTGTTAACCTCTTCGGTACCGTGCATTGCCCACTGATATGTCTCCAACGTATCTACTTTTTAAACACCTTTGCTCTTGTTTTGGACTATAATTTGTATGATATGAATGAAACTAACCCAGACTGACGTTGTTTTTAGCATAACTACATTGGTGTTGTTTTTGTGCAGAAATAAAAAGTTCTCGAAATTGGATGAAACTTTACGGAGATTTTTTCTAAAATATATAAAAAATATTGGAGCAAAGAACTACCGGAGGGGGGCACCAGGGAGCCACAAGCTCACGGGGCACACCCTCTCATGGTCACACCATGTGAACTTGTGGGCCCCTCGAGCCTCCGTCTGACCTAATTCCAACCCTACATATACCATCGTCCCGAGAAAAAATCAAAGAGAAAGTTTTATCGCTCTTTACAATACGGAGCCACCGCCACCTCCTGTTCTTTGTCGGGAGGCCTAATCTGGATGCTGTTCGGGGATCCAGAGAGGGGAATCGTCTCTGTCGTCATAAACAACCATTCTTCGTCAACAACCTCACGATGCTCACCACCGCGAGTGAGTATTTCCATTGTAGACATACTATCGTGGGAAACCACGGCTACCTATGGGGCAATGAGCCCCTTTTGGTTCGGCGGGGGGATGGGCACGTTGCACAAAGAGCGGAGAAGCGTCGCGCAGCACGACAGAGATCACACGGGTAGTCTTTACCCAGGTTCGGGCCGCCGTGAGGCGTAAAACCCTACTCCCGCTTTGGTGGATTGATGGTGGATAATGGTGGTGGACGTAGCACACTCGCCCGGCAAGGTCGCTCTGGGGGTGAGAGTGGCTACGAGCGTATCAATATGCGAGGGTCCAACCCTTTCTACGGTCACCATGGGCCTCCTTTTATAGATTAAGGGGTCACCACAGTGGCAAATTAGTCTTTGCGTACTGATTAGATAGCTAACAGTGCTATCATATCTAACTCTGCAGGCTGATAGAGCGCATTAAATGCGCCGCTTAGTGTCACATCACAGCTCGCCCGACAGCTGTTTTGCCAGCTTCGCGCCAGCTCGTTTGACACGTCTCAGGACGGGTGTCATATGGAGGTGTTTGCCGTAGGAAGTGGCTGCCATGTGGCAAAAAGCAGCCACTTAGTCACCTTGGAGCTCGACACCGCTTTTATTAATGACTTGCGTCGCTTGTGAGGTGGAGCGGTGGAGTGGCTTGCCTCCACCAACCCCGGCAGGCCTGCCGGGATGATCTGGGAGCTTGCTTCCGGGGTAAAACCCAATCCTGCTGGGCTCGCCTGCCTGGCAAGGTAGGTCCTTCCCTTAGTGATGCCTTGTCCCTCTGGCTCACCTTGGCCTTCTCGTCTTACACTTGGATCCTTCAAAGGAATTGATCCTCCTTATTTGGTCTGATCTTGGTCTTGTAATCTTGTCTCTGGCCTGTGCACAGTCCGTGCAATGGACCCAGGGTCTGTTGCACCGACAGGAGCCCCTGGGCCTGGCACGAATGCGCCGCTGGGCGTTGTCAGGGTAGGCCCTAACCAGTGCATAGGCAGAAATGTAAGGGCGGCTCCGCCCTTTGAGATCTTCTTTGCTTCTTCATTAACCTGAGCTCGGGTCAGTTTCCGGTTTTTCCACGCGTCGTGCGAAACGTTTAGGAGAAATTGAACCACGATCTGCGAGCAGCCCACGCCCCATGATCACGGGGTAGGAAACTGCCATCCCACTTGCCTCCTGCCCCTGGGCGCCTCCGCCACGTGTACCGCATGCATTGCGTAGGGTAGGTGGTGGACGCGGAGGGCGCGGGAACGGGCGCCATGGCAGAAAGCCAGGCATCACTGAGTGGTGTAGAGGGCGGCTCTGATTCCCCAAGCCGTTGGAGGTGTAGGGGAACCGCATTGGAGGAGAAAGGCGGTCGCCAGTTGGACGAGAGGCCAGCCCCTGCCTCGTTCTCCTATAAAAAGGGAGGGTAGGAGTAGTGCGTCTGCTGACACACCTTCCTTCTCCCTTTCAAAGCTTCCCTTGCTTGCCATGGTGAGGGGGCGAGGGCGTGGTGGTACTCCGGTGGTGGCGACGAGAACTTCTGCTCGACAGTGTCTCCCCCTCCTCTTGATAATGTGGGGGCTGAACCCGCTGTGAGAGGAGGCGAAAGGGGACGCGGCCGAGGTCGTCGCGGTGTGCGCGGCCGAGGAGGCCGGGGCGGCACCTCAATTGCGCCCGCACCGGACGCTCCTCCCCCGATGGAAGGCCACGTCGGAGATCAACCCTTGGAGTTCGTCATCAGGCTGTATAAGCCTCCGCGCGGCCACCTCTGCCTCCCTACTCCATTTGCAAGGGTGATGGAGCTCAAACAGCCGCGTGCACTGAGGTTGCACATGAGGGGCTGTGGGAATGGTGGCATGTGGGTGGATGTTGACTTCCCAGCTCCTCATGTTATGTACTTCCGCCGCAGCTGGAAGACCTTTGCTCGAGCCCATAGCTTGTCGGAGGGGCACGTTCTCCAGTTTAAATTAATGGAGAGCGGCCTACTTTCCGTCAAGGTCTTTGGGTGCTCGGGAGCTCACTTAGGGTGCTGCGCGGAGAGCTCGACCGACGATGAAAGCTCCTCCTCGAGCGAAAGCGATGAGGAGGACAGTGACGGCGATGGCGACGGCAGCGACCGGGAGGGCGATGACTCCGACTCCGGCTGAACGTCGCCCACATCATCTTCATTAGGCGACATCACCATCATCCACACCTGTGTTTGCTTCTCGGCAAGGTCGTTTGCTAGGAAGTTGGGTGCAGAGGTGGTGACGGTGCCCCCTGGCTCCTCCAGCAGTCCTCCAGCTGGACCCCGGCAGGCTTCCTCTCGGGCTGCAACTCTGTTAGCCCTGCCGTGTCGTGCTGGCCTTGGTGGTGGTGGTTGACGGGTCGTCTCCGCCGGTCTCTTCACCGTCGCCTTCATCCACGCCCTCTCGCCCCCGCCGGGCAACCTCTCCTGGAGCCCGACAGGGTCAGGCTGAGCTTCTGCCCAGGCACTCCTTTTGCCCTCTTCGCCTTCTACCACCGTGCCTAGGAGGAGAGGGACAAGAAAAGGCATTACGGGGCACTTATATTTTTTTAATCTTAAATCTGTAGGCACTTGCCGAATTTTAGTTCAAATAATGTAATCTCTCGTATCCATGTTTATGTTCTGTGGGATTTGTACTTGTTGATCAGCATATTAATGAAAAAGATAAGCTTTGCGGGGCACTTGTGCATGTACGATATCCATGCAGAGGTGAAACGCCTCCATACTTTCATGTAAACAAGTAGATCCCGGTAAGCTACCTTGCCGGCACCCCATAGGACTGCTGCCGTGAGGCTGAGCCTGCTGGGCGCAGAACCCATTGGGAGAGACCAGCCCCCCGCCAACCCCTTTCAGCCAAAGGCCACTACGACCATCCTGACCGAAGCAACGTTTGTGTCAGTAGATGGGAGCACCTTTGTTTCCGAGGCGGTGAGGTTTTCATATGCACAAGTCCTACTCACGGAACATGTATGGATAAGAGACGAAACTTATCTGTTTGGCTTGCCGGAGACCGCAGTGCTGGCTTGTCTTCGCATCCTCTTCCTAGGACTAAGTCCACGGCAGGAGCCTGCAGTTTATGCAAATGAAAATGATGTCAGATGCAATCTATCTACATGATCATGCAACCTATCTACATGAATCATGCGATGCTTATGATATGCTTATGCATGCATGCAACTTGTCGGGGGCCCCCAGCGCTTCATTTATTTCTCTGTTGCTCAGGGTCTGCGCCTGGCTTTGTACAAGGGGTTACATGTAGCTGAGGTAAGGCCTGTACAAAAGGGTGGCTGCCGGGCAGGGCCCGACAGCAGCGCCTTACGGGTAGAACTTATGGAGATGCTCAATATTCCATGAGTTTTGCAATTGAATGCCATCTCTGGTCTCCAGACGAACTGCGCCAGGTCTGGTGACTCGTACTACCCGGTAAGGGCCTTCCCACTTTGGCGACAGCTTGTTTGTACCCTTGGCAGACTGAATGCGCCTAAGGACAAGGTCGCCTTCCTCAAAACACCGGGCATGAACCCTGCTGCTATGATAGCGACGCAGGGCTTGCTGATAGCATGCAGCACGCATAGCAGCCCGGAGACGGTTCTCCTCGAGAAGCACGGCATTGTCATGCATGTGCTGTTCCTGCGCTACTTCATCATAGGCAAGCACTCGAGGTGACCCGTAAATGAGTTCCGTGGGGATAACTGCTTCTGCCCCATAGACTAGGGAGAAGGGAGTCTGCCCGATAGCTCGGTTTGGTGTCGTTCTGAGGGACCAAAGAACCACCGACAGCTCATTGATCCATTGCCTGCCGTGCTTCCGCAGCTTATCAAACGTTCTTGTCTTGAGTCCTCGCAGCACTTCAGCGTTCGCCCTCTCAGCTTGTCCATTGCTTCTAGGATGTGCGACCGAGGCAAATGAGATCTTGCTTCCGAGGGCGTGAACATATTGCATGAAGGCGCGGCTCGTGAACTGGGTGCCGTTGTCGGTGCTGATCCGGGCAGGGACCCCGAAGCGGCACACCAATCCTTTCAAGAACTTGATAGCTGACAGAGCAGTCACCTTTCTCACGGCATCTACTTCCGGCCACTTTGTAACCTTGTTGATTACAACGAACAAGAATTCAAAGCCCCGGTAGCTCGGGGGAAAGGGCCGAGGATATCGAGCCCCCAGACCGAAAACGGCCATGACAAAGGGATTGTCTGGAGTGCTTGGGCAGGCAGATGGATATTTTTGGAATGGAACTGACAGGCTTCACACTTGGTGACGAGCTCAACCACATCTTGGAGGGCTGTGGGCCAATAGAATCCTTGCCGGAATGCTTTCCCAACCAAAGCCCTTGATCCAATGTGGGAGCCGCACATGCCTTTGTGTATCTCTGCCAGCAGTTCCTTTCCTCCTTCCCGGCAAATGCACTTCAATTTCACACCGTTGGGCCTTCTTCTGTATAGTATGTCATCGACAAACTGATACATACTGGCCCTCCGGGCTACTCTTTCAGCTTCTTCTTGCTCTTCGGGAAGTTCTCTGGTTTGGAGAAAATGGACTATGTGCCTTGCCCAAGTTGGAGCCTGAGGCTCAGCAACGAGGACTAGCGGCACCTCCTCATTTGTGGGGGCACATCCCTCGACCGCGGGGACCAGTGGCCCGGCAGGAGGGTGCAGCCCGGCAATCGAAGGGGAGTTGTTTCCGGCAGGGTCCCTGCCAGGAGCCCTGAAAGGCTCTACAGGGAGAGGCTTACCGGAGTCCAATTTCCTCCTCTTTCGGGCCATTTTTATCGGGGATACGGAGGGCTGAGTAAGATGGAGAACAAAAGTTCCTGGTTCCACAGGAAGCTTCTGCGCAACGCACTTTGACAGGTGATCAGCAATGCTGTTTTCCGCACGGGGTACGTGCTCTTTTTGCAACCCGTCAAAGCGCTCCTCCAATCTTCTCACTTCCTCGATGTATGCCTCCATCAATGGGCTTTGCTAATACTTGTTGACTTGTCTCACTACCAGTTGTGAATCTCCTTGAATGATCAGCTTCTTGATTCCCAAATCTGTGGCAATCCTGAGCCCGGCAAGAAGCCCTTCATATTCTGCTGTATTGTTGGTCGCCTCCTCCCAGGGAAAGTGCATCTGGACGATGTACCTCAGGTGCTCTTCAGTGGGAGCCATGAGAAGCACACCAGCCCCTGCACCTTGTAGGGAGAAGGCACCATCGAAATACATGATCCATTCTTTGGGTGCTTTCTAGCCGGGGATAACTGTTTCCTGTACTTCTTCATCAGGGGTTGGCGTCCATTCTGCAATAAACTCTGCCAACGCCCTGCTCTGGATTGTTGATGTGCTTTCAAACTTCAGGCCAAAGCTGGACAACTCCAATGCCCACTCCACTATCCTGCCGGCGGCCTTTGGGTTTTGACGTATCCTTTGCAACGGGAAGCGAGTGACAACCGTGATCTCATGGGCTTGGAAGTAGTGGTGCAGTTTCCTTGAGGCCATGACAAGGCCAAAGATCAATTTTTGCACGCCACAATACCTGGATTTCACCGGTATCACCTATCCCTGCGTTAGATCACCCCTAGCACCACGTATTGCCTTGTTATATTTTGTGATGCTTTGTTTGCTCCGTATTTACTGTTTCTTTCCCCCCTCTTCTTCTCCGGTAGACCCCGAGACCGGCGCTGATGCCGCTGAGTACGACTACGTCACCGACGACCCTTCTTCCTATGCAACAGAGCTTCCAGGCAAGCCCCCCCCCCTTGAGCATCCCGATACCGCCCATTCAACTTTCTCCTACTTGCATTAGATTTTGCTACTGTTACAGTTTGCTCCTATTCTGATGCATATCCTGCTTTTCTAACCTACTTATTGTTACCTTACCTGCCTTTTCCAACTGCTTAGTATAGGTTGGTAATGAACCGTCAGTGACCCCCCATCACTTTACCCTTGTTGCCTCTGCTTCATCATCGACTACTCGATCAACGTGATCGACGACCAAAGACCGACACATCACCTCACCCCCTTTAGTTGTATGACTCTGCATAGTTACTATCGAGTGCCGAGGGTGATACCTCGTAACTCACTCCTGAGGAATACTCTGCAGTGTAGCTGTTTGGTCGTGGTCATCGAGGGTGATTCCTCCTTCACCACTTCCGATACAGCTTTGTCGTGCAACCCCCTCAAGTGTGAACCTCGAGGGTGATGCCTCCTGCGTTCACCTTGATGTTGTGACCACACGGATACTTTGACCTTTGTCACAGGCGGGTCGACCCCGAGGGGTACCCACAGGGAGATCTATGATGTCAGGCTTGCCCGGAAGGGCGCCCGAGTGTGATATTGAGGCGGAGCTTCAGAAACTCTGATTGTCTCCATGTGTTATTAAATGAGCATATCGGATTTGGGTATTTGATCTGAGTGGGTCGACGTGCCCTATACGCACTACCACCACGCGGGATAATGGTTTATGGGGCCCTCTACGTCATACGTTTCTCCAGAAAGCTCTTTAGACGTCACGATTCACCGTGCGGGCTGATCGCCGGGATTGGCTGGATACTTCACTGACGAGTTCAGTGTCACGCCTGCACCCCAGCCAGCCACGCAACGCTCAGGGTGCCCAGGGCGATGGCCCAAGACCTCTGGGTGCATAGGTTAGTCCGGCGTGCTGACCTCTCTGCTGAGCCTAGGCAGGGTGCTGCTTCGTGTTGATCTCCCGAGGCCGGGCATTACCCAGCAAGTGTGTCCGGCCAGAGGTGATCGAGCGTGTTGGGTAACAGTAGTGCACCCCTGGAGGGAAGATAACATCTATCGATAGCCGGTCCTACGGTAAAGGACGCTCAGTTTGGTATCCCGATCTATTACTTGAACTGGATACTTGTTTAATTAATTGAAGCTCTGGGATCGCTTTCTCGCAGGGAGTCGAGGAAGGATCTCTAGGCTTTGCCTCAACATGCTTGCTTAATAAAATGCTTTTCTATACTCTTCTAATTACTGCAAGATGGTGGCTTCGTGAAGATGCTAGTCTTTGATAGGACTAGGTCTTCTCTCTATTCTGGCATTTCTGCAGCCCAGTCCACATATACAGCCTTTCTTGATAATGTTGCATATGTAGTGTAGATCCTTGCTTGCTGAGTACTTCGGATGAGTACTCACGGTTGCTTTGCTACCTCTTTTCCCCCATACTCCTTTTGATGTTACATCATACGATGGAGCTCAGGAGCCAGATGTCCCAGCAGGAGCTTACTACCAGGAGGGTCCAGACGGCACGTACTACTGGATCGAGCCAGCCGACCAGGAGTAGGTTCGGAGGGTCGCAGGCAGGAGGCCTGTGCCTTTCGATCGTAGCTTTTGTTTTGCCCCGCTTTTCTAAAGGCTTATATGTTTCTGTTTCATATCTGTACTCAGATATCTGGTGCTTCCGCTGACGCTTGTATGTGAGCTTATGTATTCGAGCCCTCGAGGCCCCTGGCTTGTAATATAAAGCTTGTATGACTTTATTTATGTTTTAGAGTTGTGTTGTGATATCTTCCCGTGAGTCCCTGTGCTTGATCGTGCATGTTTGCGTGTATGATTAGTGCATGATTGAGTCGGGGGCATCACAAGTTGGTATCAGAGCCGATTGCCTGTAGGAATCCCCCTTCCAACTCCTTGGTCGAAGTTGAGTCTAGTTAATGAAAACTGTTTTACTAACTTGGCCGTGTGGCTTACAGGCCCACGTCGCCAATTGGGTGGTATTAGAATATTTTATTCCTCATCTATACTCTGGGACTCTGATCTCTCTTCTATTCGGGTTGAAATGAATTTACTAACTCTTAACATTAGGATCTCGTGATTACATCCAACTGGAGAGCCCTTATTATAGATGATCGCCTGCTGCACCAGAAGATTCTGAAGATACTCTACGATGTTCTCTCGAGACTTTGTGCCATCGCATTTGCAATTCGCTTCCATCGATAAAGCCACTATGGATAACCACGTACAATTGCCATTCATACAATCATCCCCCGTTGATCTTGTTATTACAAGATACCCCGGAATTCTCTCTATTGTTTCGAGAATACTTTGTGCCTACTGCCTTGCAACTCTTTGCCACACAAATACCCCTACGGGTAATTCCTCGCACTTACCGAGTATCCGCTCATCCCCAGTTGTTCAAGTGTTTCACAAAGGTCTTCGAAATACTATTCGATCTTCCAAAAAATCCTTAGGAGCTTATTGCTCTACAAATACTTGTCTGCTTGCATTATGGAGGCTTCCCATATGTCTGGCAATATTCATTAGTATCCTTTGACACCGTCATTTTGATCTCATTGATTCAACATGAGTGTGAATGCACACAATCATCAGTTGATCCTTTTAAATTATCTTTCTGACTCAGAAGTCATTTTAAACATGAGCTGGATCTCGACCAATCAAATTGTCGTCGATTGTACCCATAAGTCTACTCAACTTATCCATCCTTAACCAGAGCGTTTGCTTCTGATCCCTTGATTTGAAAATCACAATTCCTTTACATTTGAGCTTTGAGTTAGTCAGTCATTTCTATAATCCAAAGCCTTTGCTTTGTTTCGTCCTCTAATCGTGTGCCGATGCTCACATCAGGTCCCTTGTGGACCACCAGATCCTTTATTGGATTTTATTCGACAACGTCCTTCATAATCAATAACTTTGTGAGTCTTTTCTCGGATACATAATACCTTTGGTAAATTGTATCCTCTACTTTGTCGGACATGCTTTGCTTTCGAGCTTGTATTATTTACTCCTGAAGTTTGTGGTATATGTTCCTAAGAGGCCCCAATGGGTTGAACCTATGCCTTTTTCTAATCTGTGTGAACCCGGAAACAACTACGGGTCATACTCTACTGGTGTTATGTCAGATAAAATTTCAACACTACAACTTCGTCGAAGGCGAGAAGTGAATGAAAGGTTATGCATTAAAGAAGTGGGAGTCGACCTTGAACTTTGTGTTCATGCCCATGGACACGATGTAGATCCTATCATGGAAGCTTCTTGTAATAATAACTATTTCCTTGGTAAATATCATCTGGTATCTGTGAATTGATCATTTGCAACCGTGGTTTCGACCATGATTGTTCTTCTTTGATCCCATTTCTCGGACAAGTCAAAGAACTTGTCTTCTATAGATCAATACGCCTGCCCAACCTCTATTATGATCTACCTTTGAGTATTACCCCTGGTATCTCGAGGATATCATGCCATTGCACTCTTATGAACTTTTGATGAAGTACTACCTTTTCCTGTCATTGTCACTTCATGGGTTCTGGGTTGTTTGTCAACCGAGAACACCAATAAGTGAATCAATTCTGCACTCCGATTCAATAACTCTAAGTAATTTTTTGTTGCTTACGAGTTTAATAATCCTTTAAGTCATTCCTAGCCTGATCGGCTATATCATTATCGTGCTAAATTTTAACTGTGCTACCTGGTCCTTCCCGGAGCACAATTTTTGATGATGAGCTAAGCTTACGTCGATTTTCCTCGCCATATTATTATGCCTCGAACAACAATCTTGATTCCAATCCTTCGCTGCATCAGTCCTTTTATCTGATGTAGTCGTTGTTCGATTGCTTCTTCGTGGAGCCTCTCGACAAAATTTGTCGTGATCATCATCAACATTTTGACTCCTTCAAGGATATCAATCTAAATCATGATGATAAGTGCCATCCTCGTCCGTTGGTAATTTGAGTTACCATCGACAACATCCTTACCTTTCTTTCATCACAAACTTGTTCATGTTATGGATGCAACTTGCTATCCAGCTTGTATTATGTTCTACCTTGGAGTATTACCATCATTTATGTCAAGAATTTTGTTAGAATTTCACCACCTCTTAAGAAATTCTTGATATAGTAATACTTATCGCCATCTCCATTCATTTCTTGGTCTCTGTGTTGTTTCTAACCGGAATACCGTCAAATGGGCTGTGATGTGTAAAATTCAAAACTTCTAGCAACCCTATTGATTGTAAGTTAATGAATGATAGTTTCATTCTTTGTGTATTGGTTATTGAATCACCATTCTAACATTGATCATGCTACCTAAGGCCATATTTCGGGCGCACCTTTCAAGCAGTGTTTAATTGTGTATGCTTTACTCGAGCATACATCATTATATCATTTGATCTGACAAATGTTATCTCTCTGTTCACATAGTTGTGGAAATACATCTTTTGGAAATCTCGATGAATTGTCGCTAACTCCATCAGCCACATCCTGATCTTCTCCTTGGTTAATGATGAACTCTTGTTTTGGAACTTGCTTCTACAGTTCATCTCCCGAGAATCTTATAATGCCATCTCGTCAATTTGTGTGCACCTTTTCTTCTCAGGCATCCTGAGTCTGAGGTATCCTGACACCAATTAGATCTGAATCTCGGTCAGATATGATGGTTGGAACATATTTCCAAGAGTTTTAACATTGGTCTTTAACCCGATTGGTGATGTCATCCTAACACACTTGCCCGGAGGACCTATTGTTATAGTTTCCTTTTTGGCAAGGTTAGCCATTCTTCCTTGAGGAAATTGTAAGACTTATTCTATAAGTTGTTCCTGATGGATCCTTTGTGTATCCAAAGGGTGACCTTTGCTTGAAGCCCATGTCGATGCTATCTCGAAGCGTGTCTTTGGTACTCCAATTTTCAATAAGAACATTTGAAGCACAATGCTAAATTTTCCTTATCAATTATCCAAACACCTTTGTATGGGTAATGTCATGAAATTTCTCTCCTCTTACCTAAAGGGTTTTCTATGTTATATCCTGTCATGGATATCATGCTCTGCTTGTCCTTGGGAAGGATATACCCCTGAAATATGTGTTTAAACACATTTTCCTTTCCATTGTTCTGTTTAATCTGATAATCACATTTTCCTTTCCATTGTTTTGTTTAACCTTTCTTGTGGTCTATATGAACTAAGCAGTAATATTCTCCTGCTTAGGTAAGCACCTCGTTGTACCACTCTGTCAGTAAGACCCTGTTACTATTGTTGTTAACATTTCGGTAACCACCGATGGACGAGAAATTTGCCTATTGGCCCGCCTTGTTTCAACGAGCAGGAAAATGGTTCTCTTCGTCCCTCGCCCTTGGTACCAACATTGTTACCAATATAACTGGCAGGCTATGCTCTGACCTGCCTTGCTACCATGACCGTACAAGATGTCACCGCTCTTCCCACTCTTAACCCACATGGTGGGCCCATAACCCACAGTTCCACAGGATCGAAACCTGACTCTCCTGTACACCCATGTTTCTAAAAAAAGTTATTCCTCGCGCTTGGCTTCGTAGGTAATTCACGAGCCACCATCCTAGGGATCATCAATTCTAGTATCAGACACATTACTTATTCCCGTTGCTGTGAAACCCTTTCACACTCTGTTTTAGGCAATGGACGATTGTCTACCCGCTTGAAACTCTTTATTGTAACTTCTTACCTTGCTCTCGATGTTTTCTTAAGTTTCAACTCGAGAGATACCCTTGTGTTCGTTCATGGAATAACCTCCATCTGATTACCCCTTTAAGCATTCTATCATTGTTGAGTTACCCCTTGTCCCTTCGTAAGTACGGTGATGATACTGAAAGAAGAACGACAACTTCATCATGGTGCATTGATGCAGAGAAATGAAGACATCAACGCAATGGGTCGACTTCTCTGAGAAGATTCGTTAGATTCGTAACCAAACCTTTCCCCTTACTCCACCTCTTAAATCTCGGGACGAGATTTCTTGTAGAGGAGGAGATTTGTAAAACCCCGGTAGTTAAGCTACAGTAACCACACGCTAATGGTGCCATGTCATCGCAATTACTGTTGCTAGATTCCCCTTTGATTCAAAACCGATTCAAATTCAAATTCAAAATCAAGTCAAACAAATAAAGTTTTAAATATCAAAACTAAAATGTTCAAGTTGTGGCAAATAAATCATAATTAATATCGGTGAAGAATCCACATTATTATAAAGGGTTTAAATACAGTAAAATGATTAAAACTGTAACAAAACAATTATTTAAAAGCCTTTTGCAATTAATAAGGTATTAAACTATTTTATTTAGTTGCCCAAAACTATTGGGGCAGTATCATATTTATCAACACTAAATTAGGGACTAATTTTATAATTTATAAAACTACAGTAAAGTAAAACTAAAATAAAATAATAGAAAATAAAAGACAATACATAAAAGAAAAGGAAAAAAAATACAACCCCCCCCCCCAACTGGGCCTCAGCCCAGCCGACCGCACACCAGGCCGGCCCACCTCTCCCCCCTTATCCCCCACCCCGACCGGAGCCCTAACCCCGCACGACCCCCACTCCCCTCGCTCCTCTCCTCCCCCTTGTCTGGATCTGGATCGGGAGGAGCCCGACCCCATCGCCCCCGACGCCGGACGACCTCGCCGGACACGCCGCCTCACCTCTCCCTCACCGGACGCCATCGAGCCTCGCCGCCCCCGTTCCTCTACGCGGCCGTGAGCCCCTCTCCTTCACTCCTCTCCCCTGCAGCTCGAACGCGCCCCGGTCCCCGCAGCTGCACCGCCACTCGCCGGACCCCGTCCTGGCGCCGCCTTGCCTCTGCTCCGCCATATCCAGCCGCGTGCCGACCCGCGCTGCTGCTGCTCGCTGCGCATGCTCGCCTGTCCCCTACTTGCCGCCCTGCACGCCCGCCTCGCCCCGGCAACGGCCACGCTCTCCCGGGCGCCCTGTCCGCGCCCGACGCGCGTTTGGCGCCGGCCCAGTCGCGCTCGCCACGCTCCCGCCGCGGCCTGGCTCCACCTCCAGCCACCACCACTGTCGCGCCGCTGCTCCTCTGCGCCACGGTTCCACTGCCCCGCCCGCGCCTCCGCTCACGGCCACGCGTGCTCCCGCCCACGCACCCCCTCCGCGGCCACCCCCGGTGCCCGGCACCGGCGCCGCGCCGGCGCCCCGGCGCGTCCCCTCGCTCGTGCCCATTCGGGCGAACGCCCCCGACCACGCCCGTTAAGCCCACTCTAGTGGCCTGTGTGCCACTGGCAGCTGGGGCCCCTTGGGGGCATGACCAGTGGGGCCCGCCCCAAAACGAATTAAAATAAATAAATAAATATTAACTAATTAGTTAATTAAATAATTAATTAACTTAATTAATTTTGTTTAATTAAACTAATTAATTAGTTAGTCTAATTAAACTGTAATTAGCTTAATTAAACCCTAAGTAGACTAATGTGACAATGACAGGTGGACCCCACCTGTCAGGTTGACCTGCTGACATCATGGTGATGTCATGATGACGTCACCATTCACTGTTTCGGATAATCCTAATTTAAATAATTAAATAGAATCCATAATATTGATTAAATCTTTAAAATTTAATATAAAATAAACCATAGCTCAGATGAAAATACTTTCTACATGAAAGTTGCTCAAAACGACGAGATGAATCCGAATACGCAATCTGTTCGTCCGCCACACGTCCCTAGCATAGCAAGCATGAAACAATCCACCTTCGTTTCATCCGTTCGAATATGCCAAACACCGAAAATACCTTCCCGGATGTTTTCCCCCTTCGCCGGTATCACCTATCCCTGCGTTAGATCACCCCTAGCACCACGTATTGCCTTGTTATATTTTGTGATGCTTTGTTTGCTCCGTATTTACTGTTTCTTTCCCTCTCTTCTTCTCCGGTAGACCCCGAGACCGGCGCTGATGCCGCTGAGTATGACTACGTCACCGACGACCCTTCTTCCTATGCAAAAGAGCTTCCAGGCAAGCCCCCCCTTGAGCATCCCGATATCGCCCATTCAACTTTCTCCTACTTGCATTAGATTTTGCTACTGTTACTGTTTGCTCCTATTCTGATGCATAGCCTGCCTTTTTAACCTGCTTATTGTTACCTTACCTGCCTTTTCCAACTGCTTAGTATAGGTTGGTAATGAACCGTCAGTGACCCCCCATCACTTTACCCTTGTTGCCTCTGCTTCATCATCGACTACTCGATCAACGTGATCAACGACCAGAGACCGACACATCACCTCACCCCCTTTAGTTGTATGCCTCTGCATAGTTACTATCGAGTGCCGAGGGTGATACCTCGTAACGCACTCCTGAGGAATACTCTGCAGTGTAGCTGTTTGGTCGTGGTCATCGAGGGTGATTCCTCCTTCACCACTTCCGATACAACTCTGTCGTGCAACCCCCTCAAGTGTGAACCTCGAGGGTGATGCCTCCTGCGTTCACCTTGATGTTGTGACCACACATATACTTTGACCTTTGTCACAGGCGGGTCGACCCCGAGGGTTACCCGCAGAGAGATCTATGATGTTGGGCTTGCCCGGAAGGGCGCCCGAGTGTGATATTGAGGTAGAGCTTCAGAAACTCTGATTGTCTCCGCGTGTTATTAAATGAGCATATCGGATTTGGGTATTTGATCTGAGTGGGTCGACATGCCCTATATGCACTACCACCACGCGGGATAATGGTTTATGGGTCCCTCTACGTCGTACGTTTCTCCCAAAAGCTCTTCAGACGTCACGGTTCACCGTGCGGGCTGATCGCCGGGAATGGGCTGGATACTTCACTAACGAGTTCAGTGCCGCGCCTGCACCCCGGCCAGCCACGCAATGCGCAGGGTGCCCAGGGCGATGGCCCAAGACTTCTGGGTGCATAGGTTAGTCCGGTGTGCTGACCTCTCTGCTGAGCCTAGGTTGGGCGCTGCTTCGTGTTGATCTCCCGAGGCCGGGCATTACCCAGCAAGTGTGTCCGGCCAGAGGCGATCGAGCGTGTTGGGTAATAGTAGTGCACCCTTGCAGGTAAGATAACATCTATCGATAGCCGGTCCTACGGTAAAGGACACTCAGTTTGGTATCCTGATCTATTACTTGAACTGGATACTTGTTTAATTAATTGAAGCTCTGGGATCGCTTTCTCACAGGGAGTCGAGGAAGGATCTCTAGGCTTTGCCTCAACATGCTTGCTTAATAAAATGCTTTTCTATACTCTTCTAATTGCTACAAGATGGTGGCTTCGTGAAGATGCTAGTCTTCGATAGGACTAGGTCTTCTCTCTATTCTGGCATTTCTGCAGCCCAGTCCACATATACAGCCTTTCTTGATAATGTTGCATATGTAGTGTAGATCCTTGCTTGCTGAGTACTTCGGATGAGTACTCACGGTTGCTTTGCTACCTCTTTTCCCCCATACTCCTTTTGATGTTACATCAGACGATGGAGCTCAGGAGCCAGAGGTCCCAGCAGGAGCTTACTACCAGGAGGGTCCAGACGGCACGTACTACTGGATCGAGCCAACTGACCAGGCGTAGGTTCGGAGGGTCCCAGGTAGGAGGCCTGCGCATTTCGATCGTAGCTTTTGTTTTGCCCCGCTTTTCTAAAGGCTTATGTGTTTCTGTTTCATATCTGTACTCAGATATCTGATGCTTCCACTGACGCTTGTATGCGAGCTTATGTATTCGAGCCCTCGAGGCCCCTGGCTTGTAATATAAAGCTTATATGACTTTATTTATGTTTTAGAGTTGTGTTGTGATATCTTCCCATGAGTCCCTGTGCTTGATCATGCATGTTTGCGTGTATGATTAGTGCACGATTGAGTCGGGGGCATTACATCCTGATCCGTATCTGGCCTTGCCGGGCCGCTCTCTTGCTCTTTCCCGAGCGGGACACTTGCTGAGGTGGCTGCTTCTTCTACTTCCCGCTGCGCTACTAGGGCCGCACTAACCACTTGATTAGTTGCTGCCAGATATTGCAGCAACGGCTCTTGTGGTTTGGGTGCGACCAAAGTAGGAACAGAATACAAGTAGGCCTTCAAATCCTGCAGTGTTGCATCTGCTTCTGGGGTCCACTTCATGGGTCCTGCCCTCTTCAAAATCTTGAACAACGACAAGGCACGCTCGGCAGACTTGGAGATGAATCTGCTAAGCGCGGCAACGCATCCTGTCAAATGCCTCACATCCTTAACTGTCGTGGGTGCCTGTATCTGCTCAATAGCCTTGATCTTATCGGGGTTGGCCTCTATCCCACTGTGGCACCCCGGCTCAGAGGAAACCAGAACGCCCCGTATTCCAGTCCCAGGGACAAGTCTACTGGAATACGGCACTGTTGGCATAGAACAAATCAGCTCTTTATTGCGATAAATATGGTTACAAAGATTACATCAACACGGCGACACTACGCCTGCTCAAAATAGCTCTATGCTAACAGCGGATCGACCTGAGGAGGCGGAGTATCTCTCGGCAGCGGAACAGCGTCGGCGGTGATGGACTCCACTCCGCAGGGACTCTGGCTAGAACGCGTATCCTAGCTCGCGCAATCAACATCTTCGACAAACAAGCAGTCATGGCATGACCTGCAAACTGGCATGACACGCCAGGTGAGTACTTTGAATGTACTCGCAAGCTCACAACAAACATCAGCATTAAGGCAAGACAACATCACAACAATCAAGATTAAGTTAAGATTTATTGTTACCGAAGGAATGGTTGAAATGAGCAATAACAAGCTACTCTTCCTGCATTCTAGTGACCAACTCATGATCACTCCAAGAACATCCAACGATCATCCTCGAGATCGTTACCAATACTTGCCCATGGCATGATATCCGACTGTTACCATACTCAGATGAGTTCCTTCCTTATCACTGTCATTATAACGGTTGATCTCCTATAGAGGTCTGGACGGGCTGTCCAATACCGTGGACACGGCTATTCGAATAGATTTAACACTCTGCAGAGGTTGTACACTTTACCCACACTACGGAACTCATGGCCTCGTGCTCCCATTCGGGTGGACCAACGACGTTCCGACGAAACCCGACTGACCCGTGACTCTTCCATCGTACGACCGGCAATCATACTCCTTCTTGGAGTCAAGCCCTGGGTGGCCCCGTGTCCTCAAGACACCTGCCAGCGTCCTGGCCAAACAAACTGTCCCAAATGGGGACCTGGATCCAATAACTCAACTGGGCTCACAGGGTTATCGCCGCCTACCGGGCCAGGGTAGCGCGCGCGCATAACCCTCCCTCTTTAGAGGTACCGGTGGAAGAGCACGCGGTCAGACCAAGTCAAGGCCGTCCCATACCGGCAAATGTGGCTGCACGAATAAGCCCGGACAGGTGACTCTCGATCAACCAACTAAGATCACTTATTACCAGGTTGTTTCATCAAGTTAACTTAGTTGGTCAAATTAGGCATCTTATCCCCGAACAATCTTTCTGTCACAGCTGATACTCCGATATCATAGTAATCCAATAACCGGCATGCTTAGGCTAGTGCTACTAGTTCATATCCACAAATGCCGGATGAAATCCCAAAATAATCATAGACGGTAATCTCAACATCATAACCTCAACGAGTGGGTAAACTACTAGTCATTAACAATCCGGTATTCATCATCTACTCATGCGTGTCATAATCCAATCCATGCTACAAATAACATTCTTGCTATTAAAGTAATTATGATATTGCATTGCAATTATGCAGATGAGGGTTGTGGCTTGCCTGGAGATGAAGGAGTCATCGGAATGAAGTGCGGAAATGTCGCGGGGACGAATGCCGGAAACAGTACTCTCTCGGAGGGCTGTTTACGGACAAGGGAAAAAGGGTCATTTCTGCTATGTCAACACAGCATGAGAATGACACCATCGGAACGGGCTCGATGAGACGAAGACGTGGGCGTTGGTTTCACCTCGATCGGAGTTACGAGCAAAAAGTTATAACCCGACGAAGTTCAGGGACCAATTTGCAAAAATTACTCTACAAACGGGTCCCTGGCTGAGAAAACAGAAAGCGCCCTTTAGAAGATTACGCTTTCAGAACTGGGAAACGTAATCTGTGCTTAAGTGCAAAGGAAATACGCCTTCTGAAGACGAAAACGTAGTTTTGGAAGGGAGCCTCCACTTAAATCCCGCGGGCCCGGGCGTTGACTCTTGCTACCACTGACTGGTGGGGTCGGCGCGATGCGGGGCCTGCCTGCCCGGTTCGTCTCCTTCTTCCCTCTGTCTCCCGATGGAGAACAGAGGAGGGGCGAGGCAGGGCCGCTGCCGGCGTTGGTCCCGCCGCCTCCGGCCATCCCCGGCCGAGGCGAGGGCACCGGCGGCCTCGGGCGGAGGCGCCGCACCCGCCTGGTGCAGCAGCAAGGTAGGGGAAGGGCGGGACGGCCGTGGCCCGCGGCCATAGAGTGCAGGGGAGGGCGGCGGCCGGACGAGGGGGCGAAGGCCTCGGGCACTCCGGCGATGAATGGAGAGGCGGGGCGGGCTCGCCGGAGGGTAGGGAAAGTGGTGGTGGTGGAGGGAGGGGCGGAGGAGCTCCGAACGGCTCCAATTTTGGAGGAAGAGGCCGGCGGCCATGGCGATGGTGGAGGAGCAGAAGGGCTCCTGGAGCTCGGCAAGTAGTTGGGGAGGGAGCTGGGAGCGAGGCGAGGCCGGTGGTGAAGATGAGAGGGGCTCGGGTGGCCTTAAATAGCCGGCGGCGAGGGGGAAGGGGAGAACGTGGCCGTGGCGCCACGTACGCCAGTTCCCGGTGCTTCCCGAGCTCTCTTGGAGGAGGGGGAGGACTCCAGGAGGATCCAGGAGGGACGGGGAGAACCCAGGCGAGGCCGAGGAGGTTCGGGAGGAATCGAGGAGAAGGGGACAGAGGAAGACGACGGCGCATGTCACGTGCCGAACAGTGCAGAGCTCGTCGTGGCGTAGGGGAGAAGAAATCGGAGGGTAAGAGAGTTCCAGAGTGAAGAATGGACCAAGGAGAAGCTGCTGGACATGAAGAAATATCGAGGGAGAGAAGGAATCGGACGAGTACAGCGCCGAGACCTCTAGAGCGCGCTGTTGGCTGATTTGACCCGTGGTCACCGCGTGAACGCGGCGATTCCACGTGTACTAGTTGACCAAACTATGTCAGGTTGATCAGTCATTCACCGAATAGGGTCAAGGAGGAAAGAAACAATCACAGTGGCGCCTGAGTTGACCTCAGCTGGCAGTGCTTATCTGGAACAGCAAACTGCTTGATGTGAACTGAGAGAGCTTGAGCAGGAGAGAAACTCTGATGTTTCGCATCGGGTGATCAAACACTAAGATGACCATCTCTGCCAATTTTCAGCTCATTTGGATGAGTAGAAATAGCACTTGCTGTACAAATGCCTCTACTGACCAGATTGACAAGTCTTGAAGTGGCACTCACATGAAGTGGCTACTTGAGCTGAAAATGGGCATAGGTGGATGATTTGTTCATATGAGGTTTCCATAAAAATTTCATGCCATTTGGACAAGCCAAAGTGGCACTTCCTTCATAATGGTCCTCTCTGACCAGAATCTAAGAAAAGAAACTGAGGAAAAATGGCTAGATAGATTGAGCCCAAACTTTGTGGAGATGGATAATATGGATAGGAGGATGTCCTGGTAAATTTTCAGCTTAAATGAAGCAATATAAAATATAGTTGCTTCACAACTGAAAAATATGGCCAGAATCTAAGAATTGATGCTCTGCTCACTCAGATGATTGGATAAGGTTGAAACTTGTGTAAGAGTCATTATTTGGGCAATTGGAGGTGCTTGCAAAATTTCAACTCATTTGGATACTCCTAGCTAGCACTTGCTTCACAAAGATTCTAGTTGCCCAGAAACTTTGGAAATTAGCCAAGAGAGATTTAATATCCAAATAAAGTTGAATTTTGGCATGTGGCAATGATATGGATAGGAAAGAATGCCCAAAAAGTTTGAGAGCAAGTAGGCCAATATAAAGGGTACTTGCTTCACAAACTGACAACTAGGGCAGAATCAGAAAAGGAATTTTGGTGGATTATTTTTGAACATGGCAAGGAATATTTTGACATATCTGGATAAGATATGTCCCAAAGGTTTATGAGAATTATTTGGGAATTTTGGGAATGATAGAAATATGAGTTGCTTCACAACTCAGAGCTGACAGGGTTATTCCTTTAATAGAAAAAGGAATATTCCCAAGAAAAGAATATTGGGATTGGTCCAAGATGGAAATGACAAGGTCTTGGGATGATTTTGAGGTTGGCAAGCCACTTGGGAGAGGAATCAAGGGTGATCTCTCCAGGTTTCAGGACTACTAAGCCACAGAAAAGCAAATCCAGACCAAAATAAAAAGGAAAAAGAAATGGGCAAAATCCAGGGTGTCACAAACCTACCCCCCTTAAAGAGATCTCGTCCTCGAGATTTGGTTGCTCAGGGGTTAAACCTGAATATTCCCCTTTGAGGAAACCGTTTCCCACTCGGGTTTCCTTTATACCTTTGTATTCTGCTCCCGCTGGTTACTCGGACTGACTGCCTGGCCCTGATGTGATTCGTTTCACTGGATCCTTATTCTGACAGGTCTTTCCTCATATATTATTATGACTTTAATCCTTTTATGTCCAATGGCCTGCCTAGGTGCAATGAATTATCCTGACTACAATACCCGTCCTTCTCGCAAGCCCGAGAGTTGTTCCTTATGGACGTGTTGTGATGAAGTCCAATACGGATGATCGTCCATTGACTCGTGAACAGATCCTCTCGAGGGACATCAAATCTTTTACTCATCGTGCTTGGGTGTCCTCAAAGGGCTGTATGTCCTCCAAGTTTGAACAGTACTGTGATTCATATTGTTCTCCTTCTCGCATGGTTTACTGAATCATCTTTGGTATCTGTACTATCTCAGGTATCACATTCGCATCGAAGATTTAATTGTCACCTGTCGTGACCAGCATAAAGGTGTACGGTGATATTATCCATAGACTGGACTGACAGTGGTCCTGGCAGCAGAATCTTGTTCACGGCAGGTTATTCTTTATCTGCTTCCCATATGTGAGGACATGTGCTGCGAGACTGTTGCTCATCCTTCTGAGTGCTCAGTCTGACAGGCTTGACTATTCTCTTCTGATGATTCTGGGAATATTTAGTTGGCTGAGCGGGTTGACTCGATATGGGGTCCTTGCAAATAGATTAGACCCCGTGGTGTGTATCCCCATGGTGACCGGTATCGAACCAGTCTATTCTGGCATTTGCACCAAGTTGATCATGTAACCATTATCATATCTGTATGGCCAATCTTGCTCCTTCATTATGGTTTTCTTTACCTGGATCCTTAGCTGAAAGAGCTTGGCCTTATGTATTCTCGATTCTTCGGGTGACCATGGGTACTGCCAGATGCAACGTTCCGGCAGGCATATTACTTTACAAGTTGTAGCTGTAGGGTAACGACTGTCTGAACCCTTGGATGAAATCGGCAAATAAACCAGTAGCCACCTGAACGGTCTTTACAACTCAGATCTGGGACATTACTGGAGTAACTCAACCCCGACTCAAGACGGCTGAAAAGCAGCTCAGAGCATGAGACGGTGTCGATAAGAAGAAAGTAGCAGCTCCCTAAGACGGCCGAGAAACAGCTCAGAGCATAGGGTCACCGCTACGGAAAGAAATTCAACAACTGTCCGAGATGGGCCGAAAAGCAGCTCAGAACACGGGCCAGTTGCTGACAAAAGAAAAAAAATCAGCATCCACCCCGGACGGCCGTAAAACAGCTCGGAACACAGGCGTGGTGCCGTTACTAAAGAAAGGCAGGCAAGGGTTCAGTAGCGTCCCATACGGCTTGCTACTACGCAGACAAGCACAGGTATGTTAATTGAAACCGGGCTGACATCCTGGTCTGAGTAACTCATGTAACCTTGGCAGCATGTTCATCATTTCCATAAAAACATGTGTAGCTGGCACTTGATTTCTGAGGCAGGCTTGTGTCCTGACTGGTTCTTGCATTCCGACCAACGGTTGCGGACCTGACTCTTGGGATGCATTGTCATATGCTGCCAACTGTCTGGGGAGTATCTTGTACTCTGAGGCTTCCTTTTTGCCACATACGGACTGAGTGCATATATCTATTCCTTAATGTTTCTGTCATCAGTTACTTGTTATAAGCAACAGGGTATTCAGCTATCCTTCTTGCTGAACACCGTACTCATAAAACATTCTGACTTGTTTCTGGAATATATCAGAGTTTAACCTGTACTGCTAGCGGGTTTAAACCGTGTATGGTAACCATACCTTTGACATGAAATGTACTGTGGATCAGCACACAATCTGTCGTCTTGCTGATCCGATGATTTCTGCTGTGAAGGTTGCAATGATGCATACTGGATGCTAATAATCAATCCAAAATACCATTGGTAGTCAGGCCAGGTATTTCCCGATATCAGGCAGTCAGCGGAAAATTCCATATTGTTGAGCTGAGCCTCCAACTAACTGTCTCTTCACTGATTTCTTTGAGTCCGGTATCGGGGAGCAACTTCCATAAGGGGAAATAAGGTAACACCAAGGACCCGACGAAAGAAGCAAAAGAAACGACTAAACAAAAGCACACAAAGCACTAAGATCACACACAAGCAATATATTACAGCTACTCACAGCAATAATATGCATGCCTACCTAAGCACACAAATCTCGCGGAGACTCCGGTATTACGGTCTAACATGCTGTGGCGATGTGCACGAAAGGAAGTCAAGGTGTGGAAGGAGTTGGTGTAAACAAAGGTACACCAAACACGGCTTAACACTGGTTGCAGCTGGAAGGATACTGAGGCGAGGACAGACTTGATGATCGTGGATCGGAACACGGAGGTCATGACCACATCATCATCAAGCATACGGAAGAAACCGTACTTGTCCTGGGAACGGATAGCGATGAAAAGAAAGGCTTGCTGGCATTGCCCTTTTCTGATAACCAAGATCAGTAAGGGTTGCCAAGGCGGCTAGAGGGATGGCACGATCCGGGATAGAGACATGTCTATCACCGAACCATAGGGGTGGCTAAAGAGGATATATTGGTGTGGTACCTGTGCATCAATCCTGCAAAGGATCGATACACCAAGCACCTGGGCATCCCTCCGCTGGGACGAAGATGACACCAACCACCAAGAAAAGATATGCAACTGGAGGGTACAGGTAGTGGATTGCCGCCTATACTCACCAGATCAATCGTTAGTGATAACTAGTCTATATGCATGCTATGCAGCAAACAAATGCGACAAACAAGTGCAGCAAACCAACTAGACTCTATACTACCGGTTCTAACGTTCGCACCTAGACTGCGCGTTCTATAGCCAGACCTGCTCTAATACCAACTCCTGTGGCACCCCGGCTCAGAGGAAACCGGAACGCCCCGTATTCCAGTCCCAGGGACAAGTCTACTGGAATACGGCACTGTTGGCATAGAACAAATCAGCTCTTTATTGCGATAAATATGGTTACAAAGATTACATCAACACGGCGACACTACGCCTGCTCAAAATAGCTCTATGCTAACAGCGGATCGACCTGAGGAGGCGGAGTATCTCTCGGCAGCGGAACATCGTCGGCGGTGATGGACTCCACTCCGCAGGGACTCTGGCTAGAACGCATATCCTAGCTCGCGCAATCAACATCTTCGACAAACAAGCAGTCATGGCATGACCTGCAAACTGGCATGACACGCCAGGTGAGTACTTTGAATGTACTCGCAAGCTCACAACAAACATCAGCATTAAGGCAAGACAACATCACAACAATCAAGATTAAGTTAAGATTTATTGTTACCGAAGGAATGGTTGAAATGAGCAATAACAAGCTACTCTTCCTGCATTCTAGTGACCAACTCATGATCACTCCAAGAACATCCAACGATCATCCTCGAGATCGTTACCAATACTTGCCCATGGCATGATATCCGACTGTTACCATACTCAGATGAGTTCCTTCCTTATCACTGTCATTATAACGGTTGATCTCCTATAGAGGTCTGGACGGGCTGTCCAATACCGTGGACACGGCTATTCGAATAGATTTAACACTCTGCAGAGGTTGTACACTTTACCCACACTACGGAACTCATGGCCTCGTGCTCCCATTCGGGTGGACCAACGACGTTCCGACGAAACCCGACTGACCCGTGACTCTTCCATCGTACGACCGGCAATCATACTCCTTCTTGGAGTCAAGCCCTGGGTGGCCCCGTGTCCTCAAGACACCTGCCAGCGTCCTGGCCAAACAAACTGTCCCAAACGGGGACCTGGATCCAATAACTCAACTGGGCTCACAGGGTTATCGCCGCCTACCGGGCCAGGGTAGCGCGCGCGCATAACCCTCCCTCTTTAGAGGTACCGGTGGAAGAGCACGCGGTCAGACCAAGTCAAGGCCGTCCCATACCGGCAAATGTGGCTGCACGAATAAGCCCGGACAGGTGACTCTCGATCAACCAACTAAGTTCACTTATTACCAGGTTGTTTCATCAAGTTAACTTAGTTGGTCAAATTAGGCATCTTATCCCCGAACAATCTTTCTGTCACAGCTGATACTCCGATATCATAGTAATCCAATAACCGGCATGCTTAGGCTACTGCTACTAGTTCGTATCCATAAAATGCCGGATGAAATCCCAAAATAATCATAGACGGTAATCTCAACATCATAACCTCAACGAGTGGGTAAACTACTAGTCATTAACAATCCGGTATTCATCATCTACTCATGCGTGTCATAATCCAATCCATGCTACAAATAACATTCTTGCTATTAAAGTAATTATGATATTGCATTGCAATTATGCAGATGAGGGTTGTGGCTTGCCTGGAGATGAAGGAGTCATCGGAATGAAGTGCGGAAATGTCGCGGGGACGAATGCCGGAAACAGTACTCTCTCGGAGGGCTGTTTAAGGACAAGGGCAAAAGGGTCATTTCTGCTGTGTCAACACAGCATGAGAATGACACCATCGGAACGGGCTCGATGAGACGAAGACGTGGGCGTTGGTTTCACCTCGATCGGAGTTACGAGCAAAAAGTTATAACCCGACGAAGTTCAGGGACCAATTTGCAAAAATTACTCTACAAACGGGTCCCTGGCTGAGAAAACAGAAAGCGCCCTTTAGAAGATTACACTTTCAGAACTGGGAAACGTAATCTGTGCTTAAGTGCAAAGGAAATACGCCTTCTGAAGACGAAAACGTAGTTTTGGAAGGGCGCCTCCACTTAAATCCCGCGGGCCCGGGCGTTGACTCTTGCTACCACTGACTGGTGGGGTCGGCGCGATGCGGGGCCCACCTGCCCGGTTCGTCTCCTTCCTCCCTCTGTCTCCCGATGGATAACAGAGGAGGGGCGAGGCAGGGCCGCTGCCGGCGTTGGTCCCGCCGCCTCCGGCCATCCCCGGCCGAGGCGAGGGCACCGGCGGCCTCGGGCGGAGGCGCCGCACCCGCCTGGTGCAGCAGCAAGGTAGGGGAAGGGCGGGACGGCCGTGGCCCGCGGCCATAGAGTGCAGGGGAGGGCGGCGGCCGGACGAGGGGGCGAAGGCCTCGGGCACTCCGGCGATGAATGGAGAGGCGGGGCGGGCTCGCCGGAGGGTAGGGAAAGTGGTGGTGGTGGAGGGAGGGGCGGAGGAGCTCCGAACGGCTCCAATTTAGGAGGAAGAGGCCGGCGGCCATGGCGATGGTGGAGGAGCAGAAGGGCTCCTGGAGCTCGGCAAGTAGTTGGGGAGGGAGCTGGGAGCGAGGGGAGGCCGGTGGTGAAGACGAGAGGGGCTCGGGTGGCCTTAAATAGCCGGCGGCGAGGGGGAAGGGGAGAACGTGGCCGTGGCGCCACGTACGCCAGTTCCCGGTGCTTCCCGAGCTCTCTTGGAGGAGGGGGAGGACTCCAGGAGGATCCAGGAGGGACGGGGAGAACCCAGGCGAGGCCGAGGAGGTTCGGGAGGAATCGAGGAGAAGGGGACAGAGGAAGACGACGGCGCATGTCACGTGCCGAACAGTGCAGAGCTCGTCGTGGCGTAGGGGAGAAGAAATCGGAGGGTAAGAGAGTTCCAGAGTGAAGAATGGACCAAGGAGAAGCTGCTGGACATGAAGAAATATCGAGGGAGAGAAGGAATCGGACGAGTACAGCGCCGAGACCTCTAGAGCGCGCTGTTGGCTGATTTGACCCGTGGTCACCGCGTGAACGCGGCGATTCCACGTGTACTAGTTGACCAAACTATGTCAGGTTGATCAGTCATTCAACGAATAGGGTCAAGGAGGAAAGAAACAATCACAGTGGCGCCTGAGTTGACCTCAGCTGGCAGTGCTTATCTGGAACAGCAAACTGCTTGATGTGAACTGAGAGAGCTTGAGCAGGAGAGAAACTCTGATGTTTCGCACCGGGTGATCAAACACTAAGGTGACCATCTCTGCCAATTTTCAGCTCATTTGGATGAGTAGAAATAGCACTTGCTGTACAAATGCCTCTACTGACCAGATTGACAAGTCTTGAAGTGGCACTCACATGAAGTGGCTACTTGAGCTGAAAATGGGCATAGGTGGATGATTTGTTCATATGAGGTTTCCATAAAAATTTCATGCCATTTGGACAAGCCAAAGTGGCACTTCCTTCATAATGGTCCTCTCTGACCAGAATCTAAGAAAAGAAACTGAGGAAAAATGGCTAGATAGATTGAGCCCAAACTTTGTGGAGATGGATAATATGGATAGGAGGATGTCCTGGTAAATTTTCAGCTTAAATGAAGCAATATAAAATATAGTTGCTTCACAACTGAAAAATATGGCCAGAATCTAAGAATTGATGCTCTGCTCACTCAGATTATTGGATAGGGTTGAAACTTGTGTAAGAGTCATTATTTGGGCAATTGGAGGTGCTTGCAAAATTTCAACTCATTTGGATACTCCTAGCTAGCACTTGCTTCACAAAGATTCTAGTTGCCCAGAAACTTTGGAAATTAGCCAAGAGAGATTTAATATCCAAATAAAGTTGAATTTTGGCATGTGGCAATGATATGGATAGGAAAGAATGCCCAAAAAGTTTGAGAGCAAGTAGGCCAATATAAAGGGTACTTGCTTCACAAACTGACAACTAGGGCAGAATCAGAAAAGGAATTTTGGTGGATTATTTTTGAACATGGCAAGGAATATTTTGACATATCTGGATAAGATATGTCCCAAAGGATTTATGAGAATTATTTGGGAATTTTGGGAATGATAGAAATATGAGTTGCTTCACAACTCAGAGCTGACAGGGTTATTCCTTTAATAAAAAAGGAATATTCCAAAGAAAAGAATATTGGGATTGGTCCAAGATGGAAATGACAAGGTCTTGGGATGATTTTGAGGTTGGCAAGCCACTTGGGAGAGGAATCAAGGGTGATCTCTCCAGGTTTCAGGACTACTAAGCCACAGAAAAGCAAATCCAGACCAAAATAAAAAGGAAAAAGAAATGGGCAAAATCCAGGGTGTCACACCCACAGTGGGAGATAAAGAAACCAAGTAGCTTGCCCGAGGGAACGCCAAACACGCACTTCTCTGGATTCAGTTTCAAGTTGATCTTGCGCAGATTAGTAAATGTCTCTTCTAAATCCTAGATGAGGGTTGATCTGTCCTTGGTCTTAACCACAATATCATCCATATAGGCTTCAATGTTCCTGTGCAACTGTGGTTCAAAGCCAATCTGGACTGCTCTTGCAAAAGTGGACCCGGCACTCTTCAACCCGAAAGGCATGCGCACAAAGCAGTATGTGCCGCATGGGGTGATGAATGAGGTCTTTTCTTCATCTTCCTTGGACATAAAAATCTGATGGTATCCAGAGTATGCATCCAAAAAAGAGAGCAACTCACGTCCTGAAGTAGAATCCACGATCTGGTCGATGCGCGGCAAGGGAAATGGGTCCTTTGGGCATGCCTTGTTCAGATCCGTGAAATCTAGGCAAAGCCCCCATTTTCCATTAGCCTTGCACATAACCACTGGGTTTGCTAACCATGTTGGATGCAGTACTCCTCTGACCAAACCAGCTACTTCAAGTTTCTTGATTTCCTCGGCAATAAACTGCTGCCGCTCCAAGGCCTGCTTCCGAACCTTCTGCTTGACGGGCCAGGCATGTGGGCAGACATCAAGGTGGTGCTCGATTACCTCCCTGGGAACACCGGGGATATCAGATGGTTGCCAGGCAAACACATCGATATTCGCCCGCAGGAAGGCAACGAACGCGCTTTCCTATTTATCATCAAGGGTGGCGCTGATAGTGAAAGTACCATCAGTGCCAGCCAGCCCTGTCGTGACCTTTTTCACTTGGGGTGGAGCAGCCTTGGATCTCTTGCTGTTGGAACTCTCTGGCATGTCATCAACGGGCGTGGCACAATCCACAGAGGTACGCTTCCCGGATTCCTTGCCAGTGCCTCTGCTATGCTTTTCCTTGGCAGGAACTGTGGCTTCTGTGACCTCTGCCGCGACCGCATCCCGGTACATCTTATCCACGCAAATAATTGCTTCTTTCTTCTCCGACGGAACGGAAATGACGCCCATCGGCCCTGTCATCTTCAAGGTGTTGTAGGCATAGTGGGATGCTGCCATGAATTTGGCCAGGGCCGGGCGTCCAAGGATCCCGTTGTACGGCAGGGGGAGGTCAACCACATCAAACACAACTTTCTCAGTCCTGTAGTTCAACTCTCCTCCAAATGTCACTGGCAACGTAACCTTTCCCTTAGGACGGCTCCTGCCGGGATTGACTCCTTGAAACGTGCCTGTGGCCTTAAGTTCTGCCTCTGCTATCTGGAGTTTGCTGATAACCTTTGGGGAAATCAGATTCAACCCGGCCCCGCTGTCAACCAGCATCTTTGTGACCTTGAGGTTGCGAATTGTTGGTGAGACCAACAACGGCAAGCACCCTACCATAGTAATGCGGTCGGGGTGGTCCTCTTCATCAAAGATGATGGGCGTGCATGACCACTTGAGCGGCTTCCGAGAATCTGCCGCTGGCTCCACGGCATTGACGTCACGCGCCCACTGTTTAAGTTGGAAGTGAGAGGAGTGCAAAGATGCACCCCCGTCAATGCACAGGGCGTCAGTGGCCTTTTGGAACTCCTGCTCGCTGGTTTCCTCTTCATTCCCTCCATCACTCTCATTACTGCAATCCTCCTTCTTTCGGCCTTTGGCAGGTTTCCCTTGGTTCCGAGGAGCCTTGCCGGGGCGATTTGCTTCACCACCCCATCCCTTCCCGCCAGCGCAATTCTGACCTTTTTCCTTATCGTG
This sequence comes from Thinopyrum elongatum, assembly GCA_011799875.1. Classification (NCBI taxonomy): domain Eukaryota; kingdom Viridiplantae; phylum Streptophyta; class Magnoliopsida; order Poales; family Poaceae; genus Thinopyrum; species Thinopyrum elongatum. Next base: position 417,624,552 of record CM022298.1, read on the forward strand.
TTTCTCATACTCAGCCTTCTGCCTCTTGACGAGCTGCTCAACCTGATGACACTCCTAGAGATCATGGCCCTTGGTTCGATGAATCTTACAGTACGACCCATCACTTTTCCCAGCTTTCTCGGCAGCCGCCGCCTCCCGGCAGTCAGTGCATGCGGTAGCCTCCTTACCGGGGGCTTCAGCCTTGGCCTTCTTACCGGTACTAGGCATGCCTGACCCCTCAATAGTCATCACTATCTTATCCTTGTGCTTCTTGTTCTTCTTCTTCTTACTGATGGCCTCGTCGTCATCTTCTGAGTCGATGTCGATGCAATCTTCCTCTCCAGGAAGTTTCCTCCCCTCCTCCACCCGAGCACATTTGTCCACCAAAGTGTAGAGCTCCTTCATAGTCTTTGGCAACCAAACGTTCATCTTGGAACGTATCCTGCGGTTGTGCACGTTGGATTGGAAGGCAGCTATCACGGCAACTGGGTGGATATCTGGGATATTTCTGTGGACTCGACTGAATCTCTGCAAGTACTTCCGTAGAGTTTCTCCCTCTTTCTGCTGGAGAAGCTGCAAGTCGCTGGGCCGCCCTAGTTCTTGATGGCCGCTTGTGAAGGCACCAATGAACTCGTGGCACAGGTCAGCCTAGGTCGAAATGGAGTTCTCTGGCAGGTGCATCAGCCAAGACCTCACATTTGACTTGAGGGCCAAAGGGAAGTAGTTGGCGAACACCTTCTCATCTCTTCCCCCGGCAGCTTGAACAACGATGGTGTAGATGCTCAAGAACTCTGCCGGGTTTAGTCTCCCATCATACTTCTTCGGTATCTCTGGCTTGAACGTGCGAGTGGATGGCCAACGGACTTGCCGCAGCTCACGGGTGAAGGCAGGGCACCCAACCTCGAAAGGCAGGCACCCGCCATCTCTGAGCGCGGGCTCATCGACGTCGGGGCCATCGCACCCATTGGACCGGCGGGGGTTGTCACGGCGCCTTTCGTCGATGATGCGCGCGCCTTCCCTTCGCCTGCCCTCCGGGGCACGCTGTCGGCCTTGACGCGCTTGAGGGTCTGATGAGGCCATCGAGACGTCATCGGGTGCTTGGTTTTGCGGCTCTCGGGCGGCTTGCCATGGTGGGGATTGCACTGTGAGGGTGGCCCCTCCCGCACGACCAGCCGCACGAGCCATCGTTGCTGCCTGGGAAGGCTGTGGCGGTCCGGCCCGCTGTGATCCTTCTGCCTCGGCAAAACCAATCAGACTTTGGATGGTGGCTCACCACTCATCTATCTGGTCTGCCGCCAATGGAAATCTCAACAGCAGTTGGGCTCGCGCCATGGCCTCTGAGGCAGTGGTTGGCATAGGTGATGACGATGTAGATCGTAGTGTCGCTCGGCTCCTGACGTTGCTGGTGGCCACCGCGCTGCGCTCTTGCTGCTGCGAACCAGCTGTTTGGATGGCATGGTGACGCGGCGGAGGCGCCTGAGGGCCAGCGGCTCCGTTGGGCACAGTAGCTGGGTCAACCCGCCCTAGGGGTGGCGCGTGCCCTGCGGTCGCGCCCGCAGCGGGGGCGGCCGGAGGGTTGCGATTCGCCCCAGAATGGGCATCATCACTGCGGCTGTGCCCGTTGGCGAGGAGAAGGGGTTCAGGCGGAATGATCCCTCCATCCGTACGTCGTGGAGCATGGCCGTCGGGATGTTGCTGATGCTGTCCTTCCCCGGTACCTCCCGTTCCTGCTTCGGCCGTGGGGGAGGTGGTGATGGCGCCACCTGCGCCGACCATGTCCCCCGCAGCATCCACACCCTCGCGAGCCCCCGCATTCCCTGCGACGTTGGCGGTCGCGGGCGGTGGAGCCTTCAAGGTGGACGGGTGATTTGCAGCTTCGGGCTTCCTCTTGGGCGCCATAGTCGATGACGCCGTCGGTAATGAAAATGTCGATGAGGATGATGCGTAGCGTACGCTCTCGGTTTCGCGCAAGTGATCCCCCTACCTGGCGCGCCAAAGATGTTGTGGGAAACCACGGCCACCTATGGGGCCATGAGCCCCTTTTGGTTCGGCGGGGGGATGGGCACGTTGCACAAAGAGCAGAGAAGCGTCGCGCAGCACGTCAGAGATCACACGGGCAGTCTTTACCCAGGTTCGGGCCGCCGTGAGGTGTAAAACCCTACTCCTGCTTTGGTGGATTGATGGTGGATAATGGTGGTGGACGTAGCACACTCGCCCGACATGGTCGCTCTGGGGGCGAGAGTGGCTACGAGCGTATCAATATGCGAGGGTCCAACCCTTTCTACAGTCGCCATGGGCCTCCTTTTATAGATTAAGGGGTCACCACAGTTGCAAATCAGTCTTTGCGTACTGATTAGATAGCTAACAGTGCTATCATATCTAACTCTGCAGGCTGACAGAGCGCATTAAATGCGCCGCTTAGTGTCACATCACAGCTCGCCCGGCAGGTCCTGCCAGGCTGTTTTGCCAGCTTCGTGCCTGCTCGTTTGACACGTCTCAGGACGGGTGTCATATGGAGGTGTTTTCTGTAGGAAGTGGCTGCCATGTGGTAAAAAGCAGCCACTTAGTCACCTTGGAGCTCGACACCGCTTTGATTAATGACTTGCGTCGTTTGTGAGGTGGAGCGGTGGAGTGGCTTGCCTCCACCAGCCCCGGCAGGCCTGCCGGGACGATCTGGGAGCTTGCTTCTGGGGCAAAACCCAATCCTGTCGAGCTCGCCTGCCCGGCAAGGTAGGTCCTTCCCTTAGTGATGCCTTGTCCCTCTGGCTCACCTTGGCCTTCTCGTCTTGCACTTGGATCCTTCAAAGGAATTGATCCTCCTTGTTTGGTCTGATCTTGGTCTTGTAATCTTGTCTCTGGCCTGTGCACAGTCCGTGCAATGGACCCAGGGTCTGTTGCTCCGACACATACTGGAGGTAGATGGATATGGATGAGATTCTTCATGTAATCGAGTCAATTTGTTACGATGTTTTGAGATTGATGTGCTTGTCACTAGGGCCCGAGTGCCATGATTTCAGATCTGAACCTATTATGTTTTCATGAACATATTTGAGGTCTTGATCCTATTGATACGTCTCCAACGTATCTATAATTTTTTATTGTTCCATGCTGTTATATTATCATTCTTGGATGTTTTACCTTCATTTTGTAGCAACCTTATATCATTTTTTGGGACTAACCTATTGACATAGTGCCCAGTGCCAATTTTTATTTTTTGCTTGTTTTTTACTTCGCATAATATCAGTACCAAATGAAGTCCAAATGCCATGAAACTTTTTGGAGATTTTTGGACCAGAAGACAACTTGGGAGCCAAGGAAGCACCAGAGGGGAGGCCCATGGGGCCCACCACCCGCCTGGGCGCGCCAGAGGCCCCTAGCGCGCCCTGATGGGTGGTGGGGCCCATGGAGGTCTCCTCCACTGCCTCTCAGCTCTTTAAATACTTAGATATTCCAGAAACCCTAGGAGAGCGATCGAAACACAATTCCAGCTGCCGCAAGTTCCAGAACCACGAGATCCAATCTAGAGCCCTATTCCGGCACTCTGCCGGAGGGGAACATGATCACGGAGGGGTTCATCATCCTCATTGGTGCTCCTCCGATGATGCGTGATTAGTTCACCATAGATCTACGGGTCCGTTGGCAGTAGCTAGATGGCTTCTTCTCTTTTTTTGATTCTCAATACAATGTTCTCCTCGATGTTCTTGGAGATCTACTTGATGAAATGACTTTTTGCAGTGTGTTTGTTGGGATCCGATGAAGTGCAAGTTTATGATTAGATCTATCTGTGAATATTATTTGAGTTTTCTTTGATCTCTTATATGCATGATTGTTATAGCCTCGTATTTCTTGTCTGAAACTTTGGTTTGGTTTGGCCGACTAGATTGATTTTTCTTGCAATGGGAAGAGGTGCTTTGTGATGGGTTTGATCTTGCGGTGTCCTCACCCAGTGACAGAAGGGTTAGCAAGGCACGCATGTATCATTGCTATTAAGGATAAAAAGATGGGGTCTATTTCTACATGAATAGATCTTTTCTACATCATGTCATCGTTCTTATTGAATTTCTCCGTTTCTCCATGAACTTAATACACTAGATGCATGCTGGATAGCGGTCGATGTGTGGAGTAATAGTAGTAGATGCATGCAGGAGTCGGTCTACTAATCTTGGACGTGATGCCTATATACATGATCATTGCCTTGGATATCATCATAATTATTTGTTCTTCTATCAATTGCCCAACAGTAATTTGTTTACCCACCGCATGCTATTTTCTCGAGAGAATCCACTAGTGAAATCTACGGCCCAGGGTCTATCTTTTATCATATTGTTTTCAGATCTATTATTCCAAAAACCCAAAAATACCTTGCTGCACTTTTTCTTTACTTGTTTTATTCTTTGTTTTCGCTAGATCTATTTATCCAATCTCATACAATTTAATCTATCTTTTTACCGTGGAGGGATTAACAACCCCTCTTACGCGTTGGGTTGCAAGTATTTGTTCTTTGTGTGCAGGTACCGTTTACATAGTGTTGCTTGGTTCTCCTACTGGATTGATAACCTTGGTTTCATAACTGAGGGAAATACTTACCGTAGCTTTGCTGCATCATCCCTTCCACTTTCGGGAAATACCAACGCAGATTCAAGCCACATCACCTATCTGCAAGTTATATGCACATATTATTGTTCCGATCGATAGACTCCGAAGTGAAAATAATTGGGATACTCTCCGGGAATGACTGTAATTTGAGGAGTTCATGCATTCACTATTTGCTAATGCTCTGTCCCGGTTCTCTATTAAAAGGAGCGCCTTAATTATCCTTAGTCTCCATTAGAACCCCACTGCCACGGGAGGGTAGGACAAAAGATGTCATGCAAGTTCTTACACAAGCGTGTATGACTATATACGGAATAAATGCCTACATATCATTGATGAATTGGAGCTATTTTGTATCGATCTAGGTTGTGACTGTTACATAATGACTTTCATCCAAACATCCATCGCTACTCCATGCCTACGCTTTCATAATATTGTCTTTGCTCAACTTACTATTGTTGTTGCTGGTACACTTGTTACAAAACTGCTACTGTTACTGTTATTACTGCCACTACTGTTTCCACTACTATTATATTACTGTGCTACTAATAAATTGCTGCAAGGACGTGACTTCTCACATGTGGTTGAATTGACAACTCAACTGCTAAAGATTATAAATATTCTTTGGCTCCCCTTGTGTCGAATCAATAAATTTGGGTGAAATACTACCCCCAAAGACCGTTGCGATCCCCTATACTTGTGGGTCATCCAGACTATTTTTTGGCGCCATTATCGGGGAGCATATCTCCATTTATTAAGTTCACTTGGGAGTTAAATATCTACTACAATTTATATTCACTATGAAGAATCTTAAAGACTTTAAGACCAAGATCATGTCCTCTAAGACGAGGGGAGGTAAGAAACTGCTATCTAGCTCTACGCTTGATTCACCTACTATTTTAAGTTGACTTGTGACACCACCACCTGCTTTTCAATATGATATGTCGCAAGTAATAGACAATGCTTCTGCTATTGATGATACTCATGATGATTCTTCTACTTTTCTTAATGAAACTGTGCCACTTGGTGAATTACTTGATGCTCATATTGCCAAAGCTAAAGAATATGAATTACTGAAAACTATGAATCACCTATTACACCTAGTACTCATGCTGGAACTAAGATGCTTGATATTCCTGAAGGTTACACTCTTCCAGAGGAGTTTACTAGAGATCTTATGCCTTATGATACTCGTAATGGCACATAAGGTTTTATGGCTATAGTTAAAGAAAAGGCCGTGAACAAAATGATGAAATATGTTCCTAAGTTTGCAACTTCTCCTATTTTTTGTTACTGATAAGGATTATGATTCTCTGTTGATCCCGAACTTATTACTTTGGTAGAATTCGATCCTTTCCATGGTTATGAATCTGAAACAGTTGTTGTGCATCTCACTAAATTGAATGAAATTCCCACCCTATTTGCTCAAGAGGAAAAGATCCACTATTATTATATTCCTAAGTTGTTTTCTTTCTCATTAAAGGGTGATGCCAAAATATGGTTTAATGATCTTGCTCCTGGTTGTGTGCGTAGTCCCCAGGATATGATTTACTACTCCACTGAATTTTTTACTGCTCATAAGAAACAAGTTGTGTTACAGGAAATATATAATTTTAAACAACTTGAGGAAAAGCATCTCCCTCAACCTTGGGGGAGGCTTCTCTAATTATTAAATGCTTTTCCTGATCATTCTCTCAAGAACAATGAAATACTTGATATTTTCTATATTGGACTAAAGATGCTTCTAGGGACTACCTAGATAGTTGTGCTTGGTTGTGTTTCCAGGGAAATAACAGTTCCACAGGCTCCAGAATTATTTAATAACTTATTGAGAAATGGCGATTATTGCACACTTCCTGAACCACCTCCTAAGCCAACCCCGAAGAAAAGAGGTATTCTATTCATCAGTCTAGAAGATATGCAATAAGCCAATAAATCTATGAAGGAGAAAGGAATAACATCTAAAGATATCAAGAATCTACCTCCTAATGAAGAAATACATGGACTCAACGTCCTGACACAGGTAGTAGAGGTAAACTCTCTTTATGGGTTTGATGAGGGTGATATTCCTTATAATAAATCTCCAAGACAGAATTTCTAGTGATATTAAAGGTTTATGCAAGCACTCTTGTATGGTTCACACTCAGCTTGAACAAGTTTCTAGACCACAACACAATTTGTTTAAGGACATGTATAATAAACTTAATAAGCATAATTACGGAGTAGACACTAGGGGTGGTAAATCCACTCAGGATCCTCTGTATCCCGAGGGTCATCCTAAGAGAATTGAGCAAGATTCTCATAAGATTAATGATAGTGCACCTAATCCACCTAAGAAGTAAAAGAAAAAGACTAAGAATAAAACTTTGCATGCTTCTAGTGAACCTGTTATAGAAAAAACCGATGAGAATCCTAATAATGTTTCTGATGCTGAGACACAATCTGGTGATGAGCATATGCGCGCCTAGTTGAAAGGGTTGATATGATTGACTAGATGGAGGGGGTGAATAGGCAACTACCAAATTTTAGCTCTTTTTATCAAATTAGGGTTAGCAACAAATAGGTTGTCTAGATATGCAACTAGGTGGACAACCTATGTGATGAGCTCAATAACAACAACACAAGCAAGCACAAGATACAAAACAATAAAAGCTTGCACAAAGTAAAGGTAAGAAGTAACCACAAGTGGAGTCGATGGAGACGAGGATGTGTTACTGAAGTTCCTTCCCTTTAGGGGGAAGTACATCTCCGTTGGAGTGGTGTGGAGGCACAATGCTCCCCAATAAGCCACTAGGGACACCGTATTCTTGTCATGCCCTTGCACAATGCAAGAACCGTGATTCCACTAGTGGTGCATTTGAAGCCGGCGACCAAACCTTTACAAACAAGGTTGGGGATCTCTCCACAACTTAATTGGAGGCTCCAATACCACCACAAAACTTCACCACAATGGATTATGGCTCCGAGGTGACCTCTTCCGTGGAGGGTGCCAAAACATCCAAGATTAACAAGATCCGCAAGGGATTAGTGGGGGAATCAAATTTCTCTTGGTGGAACTGTAGATCGAGGCCCTCTCAAGAAAACCCTAGAGAATCAACAAGATTTGATGGCTAGGGAGAGAGATCGGGAGAAAATGAGCTTTAGGGCGCACCAATGGAGCAACGGGATAAGAGGTAGGTCTTCTTGGGGAAGAAGACCCCCTATTTGTAGTGGGAGTAAATCCAACTGGTTTCTGGCCACAGCCTGCACACAAGCGGTACTACCGCTCGGGGGAGCGATTCTACCGCTTAGTGCGGTAGTTCCAAGTGTAGAGTGTAAGTGAGAGGATCACAGAGGCGGTAGTGCCGCCGGAGCGGTACTACCGTTCTTACCAGTGGTACTACCAATAGGTATTGCATACTACGGTGGAGTAGCAGTAGTGGAGGCGAGTAGAGAGGTAGTACTACATGAAGCGGTTCTACCGCTTGCTACTAACGTTGAACTACTGCGCAAGTGGTAGAGGGTTACATAAGCGAAAAATAGGTGGTAGTATGAGCGGAGGTGGAATCTGAAAAGTACCGCATGAGGGGTACTACCGCTTTACATCCGCGGTACTACCGCTTAAATTCTCCGGCATACAGTGAGAAGTGCGGTAGTGGAGTAGTAGTACGAGCCATAATGCCGCACGAGTGGTACTACCGCTGAAGCAAAATTCATCACAGTACACCTAAAACAAGCGGTAGTGGATGCAGCACCGGAATGCGGCAGTACCGCTGAAGCGGTACTACCACTCCCCAGCACGGTACTACCGCTTGGGTGCTTCAAAATAACCCCAAACAGAGGAAGGAACTCCATGTTGTCGGAAGGATAAGTGGGTGCAAAGGGAATGTGTTGATTCCACCCTAACCTTTCCAATGCGGACCCCCTCTTAATAGTACAACTTTCCTATGAATCAATTCCACTTAAAAAGAAATGTCAGAAATAAACCGTCTTCACTCTAAACAACCGAGGGGAGTAAATTGTCTCGTGCCATATGATAGAATATCTGAAATGCTCAATGCACACGATTAGCCACAAAATGCATTGTCATCAATCACCAAAACCACTAAGGGAGAAATATGCCCTAACAATCTCCCCCTTTTTGGTGGATTGATGACAATACCTGATTTGCACAAAGATAGCAAAGAATAAAATGCAAACCCTAAGACTACAAAATATAGACGGGCTCCCCTAGATGTGTGCACTATTTGAGTATGCTTTTGGAATGCAAAGCACACACACTAGGATCAACACTCCCCCTACATTTGATAGTCTAGGAAATACTCGCAACAAAAATAATATGAATCTAAGCATAGTTGCAAGTATAAGCATGTGAGCATAAAGATAAAGGGCACAATAAGTAAATCATCACATACTAACATAATGACATAATAAGATAGGAAGGGATAACGTATGTCTCACGCCATACACACAGAGTCTCAAGTCTCACACGAAAGCAAATAAGATAAAAGAGTTCACAAGTGAGAGACTGAGGCAAATGAAACGAGCTTGTGACTCGACAACACCTAAAGCAAAGCAAATCCCCGGTCCTAAACTCTCTCCCCCTTTGGCATTGAGACACCAAAAGGACAAAGAGTGACTAATGACCCGAGGTGGTAGACTACTCTGAGCCCTCATCCATGGACTCCTCCCCAGTCTCCTCATGATCCTCCTCAATCTCCTCATCATCATCTGCAGTAGCACAGCGAGCTGACGTGGCGGCGTTGGAGTCATCAGAGTCGGTCCACCCGCTGTTCTTGGACACCCACTCCTCCTTATAAGTGATCTTCTTCTTGGAGCCACTCTGCACATCAAGCTCCATCTTCCTCATCATCAAGATCTAGCGCTGTCTGGCCACCTTCTATGCCACATGAGCCTTGTACGTCTTCTTCTGAATGTCGGTCTGGAGGCAGAAGAGCTTCTTCACCTTCTTATTAAGCTTGGTAGCTCAAGAAGGCTGCTCAGAAGGTGCACATAGTCAGGCTCAGCCTCATCATCAGAGTTAGTGGGAGGGATCTCAATCTCAGGTGCAACCACTACAGCTCCCCAGTTCTCCTTTTGTCTTAGCCTTATTTTCTCATGTGACACAAGATCGCCAGTCTCAAGCTGCTTTCCTAGGAACTGAGTGGACCAAGTGTCCTCAGTCAGGTTGAAGACATAGGGCTCGTAGATGGGAACCTTCTGATTAAACATAGCAGAATGGAGCTCACACCACATAACATGAGAAACATCCAGCATGCAAGTCCCGCCCTTCTCCTTCATGCACATGAGAAGCATGTCCACCAAATAAGAATGTACCTGATCCAGGTTCCCAATGCAAGGGAAAAGAGTGTTCCTGAAGATACGGTGCATGATGTCCAGAAACGGTATCAGCTCGGTGACCTCACCCCTGACAGTCTTCCTCTTCCTCTAGTAATGAACCAACTTGGACTTGCGGGTGGCATCAGACTCCTTGTGAGGGCGGAGACCAAGAGATCTCTCAAGCGCCTCATCACCATAGCCAAGACTGTTCATAAATGGCTTCCACTTAGCTTCCATCCGTCTCCCATGAGTCATCGAGGTGAGAGTCCATTCATCATCAGAGACAAAGTGAACCGTGGCATAGAACTGGGCCACAAGCTCTGGGTCAAAATCCTTGTTGAAAGTGATGGCCTTGACAATGTCACACTGAGCACATAGAGCAAGAGCCTCTCCAAAATAAGCGGGGTCCTTCTCCAAGTGAGCAAGATCAATGGACCTGGCATCCACAAAAAGATTCTTATTTGCCTTGAGAATATCCATAAAGATGGTGGCTTGCTATCCGATCTAGAATGGACATCCCACAAGAGCTTGATCCTCAGGGCGACGATAGGGGTTGTGCTGATGGAAAACCCACAACTCCTTGCTAGTCATATCGTGCGGTGCCTTAGCCTTCTCCTTTGGCTTCATGGCTACAGACTTAGGGTGCTGCCTTTGCCTGCCCTGAGCACTGGAACCCTCTGGAGCATCACTGGTATGACCATGCCTGGAGGTGTGGCGCTCTGGATTCTTGCGATGTGCCTGATGCGGACCGGGGGCACTACCATCTGAACCAAAACACAAGCACGAGGGAAAAGCAGGTGTAAAACTATTGCATAAGCCAAAAGGACACAAAAGTTAGAGTGAAGCAATGGTGGAGGAGATGTTCAAGTTGACAACTCAAGTGGTAGTACTGCGATCCTGCAGTGGTAGTGCCACTTCAAATGGTAGTACCGCTCTAGGAGAAGTGGTAGTACCGCTGTAAGAGCAGGCGCACTTCCCTGGCAAGATCCGGTAGTACCGGAGATGTTAAGTTCAAAATTTCTCCACTAGAACTTCGATTCTCCTATCTAGTAGTCATTCCACGTCCTAACCATGCCTTGATTTAGCTGAAAATCGACAAACAGAACACACATTGCCCTAGAACCTAGATTCAAAAAGGAGAACCATAGGAGAGAAAAACAGGGGCAATATCGGCGTCCATGGCAAGAGGAGAGGGTGGGGATTGATCCTACCAGACGAAATCATGGAAGACGACACAAAATCGGCATGCCGGAGGCGGTGGTCGGATAATTTCACGTCACATGCAGTGGGAGGACTCATGGGGGAGAGGAAGTGAATGGGGGTATGGGGAGTTAGAACTCCCCTACCCGTCCACTTAACCCCCACAGTCGTCCTCAAAGTGGTAGTACCGCGGGTCAGGGCGGTAGTACTGCTTGGAGCGGTAGTACCATCCTACACCCAGCGGCAGTACCTCCCAGTTACTTGATTACAGTAGGAGGCTGGTAGTATTCTCGTCAACGGTAGTACCGCGGGTCCGGAGTGTCGTGGTTCGACACGATCACCTATGGGGCCATCGGCCCCTTTGTGGTTCGGCAAGGGGGAAGGGCACGTTGCACAAAGAGTGGAGGTCGTAGAACAACATGGCAATGATGACACGGATGGTTTTTACCCAGGTTCGGGCCGCCGTGAGGCGTAAAACCCTACTCCTGCTTTGGTGGATTGAGTGGAAGACCGTGGCGAACGGGCAGTGCTCAAGCCCGGCAAGGTCGCCTCGGGGAGAGCAGCTACGCGCGTAGGAGTGTACAAGGGTCCGAATCCTCTCTAAGGTTGCCTCGGCCCTCCTTTTATAGGTAAAGGGGTTACCACAGTGGCAAAACAGTCATTATCCAGTGATTAGATAGCCACAGTGCTATCATACCTAACTCTGTAGACAGGACAAGGTGCATTAAATGCACCGCTTAGTGTCACATCGAGGATGCAGCCCGGCAAGCCTTGCCGTGCCATTCAACCACCTTCTCGCCTGTCTGTGTGACATGCCCATGGACGGGTGTCATTTAGGGGTGATCTTCCTCAAGAATGGCTGCCACATGCTGAATGACTGCCACTTATTCACTTAAGGGCTCGACACTGCATCGATAAGCGACTTGCATCACTGTGAGGTGGAGCGGTGGAGCCTTGGCGGGATAACAGGTCACCAGTGCTCCGGCAACCCTTGCTGGGGAGGTCTTGGGACTTGCTCTTATGGTGGCCTCGACCTGACCAGGCTCGCCTGCCCGGCAAGGGAGGCTTTTTCCCTTGGTGATATCTTGCTGTCTTGGCTCGTCTTGGTCTTCTTGATCCGCCCTTTGATTCTTCAAAGAGCTATCTCTCCCGCTTGGCCTTGCCTTGGATGCTGGAACCTTGCCCTTGAGCCTTTGTACAGTCAGGGCAACATACACCAGGGTTTGTTGCACTGACAGGAGCCCCCGGGCCTGGCCCGAATGCGCCGCTGAGCGTCGTCAGGGTAGGCCCTACCTAGTACACAGGCAAAGAGTTTGTGGTAGCTCATCCTTTGATATTTTCTCTGCCTCTTCATCAATCAATGCTTGAGTCAGTTTCCGGTTTTGTTCGCCCTGCCACGTCCTAGTCGCTGCCCCATCCATCACCTTCGCCCTCGCCCTCTTGATCTTGTCAGAATACGTCTCGCGGGTTCTAACGAGGTCAGGCTAGGCTTCTGCCCAGGCACTCCTTTTGCCCTCTTCGCCTCCCGTGGTAGTTCCTAGGAGGCGAGGGACAAGAAAGGGATTACGGGGCACTTATCTTTTTTCAGTCTAAGACATGCAGGCATTTGCCAAACTTTAGTTTCAAATATGTAATCTTCTTTATCCATGTTTGTGTTCTATAAGATCTGTACTTGCTTATTCGCATATTAATGAAAAAGACAATCTTTGTCGGGTAATTGTGCATGTATTATGTCCATGCAGAGGTGATATGCCTCTATACATTTAAGTAAACAAGTTATCTCCGGAAAGCTATCTTGCTGGTTCCTTCCGTTTGTTGCCGCGGGGCTTAGCCTGCCGGGCTCAAAACTATGGAAAGGAACCAGCCCCTTGTCGAACCTCCTTCGTCAAAGGCCACTACAAGCACCTTGACCGAAGCAACGTTCAGGATAAAGTATGGGAGCACCTATGCTTCGAAGGCGACAAGGTTTTCATATGCACAAGTTTTCATCTTACAGAATATTTATGGACAAGAAGGAATTTATCTATTTGGCTTGTCGGGGACCGATATGTAGGCTTGTCTTTGTTTCTTCTCTTTGGGACCGAGTCCGCGGCAAGAGCCTTGCGGTTAAATGCAGAGGAAAACAATGCTACGCATGCCCTTATCTACATGATCATGCCATGCTCATGTTATGCTATGCATGCATGCAAGTTAGCGCTTCGTTTATTTATCTGCTGCTCAGGGTCTACGCCTGGCTTTGTACAAAGGGTTACATGCAGCATCAACAAAGCTTGTACAAAAGGGTGGCTGCCGGGCAGGGCCCGACAGCCGCGCCTTACGGGTAGAACTTACGGAGATGCTCAATATTCCATGAGTTTTGCAATTGAATGCCATCTCCAGTCTCCAGACGGACTGTGCCAGGTCTGGTGACTCGTACCACCCGGTAAGGGCCTTACCACTTCGGCGTCAACTTGTTTGTACCCTTGGCGGACTGAACGCGCCTAAGGATAAGGTCGCCTTCCTCAAGGCTCCGGGGATGAACCCTGCGGCTGTGATAGCGGCGCAGGGCTTGCTGATAGCGTGTAGCACGCATAACAGCCAGGAGACTGTTCTCCTCGTGGAGCACAGCATCGTCATGCCGGTGCTGCTCTTACTCTACTTCATCGTAGGCAAGTACTCGAGGTGAACCGTATATGAGTTCTGTGGGGATCACTGCTTCTGCCCCATAGACTAGGGAGAAGGGAGTCTGGCCGGTAGCTCGATTTGGTGTCATACGAAGGGACCAAAGAACCACCGACAGCTCATCAATCCAGCGCCTGCCGCATTTCTGCAGCCTATCAAATGTTCTTGTCTTGAGTCCTCGCAGCACTTCAGCGTTCGCCATCTCAGCTTGTCCATTGCTTCTTGGATGAGCAACAGAGGCAAATGAAACCTTGCTTCCGAGGGCTTGAACATATTGCATGAAGGCGCGGCTCGTGAACTGGGTGCCGTTGTCAGTGATGACCCTGGCGGGTACTCCAAAGTGGCACACCAGTCCTTTCAGGAATTTGATAGCTGACTGTGAGGTCACCTTCCTCACGGGCTCCACCTTCAGCCACTTTGTGAACTTGTCGATGGCGACGTACAAGAACTCAAAGCCCCCAGTAGCACGGGGGAAGGGGCCCGAGATGTCGAGCCCCCAGACCGAAAAGGGCCATGACAAAGGGATCGTCTGGAGAGCTTGAGCAGGTTGATGGATATTCTTGGAGTGGAACTGGCAGGCTTCACATCTGGTGACTAGCTCGATTGCATCTTGGAGGGCCGTGGGCTAGTAGAAACCTTACCGGAAAGCTTTTCCAACCAAGGCCCTTTATCCAATATGCAAGCCACACATGCCTCCGTGTATCTCTACCAACAGTTCCTTCCCCTTTTCTTGGCAAATGCACTTCAATTTCACACCGTTGGGCCTCCTTCTGTATAGTGCGTTATCGACGAACTGATACATACTAGCCCTCTGGGCTACTCTTTTAGCTTCTTCTTGCTCTTGGGGAAGTTCTCCTATTTGGAGGTAAAAGACTATGTGTCGCGCCCAAGTTGGAGCCTGAGGCTCGACAACAAGGATCAGCGACACCTCCTCGTTCGTGGGAGCACACACCTCAACCGTGAGGATTGGTAGTTTGGCGGGATGGTGCTGCTCGCCAAGTGAAGTGGAGTTGTTCCCGCCAACCTCTCTGCCGGGGGCTTCTGGAAGCTCTGCCGGGAGAGGCTTGCCGGAGTCCAGCTTCCTCCTCTTTCTGGCCATTGTTGCCGGGGATACGGAGGGCTGAGTCAGGTGAAGAACAAAAGTCTCTGGTTCCACAGGAAGCTTTTGTGCAGCGCACTTTGACAGATGATCAGCAATGCTGTTTTCCGCACGGGGTACGTGCTCTGTTTGTAATCTGTCAAAGCGCTCCTCTGGCTTTCTCACTTCCTCTACGTATGCCTCCATCAATGGACTATGATAATCCTTGTTCACTTGCCTCACCCCAAGCTATGAGTCCCCTCGTATGATCATATTCTTAATCCCCAACTCTGTCACGATCCTGAGCCCAGCAAGGAATCCTTCATACTCTGCAGTGTTGTTAGTTGCCTTCTCCCGGGGGAAATGCATCGGGATCACATACTTGAGGTGCTCTCTAGTGGGTGCGACGAGGAACACGCCAGCTCTTGCACCTTGTAGTGAGAAGGCACCATCAAAGTACATGATCCATTCTTGGGGTGCATCCTTGCCGGGGATAACTGTTTCCAGTGCCTCTTCGTCTGGGGTAGGTGTCCACTCCGCAATAAACTCTGCCAGTGCTCTGCTCTGAATGGTTAATGTGCTCTCAAACTTCAAACCAAAGCTTGACAACTCCAAAGCCCATTCCACTATTCTGCCGGTGGCTTCAGGGTTCCTTAGTATGTGTTGCAAGGGGAAGCGGGTGACAACCGTGATCTCGTGGGCTTGGAAGTAGTGGCGCAACTTCCTTGAGGCCATGATGAGGCCAAAGATCAACTTTTGCATGCCAGAGTACCTTGACCTATCCCCCTGTAGTAGGGAGCTGACAAAGTACATTGGCCGCTGCACCACCTTCTTCCTTGCCGTGATCCTGGAATTGTCTCCGTCGCTTTGCTCCCCTTTGTCCTGATCTGCATCTGACCTTGCCGGGATGAGTTCACTTTCCCCTCCGGAGAGGACGGTAGCCGGGCTGCTCCCTCATCTATCTCCCGCTGCGCCATCAGTGCCGCACTAACCACTTGATTGTTTGCTGCTAGGTATAGCAGCAACGGTTCTTGTGGTTTAGGAGCGACTAAGGTGGGAATAGAGGAAAGATAGGTCTTCAAATCTTGCAGCGTAGCTTCTGCCTCCGGGGTCCACTCCACGGGCCCTACCTTCTTCAAGATTTTGAAGAACGGCAAGGCACACTCGAAAGACTTGGAAATGAACCTGCTTAGCACGGCAACACATCTCGTCAGACGCCTCACATCTTTAACTGTCTTGGGTGCTTGAATCTGCTCGATCGCCTTGATCTTGTCGGGGTTGGCCTCTATCCCCTGGTGGGACACGAAGAAGCCAAGTAGCTTGCCAGAAGGAATGCCAAACACACACTTCTCTGGGTTTAGCTTCAAGTTGATCTTGCGTAGATTTGCAAAGGTCTCTTCCAAGTCCTCAATGAGTGTTGACTTGTCCTTGGTTTTGACCACTATGTCATCCATGTAAGCTTCAATATTCCTATGCAGCTGGGACTCAAAACCAATTTGTACTGCTCTTGCAAAAGTGGCTCCAGCGCTCTTTAATCCGAAGGGCATCCGTATGAAGCAGTATGTGCCACAGGGGGTTATGAATGCTGTCTTCTCTTCATCTTCTTTGGACATGAATATCTGGTGGTATCCGGAGTAGGCATCCAAGAAGGAAAGCAGATCACACCCGGAGGTGGAGTCCATGATCTGGTTGATGCGCGGCAAGGGGAACGGGTCCTTCGGGCATGCTTTATTCAGATCTGTGAAATCTATGCAAAGCCTCCATTTCCCATTCGCCTTGCGCACTACCACTGGATTTGCCAACCATGTCGGGTGCAATACTCCTCCGACCAAACCAGCCGCCTCTAGTTTCTTGATCTGCTCAACAATGAACTGCTGCCGCTCCAAGGCTTGCTTCCAGACCTTCTGCTTGACGGGTCGGGCATGAGGGCAGACAACAAGGTGGTGCTCGATTACCTCCCTGGGAACACCGAGGATGTCAGATGGTTGCCAAGCAAACACATCGACATTCGCCCGCAGGAAGGCAACGAGCGCACTTTACTATTTGTCGTCAAGGGTGGAGCTGATAGTGAATGTACCATCAGCGCCAACCAGCCCTGCAGGGACCTTCTTCACAGTGGGTGCATCAACCTTGGATCTCTTGCTAGTAGAACTCTCCGGCAAATCATCGACGGGTGCAGCATACTCCGGAGAGACGCGCTTCCCGGATTCCTTGCCGGCATCCTTTCTAGCTTTTCTCCCTTGTTTGTATTCCTTGGCGGGGACTGCGGCCTCCGCGGCCTCAACAGTGACCGCATCCCGATACATCTTGTCCATGCATATAATTGCGTCCTTCTTATCTGATGGGATGGAAATAACGCCCATTGGTCCTGGCATCTTCAAGGTATTGTAGGCATAGTGGGATGCCGCCATGAACTTTGCCAGGGCAGATCGTCCAAGTATCCCATTGTATGGCAACGGAAGCTCAACCACATTGAAAACAATTTTCTCAGTCCGGAAGTTCAATTCTCCTCCAAATGTCACCGGCAGCGTGATCTTCCCCTTTGGACGACTCCTGCCGGGGTTGATTCCTTGAAACGTGCCAGTAACCTTGAGCTCTTCATCTGTTATCTATAGCTTGCTGAGCACCTTGGGGGAAATCAGATTCAACCCGGCCCCACCATCAACCAACATCTTTGTGACCTTGAGGTTGCGAATTGTTGGTGAAACCAACAACGGCAAGCACCCTACAGGAGTGGTGCGGTCAAGGTGATCCTCTTCGTCAAAGATGATGGACGTGCGAGACCATTTGAGCGGTTTCCGCGAATCTGCCGTTGGCTCCACAGCATTGACCTCATGCGCCCATTGTTTCAGCTGGCAGTGGGAGGAGTGCAAGGATGCACCCCCGTCAATGCGCAGGGTGTCAGTGGCTTTCTGGAACTCTTGCTCGCTGGTTTCCTCTTCATCCATCTCACCGCTTTTGTCACCACATTCCTTCTTCTCAAGACCTCTGGCAGGTTTCTCTTGACGTTGGGCAACCTTGCCGGGGCGGCTGCCTCGGCCCTTCCCACCAACGCCATCTTGGTCTCTCTCCTTGTCACGCTTCTCGTACTCAGCTTTTTGCTTCTTGACGAGTTGCTCAACTTGATGACACTCTTGGAGATCATGGCCCTTGGTTCGATGGATCTTGCAGTATGACCCATCTGCCTTCCCAGCCTTCTCGGCAGCCGCAGCTTCCCGGCAATCAGTGCACACAACAACTTCCTTGTCGGGAGCCTCGGTCTTGGCCTTCTTGCTGGAACTAGGAGCGCTTGATCCTTCAACAGCCAGCACTGCTTTATCCTTGCGCTTCTTGTTGTGTTTCTTGTTCTTCTTCTTCTGGCTGGCAATATTGTCATCATCTTCTGAGTCGACATCGATGCCATCCTCTTCTCCGGAGAGATGCCTCCCCTCCTCCGTACGGGCACACTTATCCGCCAAGGTGTAAAGTTCGTTCACAGTCTTGGGCAACCGGACATTCATTTTGGAACATATCCTGCGGTTGCGCACATTGGACTAGAACGCGGCAATCACAGCTGCCGGGTGGATATCTGGAATGTTCCTGTGCACCCGGCTGAACCTCTGCATGTACTTCCGTAAACTCTCCCCTTCCTTTTGTGGAAGGAGCTGCAAATCGCTGGGCCGCCCTGGTTCTTGATGGCCGCCCTTGAAGGCACCAACAAACTCATGGCACAGATCAGCCCAAGTCGAGATGGAGTTCTCCGGCAAGTGCATCAGCCACGACCTCACATTTGACTTGAGCGCCAAAGGGAAGTAGTTGGCGAATACCTTTTCATCTCTTCCCCCGGCGGCTTGAACAGCAATGGTGTAGATGCTCAAGAACTCTGTCGGGTTTAGTCTTCCATTGTATTTTTCTGGTATCTCTGGCTTGAATGTACGGGCAGATGGCCAACGGACTCGCCGCAGCTCACAAGTGAAGGCAGGACACCCAACCTCGAAGGGTAGGTATCCGTCTCCACCGGGCGCAGGCTCGTCGACGTTGGGACCATTGCGCCTGTCGGACTGGCGGTGGGTTTCGCTACGCTATTCTATGGTGACGCGCGCATCTTCCCTTCGCCTGTCCTCCAGGACCTGCTGCTGATCTCGATGGGCTCGAGGATCAGACAAAGACATCGACACCTCGTCGTGTTCCTGGTTGTGCGATTCTGGCCGCGGCCCCTGCGCTGGCTATCGCGGGGGGGACTGCACCATGAGGTTGGCCCCTTCAGCATGGCCAGCGGCTTGGGCCATTGCCACTGCCTACGGATGCCATGGCGAGTCCACCCATTGCGATCCCCCTGCCTCAGCGAAACCAATCAAACTCTGAATGGTGGCTCTCCATTCATCCATTTGGTCGGCAGCTGGCGGGAATCTCAACAAGAGCTGGGCTCGAGCCATGGACTCCAAAGCAGTGCTTGGCATGGACGATGACGCAGATCACGACATCGCCCGACTCCTGACGGTACCGGCCGTGGCGGCATCGCGCTCTCGTCGTCGCGAGCCAGTTGCGAGGGCGGTGTGACAATGAGAAGGGCGCGCTTGGGGGTTGATGGGTCCGTTCGGCGCTTCGTCTTGATTGCCTTGTCCTGGGGAAGGCATGCGTCTCGTAGCTGCACCCGTAGTTGGGGCAGCTAGGAGGTTGCGGTTCGCGCCGGAGTGGGCGCCATCACTGCGGCTGTGTTCTCCAGTGAAGTGGAGAGGCGGGAATTGGATGTTATCCCCTCCCGCATCTTGTGGAGTATGGACGCTAGGATGTTTTTGATGCTGTCCTCCTCCGGCGCCTCCCGCTCCCACCTCTGCCGCGGGAGGAACGATGATGGCGCCGCTTGCACTGGTCACGTACCCCGCAGCGTTCACGTCCCCCGATGCCACCGCAACCCCCATGGGATCGGTGGCCGTGTGTGAGGGGGCCATCGAGGTGGAAGGACGGGCTGCTGCACCGGACTTTTTCTTGGGTGCCATGGGTGATGACGCCATCATCGACGGAGATGGTGATGAAGATCGACGCGCTGTTTACGTCCTCGGATTCGCACAAGCGCTCCCCCTACCTGGCGCGCCAAAGATGTCATGGTTTGACACGATCACCTATGGGGCCATCGACCCCTTTGTGGTTCGGCAAGTGGGAAGGGCACATTGCACAAAGAGCGGAGGTCGTAGAACAACATGGCAATGATGACGCGGGTGGTTTTTACCCAGGTTCGGGCCGCCGCAAGGCGTAAAACTCTACTCCTGCTTTGGTGGATTGAGTGGAAGACCGTGGCGAACGCGCAGTGCTCAAGCCCGGCAAGGTCACCTCGGGGAGAGCAGCTACATGCGTATGAGTGTACAAGGGTTCGAATCCTCTCTAAGGTTGCCTCGGCCCTCCTTTTATAGGTAAAGGGGTTACCATAGTGGCAAAACAGTCATTATCCAGTGATTAGATAGCCATAGTGCTATCATACCTAACTCTACAGACAGGACAACATGCATTAAATGCACCGCTTAGTGTCACTTCGATGGTGCAGCCCGGCAAGCCTTGCCGTGCCATTCAACCACCTTCTCGCCTGTATGCATGACACACCCATGGACGGGTGTCATTTAGGGGTGATCTTCCTCAGGAATGGCTGCCATGTGCTAAATGACTGCCACTTATTCACTTGAGGGCTCGACACCACATCGATAAGTGACTTGCGTCACTGTGAGGTGGAGCGGTGGAGCCTTGGCGGGATAATAGACCGCCAGCGCCCCGGCAACCCTTGCCGGGGAGGTCTTGGGACTTACTCTTAGGGTGGCGTCGACCTGACCAGGCTCGCCTACCCGGCAAGGGAGGCTTTTTCCCTTGGTGATATCTTGTTGTCTTGGTCTTCTAGATCCGCCCTTTGATTATTCAAAGAGCTATCTCTCCCGCTTGGCCTTGACTTGGATGCTGGAAACTTGCCCTTGAGCCTGTGTACAGTCAGGGCAACATACACCACGGTTTGTTGCACCGACACGGAGTGGTACTACCGTTCCTGGCGAGCGGTAGTACCGTTGCACGCAACAAAAACTGCCAAGTTCAAAATTTAGAGAGGTGGCTTATGCAATTCTAAGGGGTTGTAGAAGAGATAGGCTTGGGTTGGAGACAAGAAAAACTACAAATTGGAAGGATCACTCCAATTTCAAAATACAACCAAAACAAGAGCAAACTTGGAGTGAACCAAAATCCAACCGGAAACCGGGAACAAAACCTCTTCGAAGAGAAGAGGGGCGATGGCTGGAGCCACCTATGTTTGAGTTAGTTGGTATGGCACTATGAAGATTTTAACCTTGGGCCCATGGCCAAAACTCATCTTTGAAGCACAAGTACCATAAAAATGGCGAATGTGAAAGATTTATTCTATTTATGCATAATAGAGTGAGTGTGAGTTCATGAAAGGAACAACACTCCCCCTATGTCCATGCCTACATCTAGAACAAGATAACATGATGAATGCGGTGGGGTGTGCCTAGTCTCAAGCCACATTGCTCAAATCAATGATAGTTAGCTCATGCCTTAACTCGTGAAATCTTGCTTCATCCAATGGCTTCGTCTTGCTATATCCGCAAGTTGCTCTTGAGTCCCTACATAGATAAGATCAATATCCCCACGCTTGAAGTGATACCGGATGAAGTGATGATGAGTCTCAATGTGCTTCGTCTTGCTATGTTGTATGGGGTTGTAGGAGATCTTGATTGCACTTTCATTGTCACATAGAAGAGTCACTTTGTCACAAGTGACACCGTAATCCTTTAAAGCTTGCCTCATCCATAGCAATTGTGCACAACAACTTGTAGCGGCTATATACTCGGCCTCGATGGTGGAGAGATACACATTTTTTCTTCTTCGAAGACCAACTTACCAAGGAGCGACTAAGGAATTGGCACCCTCCGGAAGTTGGCTTCCTATCCACACGGTCTCCCGCCAAATCCGAGTCCAAATATCCCATGAGTTCGAAGCTTGCTCCTTTGGGGTACCATAAGCCAAAGTTTGGGGTATGAGCCAAATAAGAGAAATCTACTTGATTGCCACAAAGTGGCTTTCCTTAGGTGCGGCTTGAAACCATGCACAAATTACCACACTCAACATGATATCCGACCTAGATGCACAAAGGTAAAGCAAGGATCCAATCATGGAGCGATATACCTTTTGATCCACCTCTTTACCATTGGGATCAATGTCAAGTTGGCACTTGGTTGGCATTGGAGTCCTGGCCAGCTTGATACCATCCAACTTGAATCTCTTGAGCATGTCTTGGGTATATTTGGCTTGGTTGATGAAGGTTCCTTCTCTTCTTTGCTTGATTTCGAACCCAAGAAAGAACTTCAACTCTCCCATTATAGACATCTCAAACTTCTCGGTCATGAGTGCGGCAAACTCATCATTGAAAGCTTTGTTAAGAGAACCAAAGATAATATCATCAACATATAGTTGGCATATGAACAAATCCCCTTTGACCCTCTTACTAAAAAGAGTGGGATTGATTTTCCCAATTTCAAACCCATGATCTTGCAACAACTCGGTAAGGTGCTCATACCACACATGTGGGGCTTGTTTAAGGCCATAGAGTGACTTATTGGGTTTATATACATGATTGGGGAACTTGGGATCCTTGAACCTCGGAGGTTGTTTGACATACACCAACTCATTAAGAGGACCATTAAGAAATGCACTCTTCACATCCATTTGTTGCAACTTGAAATCATGATGAGATACATATGCAAGCCACATGCAAATAGATTCAAGGCGAGCAACGGGAGCAAAGGTTTCACCATAGTCGATACCCTCGACTCGGGAGTAGCCTTGATCGACCAATCTTGCCTTGCTTCGAATGACAACACCATTTGTATCTTGCTTGTTCTTGAAGATCCATTTGGTTCCAATGACATTATGGTTCTCCTTTGGCCTTGGCACAATTTGCCATACCTTGTTGCACTCGAAGTTGTTGATTTCATCATGCTAGCCAATCTGGGTCCTTGAGCGCCCCATGTACCTTTTGGGGTTCAATACAATAAACAAATGCGTGATGCTCACAAAAGTTTGTTAATTGACTATGAGTGGTTACCCCCTTTCTTAGGCTTCTAAGGACATTTTCCATGACATGTTCTTACGTTTTAGTGTGGAAGCAATCTTAGCGGCACAACGCTCCAATAGCTCTTCAATAGGGATTTGAGGAGCACCATCTTGATCATCTTAAGGGTCATCTTGAGCTTGCTCTTGATCTTGAGCTTACTCAGAGTCATGAACTTGATCTTGGGCATCACTTGGTGCATCACCATCATCATGAGGTTGATCTTGCCCTTGATCTTGTTCACTTGGTTGAGGGCCTTCACTTTGTTTTTCGCAAGCGTGTGGGTCAAGTGTCGGTGATGGTTCCACTTGCATAGAACATTGTCCTTCTCCTTCGGCCACAAGGGGTTCCTCAATCGGTAGGATTTGACCAACTCCCATTCTTCTTATGGCTTGGGGAGGAATTTCATCACCTACATCACAAAGACCACTTTGCTCCACTTGGGAGCTGTTATTTTCATCAAACTCCATGTTACACGTCTCCTCAATGAGTCCATTGGACTTGTTGAGAACACAGTAAGTGATGACCCACAAGTATAGGGGATCAATCGCAGTCTTTCAATAAGTAAGAGTGTCAAACCCAACGAGGAGCAGAAGGAAATGACAAGCGGTTTTCAGCAAGGTATTCTCTGCAAGTACTGAAATTAACAGTAACAAGTAGTTTGATAGCAAGATAATTTGTAACGAGCAATAAGTAGTAACGGTAACAAAAGTGCAGCAAGGTAGCCCAATCCTTTTTGTAGCAAAGGACATGCCGGAATGGTCTCTTATAATAAGCAAAGCATTCTTGAGGACACACGGGAATTCCATCTAGTCACTTTCATCATGTTTGTTTGATTCATGTTCGTTACTTTGATAATTTGATATGTGGGTGGACCGGTGCTTGGTTGTTATTCTTACTTGAACAAGCCTCCCACTTATGATTAACCCCTCTTACAAGCATCCACAACTACGAAAGAAGAATTAAGATAAATCTAACCATAACATGAAACATATGGATCCAAATCAACCCCTTACAGAATAGCGCATAAACTAGGGTTTAAGCTTCTGTCACTCTAGCAACCCATCATCTAACTACTACTCCAAAATGCCTTCCCTTAGGCCCAAATATGGTGAAGTGTCATGTAGTTGATGTTCACATGACACCACTAAAGGAAGCAACAACATACATATCATCAAAATATTAAACGAATACCAAATTCACATGATTACTTATGACAAGACTTCTCCCATGTCCTCAAGAACAAAAGTAACTACTCACAAATCATATTCATGTCCAAGATCATAGGGGTATTGATTAGCATTAAGGATCTGAACATTTAATCTTCCACCAAATAAACCAACTAGCATCAGTTGCAAGATGTAATCAACACTACTAGCAACCCACAGGTACCAATCTGAGGTTTTGAGACAAAGATTGAATACAAGAGATGAACTAGGGTTTGAGATGAGATTGTTCTATTGAAGATGTTGATGAAGATTGGTCCTCCCATGATGAGAGGGTTGTTGGTGACGTCAATGGCTTCGATTTCCCCTTCCCGAAGGGAAGTATCCCTAGCGGAATCTCTCCGCCGGAGAGCAAAAGTGCTCCGTACTCCCTTCTAGGGAAAATGGGCTTATATACAGGAGGCTGGCTAGGGGCCCCACAAGCCACCAGGGCGAGCCCAGAGGGGATGGGCGCACCCTGATGCCTTGTGGGCACCTGGGTGGCCCCCACTGGTATTTTTTTCACTAATCATTTTTATTTATTCCAAAATAATTCAACGTGAAATTTCATCTCATTTGGAGATGTGCAGAATAGGTATCTCTAACATATCTTTTTTAGGTCCAGAATTCCAGTTGCCGACAATCTCCCTCTTCATGTAAATCTTTCAAATTAAGAGAGAAAAGGTATGATAATTGCACCATAAAGTATTATATTGATCAAAAACATTATAAATAACAGTAGGAAAACATGATGCAAAATGGACGTATTAACTCCCCCAAGCTTAGACCTCGCTTGTCCTCAAGGAAAGCCGATATTGATAATCATGACCACATGTTTAGAGAGAGAGGTGTCGACAAAAACAAAATACAGACATAGAAGCATCATGACTAATATCATAGCAGCAATAAACATTATCATAAAAATTCTCATGAGCAAGTAACAATTCATCACAACTACAAAGTATAAGGCATAAACTTTCTTGAAAACTAACAAACTATGTTCTCGGTCAACAAGGCAATTGCAATTCATCAAAATTTCAGGAAGGGTCTCATGTAAGAGCTTTTGTTCAGCAAGTCCACATACTCAACTATCATTTAGTCTTGTATGATTGCTAACACTCACGACAAATATACATGGAGCAAAAGTTTCAGCCAGACACATAGAAAGATAGGGGCTTATAATTTTGCCTCCCAACTCATTTACCTCAAGGGTAATGTCAACAATAATAATTCATGACCACCCATATCCAACTGGATATATATGCCTAGATCTTTCCCCACCACATGATGCTTGCAAAAGAGTAAAATAAGAACACTATTGACTCTTTCATGAAAAGTAAATACATAAAAGTAAAATATAGGCCCTTCGCAGAGGGAAGCAGAGGTTGTCATGCGCTTTTCGTTTTTGTATGTGCAAGCTCTTAATGCAAAGGAATGAAACTTTATATTGCCCCTTGTGATAGCAACCTTTATTATGCAGTCCGTCACTTTTATTTCTTTACCATCACAAGATCATACAAAGCTTATTTTCCCTTACAATAAAAGATCAGACATATTTAGAATCAATTTTTATTGCTTTACGCACCGATGACAACTTACTTGAAAGATCTTATTCAGTCCATAGGTAGATATAGTGGACTCTTATGACATGAAACTAGGTTTAAGGGTTTTTGGATGCACAAGTAGTATCTCTACTTGGTGCGGATTTTTGGCTAGCAAAGATATTGAGCAAGCACCACATGTTGGAGGATCTATAACAATATAACTTCTATGTGAATATAAGCAAACATAACTCATTAAGTTGTCTTCCTTGTCCAACGTCAATAATTTGACAATCATAGAAGATGTCCAAGATAGTATATTTATATGCGAATCTTCTCTCCCCTTATTAATTCTTTCATGAATTGCATCATTGACCAATGTTATGTTTGTTAACTTCCAATAAATTTTAACTTACACTTTTCTTTATGTGATGTCATTACTTTCCATGACATTAGCATATGATCTTTTCCATTATTTTCATTGCTAAGATTGAAACATAAAAGTAAAGAAGCAAAACTCAAACTACTCTTTATTATATAACTCTCAACTCGATTACATAGATAGATAGATCATGAAACTGGCACTCGAAAATAGATCACACTAAACTTTTATTCAACTAAATCACGAAATAACTAAGGATCGAACTAAGACAGGTCAAGATAATAAAAGTGATGGTGATACGATATCGGGGCACCTCCCCCAGGCTTGGCACAAGCCAAGGGGAGTGCCCATACCCGTGTACTGAAGTTTCTTTCTTCGGTGATGATGGTGATGATGAGGTAGTGGCTTGTCCTTCAGCTTTAGCAGGTACTCCAGTTTACGGTTGATGCTTCGAAGGGCGATGTTTTGCTCTTCCAACAAAATAACTTCACGAGTGAGAGATGTATTCTAAGCGCAAATTGTTTCAAAGACCCTTAAGGTTTCAATTTCAGATGGGGAGAGATGATCATAGAAGGGTTGAAAGATATCTCCCTTCACTTTGGTCTCCTCCATGGGCATGGCTTGCCCTCCCTCTTGGTCTGAATGCCTGCAACTTCTTCGACCTTGTCCTCCTTGCCAATGTCCTCCTCTCCCGACAACCAATCGTAGTAAACCTCGCTGTAGGGGCGTTTGCCCGACGATGGTTGCACAATCCGGTGCTTGGTACGGAGCCTTTGGGGATCCATGAGGATCTAGATCTGTCTGAAAAATAGCACAAAACAAGAACATAGGAGATTTCTGCAGTACGGTGGTCAAACATCCGGGAATATATATAAAGAATTTTATCTTGCAAAACAAGTATTCCAGAAGAAAATGGAGTCGGGAAGGCACACCAGGGGCCCACAAGCCACCAGGGCGCGCCCTGGTGCCTCGTGTGCACCTCGTGTGTCCCCTCGACTGTTTCTTATTTTAGTAAATTTTTTTCTAATATTCCAAAACTGACAGAAAGAATTTTTATGGAATTTTTGGAGTTGGTTTACTTACCGTATCACATACCTATTCTTTTTAGGGGTTCTAGAGTGTTCTGGAAGGTCTCTCTTATGTGTTCCTCCGGTGGCATAGTTTGAATAATGTTAGTTTCAACATTAATAGGTGTACCTAAGATATAATGCTTAATTCTTTATCCATTGACCACCCTCGGATTAGTGCCTTCGGAATTGTTGATCTTAATAGCTCCGTAACGATAAACTTCTTCGATGATGTATGGCCCTTCCCATTTAGAGAGAAGTTTTCCTGCAAAGAATCTGAAACGAGAGTTGTACAATAGAACATACTCACCCACTTTGAATTCCCGTTTTGAATTCTTTTATCATGCCATATTTTAATTTTTTATTTAAACAACTTGGTATTTTCATATGCTTGGGTTCTCCACTCATTTAACGAGCTAATATCAAATAACCTCTTCTCACCGGCAAGTTTGAAATCATAATTAAGTTCTTTAATTGCCCAATATGCTTTATGTTCTAACTCAAGAGGTAAATGACATTCTTTTCCATAAACCATTTTATGCGTAGACATACCCATAGGATTCTTATACGCGGTTTTATAAGCCCATAATGCATCATCAAGTTTCTTAGACCAATTCTTTCTAGATCTATTGACGGTCTTCTCAAAATTAACTTTATTTCTCTATTGCTCAATTCAACTTGACCACTAGATTGAGGATGATAAGGGGATGCAATTCTATGGTTGACATCATATTTAGCAAGCAGTTTATGGAATGCCCCATGAATAAAATGTGAACCACCATCGGTCATTAAATATCTAGTGACGATGTCCCGGACTAGGGAGTACTAACCTAGTCGGGCCATGTTCCTTGGATTAGGCCGATGGGCCCTCATTCATTCTCAAGAAGGACTCCGGAGGCTATACGCATGAGGCGTGATTGAGACTACATCTCCCGAAGGCTTGTCGTATACTCCAAGACTTCTCCTGCTGCCATGTGCCTAGATACCAACCTTGTAACTCTAGATACCCAACCTGGCGTGTATATAAGCCAAGGGGTTTAGCCCGTAGAGGGGACATCAACGCAATATCATTCACCTAGCCCTAGAGTTAGACCACATCTTACGATCTCGAGGTAGATCAACTCTGTAATCGATACATCTATATCAATATAAACAAGAGCAGGATGTAGCACTACTAGGGATAAGCCTAGCAGTAGCGCGGGTATTTGGTGTATCAGTAGCATGGGTACCCGTGCTACTGATACAGCGCTACAGCTAACATGTAGCAGTAGCACGGGTCGGCCCATGCTACTGCTATACATGGGTAGCAGTAGCGAGCTTTGGAGTCACGCGCTACTGCTAATAGCTGCAGCGCTTTTAATTAAGCCGCGCTACTGGTAAGGGCGCACTGCTGCTAACTTTATTCCCCTTGCTACTTCTAGTTTTATTAGTTTCTGTTTTTTTTCTGCATATTTGTTTTGTATTTGAACAGGCTTTATACAATAATCTTTAGCATATCATACACATACAAATGTAATCATAGCATATACATACAAATAGTCTCATCAAATCATGTCATCATCATAATCATCATCCAACACAAAGTGGTCTCTCATCATCATCTCGAAAATAGCGATACAAGTCTCGAATACTTGCAACTATATCGTCATCCATCTAAACAATGATATACGAGAGAAGAGCTATCACTATGAGTGAGAGCGGAACTATGCAGTACATGAGGCGGTGGTTATGAGTCCTCACTCACGCTAGCGTGAACCTCAAGTAACTAGCTTCTGCTTCTTGTCTGCTTTTGAAGCCTTTATGGCTGGCGCTCGAGACCCCCTCCACTTGCGCCTGACACTCAGGCCACTCGTCGTACACTCCCGGAACCTTCCCTTTGTACACGACATAGCACTGCTTCTTCGCCATCAAGAATCTAGGTACCTGTTAGAGATGCATCTTCATCAAGAGAATGTACAATCATATGCAACAAAATATACTTGAGCAACATGAAAAAGAAAGGGTTAGCAACTAGATGCAACATATAGTAAACATATAAATAATCAACACAGTTTCATCATACGCAAACTAATTAACTAGAGGTACGCAGGTCATCGTACCCAAACTAACAAAGTAGTGTTACGCAAGTTTGGCAGGGACCGTGGACATCACAAAGTTTCATCGCTACAGAAACTATACAAGTTCAACCGACACATATCATCATCATCGACATCGTAAATCACTAGAAGTTCCATCCTTCCATATCATCGAGGATGCACCCTAGCTTCTTGAACGGTGTGAGGTCTTGACATTGCATGCCTATGCGAGTTCGGATGTCAGCTCGCGATATAGGGCTATGGTGGAACATCCCCTTCTCTTCGATGACTTCTTTCATGATGATCGTCGCAATGTCCCTCTGGATGCAAAAGAAGTCATCTCTAAGTTTATAATCCGCTTCTCCATGAGATTCTACCCACTTGCGGATATGATCATCGTTTCTGCTTGTCATGCGAAGCTTTTGGTGATCCCTTCTGAACTCCATCATGAGATGGAGGAGGTAGAGTCCATCGTTCTTGCTTGGTTTTGGGACATGGATGTAGCAGAAGTTAGTTTTATGTGAGAAACTCGTCTTCTTGTTCCTTTGTTTCCTGATCTGCAGGTAGCCACCCCTCAAGCTGAAGCCTTGGAGAGCATCATCTAGAATATTCATTACGTGGGTGTAGTCCTTCTTCTCGTAGTTTCTGGTAGGGTCGAAATACACGGCGTGGGAGACTCGTGGGTAAAGAACGATAAGGATGGCACGCCCGTTGCTGCGGGGAAAAAAACACCTCAAATTATTCTCCATATGAGCGAGAAGGAATGATTGAAATGTACGAAAGGGTTGTCCGGCACTGACTTACTTTGCATGATAAGGCAGGAGGACAATTTCCTGGTCCTTATTCTGTACCAAGGACTCGTGCATGTAGTATGGATCCGCCACATAGATTTGCGAGACTTCTTCTCTCTTCATGAAGGAGCTCATATGTAGCACAAAAAGGCGGACGATTGTAAAATCGAGTCGCCGTGTCAGGAACATCTCGAAGATATGCTCAAACCGTAGGAAGAACACCTCCGCGGGCCATGTGTCGACGTAGCACTTCCCCTCAGGCACATGAGCCGCGTATGTCGGATATCCTGGATCCTTCGAGGATAGTAGGCTTTTCTCAGTCAATAGCACATGGTCGTGCAGTCCCCTGAGATCCCCTGATATTGCCTCTAGTAGTTTCGGCGGTAGCATCGGCTCGCTCATGACATGGAACATGGCGCACCTTTGACAGGTACACGCTCTTCAAAATCCGCCGTCTGGCTGCTATGTGCTCTGACTTGTTTGTAGGCAATAGAGCCTCTCTTCCCCGGTCTCCTCCTCTCCTTTTTCTTGGGCTGACCTTCCAGACCCTTCCTTAACCCCTTCCCCAGTGTTGTCGGGCTAAGCACTGTACGACCCTCGGCTAGTTGAGCCTGTGTTGAGGTGGCATCTTCAGGCGTGTCCTGTGAGGATTGCATGAAGAGAGACTTCTTGCAATCCCTGCTAGGACGTTCCTGCCCGGGCAGATCGTCCATATCCTCATCAGCATGCTGATAGCCTGAGTCGTCATATGGATGACTCATCATATCTAAGTCACCGTCATAGGCGCCTGTATTGAGGAACCGAAGAGGGTCCTCGTCCATCTCATCATCCATTCTTTGTTCTACGGGGGCGATTACATCAGCCACTATTGGACCCCCTTCATCACGTCGTCCGCCGCTCTCACCCGGCACTACAGGCGCTGGTAATTGCGTAGGCGGGGTGGTGGTGTTCATACCTGCTTGTTGATGTGTGATTATTGGTGTGCTCTCGGCCGGCTCCAGACGAAGAAGATTCTTCGGCCATAGCAGCACCCAACCCTTGCAGTTTCCAAGCCGCAACGGGGTCTCGTCGTCCTCTCCCCCTAGCCGTACTGGAGGAGCAAATCCTCGTGCCCCGATTTCACACTCGACAAGGTAACCCTGAAGTGCCCATCGGGCATCGGCTGGCCGTGGAACGTGAGTTCCAAGGGCTTCGTTATCACCGCCTTTCCCACATCCACCTTCTGGCCTTTGATCAAGTAGAGTATGGTGTACGGGGTTTCGTCGGCCTGCAAACACATGTCTGCGGCGTAAAACATCCAAAAGGCAACAAAAATGAAATATTCTAGATATATGTTGGTGCGACATGTAATTACAGTGAGGGCGTCGAGCTCAGCCAAAGACGAAGGCCCGCCTAGCGCGCCAGAGACTGAGGACGGGCTGCTATGAGCTGGTGTGGGTGCAGGTGCAGGAGCAGGCGCGGTTGCGTGAGCAGGTGATGGTGTGGTGGTGTTGTTCACCGAGTTCCTCCCGACGAAACTAGGCATGGGGAAATCAGCTACTGTATTGCCTGGATTTTCCTTCATCCAGTTGATGATAGCCGGGATCAAGTTAGTAGCAAAATCATTTCTGCAGGCATCTATAGCTGCAGCGAATACCTGCTGTAGCAACTCATTTTTCTCCTCGACTGCTTTTTTCACGTCCTCAGCTATTTTTTTCTCGAACGCAAGCTTCACCTTCTCGTCGATGTCCGCCTGACTAAACTTCTTTTTATGCTTCTTGGCCTCTGGGCCCTCGTTGTAAAAGACCTTCCATGTGGCACCGTCTCCGGCGCCGTGCACACGTACATATTGCGGCCGCTAGTTCGAAGGGAGTCCCTTAAGTTCGTTCAAGGCCCGGTTGAGAGGGGTGTCCCACTTGGGCCTCATCGACGAAGACTGGCTTTCGGCTGCAAGCTGGTGTTGCTTCTCCTGCAGAAGGAACGTGAACCATTTACAAATGTGTAGTCGACTTGATCAGAAGCTAAATGTAAGGTGGTAAAAGAATAATTACCAGTATTCTAATCAATTTCCTCGTGATCGGGTCCGTGTAAAAAACCTTCTTTTCCTTGTCCTACTTTTAGCCGGCCCTGATGAAGTCACGCTCCAAGGGGTTGGTGAACTTCGCGAAGGGGTCTGGGAGACCTGCGGCTTCACGTTCCGCGTCCTCCTTATCCCATATGGGCCTTTTGCCAAGGTAGCCACGGCTTTCGAGGCGTTGGTTCCACGTGTTCCTTTGCTGAAGGCTCTTGAATTTCCCATCCTTGGCCTTGGCTGCCTTGGCAGTGCAAGTGTCCTTGAACTTTTGGAACTCCTCTTCCGTAAGTGTCGGATTTTCCTCCAGAATCTTGGACAGGGGTTCCTCAGCCTCAATAGCTCATTTCACCCTCCCTTTCCATGAGGCCAAATCATTGCTGAACATGCCCATGGCGTGATTGTTAATCTTTTTCATCTTCGGATCATCCCATGGTTGTTCTATGCTATCATCCCGGTCAGGGAACTTGAATCTCTTGTGCAACTTCGTCAGGAGCAACTGCCTCAAATGTTCTTTACTCCTTAAGTCATCGTTGTTGATGCTCGCGCATTCCCGTAGGATGCATCCTACTTGGTTCCCATAGCCATCTTTGTGATCACCAGTCGTCCGATGCTGAGTTTGTTAGGTTTTCGTATCCTCTGCTTCTTCTGCTTCTTCTTTTTAGTAGCGGCTTCGGCGCCGGTACCTTCCCCACCGGTCTCGGCGCCGCCATCGATGCCGGCGCCGTCGGTGTCGATGTCGGTGTCAGTACCATCATCGAGGCCGCCCTGCAAACCTTGACTGTGCTTAGCAGACAAAAAGTCGAGGTACTGTTGTTCACCCTCATAATCCATCTCGTCTGCATCTTGGTCAGAAGGCCCGGTTTCTTCGATGTTCGACTTGTTTCCTATGATTAAGTCTCCTTGTTTAATTCTAAAACTATAATAAAATGAGAAATGACATAAAAAAGGTCTATGGTTTGTTGAAATGCCGTTTCATTCCCGTCGCAGCAAATCCCGGCACTCAATATGCCTACTTTCTAGCACAAGTCATGCCAAAATTCATGGGAAATTTCGGCATGACCTTTGCTAAAAAGTAGACATATCCAGCGCCTGAAATTCACCGGAACGGAAATGAATCAACATTCCGGCGAAACATAGGCCACTCGGATCATTTACCCTGCACATAACCATCATTTTCCAAATATCACATGTCCACTTCAAATATGTCCAAATCACATGTCCACATATCATATAGGGTTCATATAGCAACAATAGCTTTAACTAAAAAATCAAATAGCAACAATTCTATTTTTCTTTAAATACCAATAAAAATTCCTTGAATAAAATTTGATACCTAGCTAAATACCAAATTAACCTACTAGTTTGATACCTAGCTAAATTCATAACTAAATTTGATACCTAGGGTTCATAACTAAATTTGATAAATTCATCACCGCAAAATTCATAACTAGGATTCATACCTAGCTAAATTCATAACTAAATTTGATACCTAGCTAGGGTTCATAACTAAATTCATCACCGCAAAAAAATAACTACCTACAGCCCTAACTAAATAGATAACCTAATTAACCTACTGCCCTAACTAAATAGATAACCTAATTAACCTACTGCCCTAACTAAAACCTAAGTAAATTAACCAAAGAACCCTAGCTAGAACTCTAATGGCAGAGAGAGAGAGGAGCGGTGGGGGGCTTACAGAGGGTGCAGGGCAAGGAGGCAGGCCCGACGATGGCCGAGGTTGGGAGGGGAGGAAGCAGAGGAGGGAGGCGTGGCGCATCGGGATCGGGGCCGGGGCCGGGCAACAGCGACGGAGGCATGCGGAGTCGTGTTCGGGGCCGGGGAGGAGGCGCGCGGTGTTGGGGTTGGGGCCGGGGAAGGAGGAGAGCGGCGTTGGGGTCGGGGCCGGGCGATGGCGAGGGAGGCGTGTGATGTCGGGGTTGGCACTCGGGCTCCGACGAGGGCAGGGGCGACGAGAGTGGGGGAATTGGGGGAGGAAGGAGAGGCGGGAAGCCCGCGGGGGGGGGGGGGTTGGGGGGGTTAAGTCAACATAGCAGTAGCGCATTTCCACAAAACGCGCTATAGCTAAGGTAGCTATAGCGCGTTTTATCAAACAACGCTACTACTATAACCAGTAGCTATAGCGTGTTTTACCAAACAGCGATACTGCTATCTAACGTAGCTATAGCGCTTTTCCAGAAAGGCGCTACTGTTATCACCAGTACCTATAGCAGTTTTCCTGTTTGTTTCTTCTATTTTCTTTTCCTTTATTTTCTTTTCCTTTTCTTTTCTTATTTTTCTTTTCTTTTCCTTTTTTTTCCGAGAGCAGGAACGAAGGGAAGGTGATACAATGTATATAACTAAGGCGATATCTATTGCATCATTTGACGGTTAAGTATGTATACAAAATAGGAACATATATATATATATTACATCATTTGACCCATGCATAACGGTTAAGTGTGTACACAAAATAGGAACATATATATTACATCATTTGACCGATAACGGTTTCTCAGCTTCGACATTTTCGTTTTTGAGTGAGCTTCTTTCCCTTCTTGTTCGTTGACGAATAATTGAGCCCCTCATTGTGACTTTTCCTTTTCCATGGAGTATGATCTTTCTTAGGTAATGTAGTATTGATTCTTCTTTTGACGTATACTTCATCGTCATCGTCATCTTCCATCATTGGGTTGCCGTACTGGTCGTAGTCTTCCTCGTTGGTGACTCCATCCATTCCAATGATGTTCCTTTTGCCTCTCCTCACGACAACACGGCTCGGGCTGCTCTGGTCGGTTATGAAGAAGCATTGTGTCACGTGCTTAGCGTGTACCCATGGCTTGTTTTTTGCGATGGCGTTCACGGTAGCGCTCTTGGCGTCGGGTATAGTCATGGTAGTGAAATACCGGTTTTCTCTTTCAACATTCTTAGCCCATCTGACACGGAACATCGTCGCATTGTGCAGTCCAGAGTAGTCAAGCTCCCAGATCTCCTCGACCCTTCCGTAAAATCTCTCAGTTGCGCCGCTGTCGCTGCCGGTCATGCATTCCATCGTCACCCCTGAGTTCTAAAAATCACTGTTCATATCTTTGGCCTCCGTGTAGAACGTGTATCCGTTGATATCGTATGCCTGATAGGTGACGAGGTTGGGCGAGGTGCCATGTGCTAAGGCGTATATGAGCAATCCATCCTTAGAGCCCTCTTTCAGGGGATTAGCAAGAATATGCTCTTTGAACCAATGCAGGAAAGTGGAGTTGTGCTCTCTAGTAACTTCGACGTCCGTCCTGCATACCCCCCGGTCACGATACTTCTTTGCGATAGTTTCTTTGTGCAGTGTCACGAAAGGATCTACCTGATCTAGGTGTTGTAGCACTACCAAGTTTGCTCTGTCAAAGTCATTGCGTCGATCTGAGTAGGCCACATGCTGTTCCCTGTGACCGTTGGAGTGACCTTCTCCTTCGAGCCTCCCAACGTGCTTCTTAACAGGCAAACCAACACCAGGCGGCCGGTCTGCGCCATATAGAAAATTCTCGCAGAAAGAGATGCACTCTTGTGTCAGA
Source organism: Thinopyrum elongatum (assembly GCA_011799875.1). Classification (NCBI taxonomy): domain Eukaryota; kingdom Viridiplantae; phylum Streptophyta; class Magnoliopsida; order Poales; family Poaceae; genus Thinopyrum; species Thinopyrum elongatum. Next base: position 417,660,136 of record CM022298.1, read on the forward strand.
TAGCCCTGGACGATGCTTCCATCTGGACGGGACATGTTACGAATGAATCCTTTGATGATCCCATTCATCCTCTCAAACGGCATCATGTTGTGCAGGAATGACGACCCCAGGTCTATTATGTCGTCCACAATATGGACACACAGATGCACCATGACGTCAAAGAACGCGGGCGGGAAGTACATCTAAAGCTCATTTAGTGTCACAACGATCTCTTCCTGTAGCCTTCGGAGCTGCTTCACACTGATCGACTTTCGAGAGATGATGTCGAAAAAGTTGTAGAGATCAATAAGCGTGTCACGGATGTGCTTGTCCATTATCCCTCTAAGGGAAACAGGTAGTATCTGCGTCATCATCACATGACAGTCATGGGACTTCATCCTGCTGAACCTTTTCTTCTTCGTGTCTAGAAATCTGCTTATCTTCCCACAGTAACTGGAACTAACTTTGATTCCGGTAAGGCACTTGAAGAATTGATCGATCTCAGCCGGACTTAAGGTGAAGCAAGAAGGGGGCAATAATCCTCTTCCTTTACTTTTTTGCCCTTCTTCTCCTGCCCCTCTGTCTCCGTCTCTGTCTCCTCTGACTATTTACGGGGCGGCATGTGCAGATCTTCCCTGATTTTCAAATCTTGCAAGTCTTTTCTTGCCTTCGGCCCATCCTTGGTCTTATCCGGCATGTTAATCAGTGTCGCAAGCAAGCTCTCAAGGACATTCTTACAGATATGCATTTGATCAAGGCAATGAGGCATGTCGAGTTTGTGCCAGTACTCCAAGTCCCAGAAAATAGACCTCGTCTTCCATACCTTCAGCAGTGGCTCCGGCGCCTTTTTCATCGTCTTTCTGGGCACGGGGGCACTGTTCCCAGTTTTTCAACAACTCATCGATTTCGGCGCCGCCCCGCTTACGTGGAGGTCCTTGATGCTCAGCCTCACCATTGAATAGATTTCCACAGTTTCTCCACGGGTCGTCCTTCTCGAGCCATCTTCGATGCCCCATGAACACGATTTTCCCAGACCCGCCATCTTTCGTTGACGTTAGCTGCTGAGACGTCGTATTATCCATGCACCGCGTGCATTCCGAATATCCATGGCACACCTGGCCTCCGACATATCCGTAACCGAGATAGTCGTGCACCGTCATGATCAGTGCGGCTCTCATATAGAAGTACTCGCCTTTGCTGGTGTCCCATGTCTTGGCTGGTGTTTTCTATAACGTGTCTAACTCCTCTTGAAGTAGCCCCAGATATAGATTAATATTATTTCCCGGTTGTTTCGGCCCTTGAATCAGCATGCTCATGTGTATGTACTTCGACTTCATGCACACCCAGTGGGGATGTTGTACATCCATACAAACACGGGCCACGTCCTATGGTTGGTGTTCTGGTTGCCAAACGGATTCATGCCATCGGTACATGCACTGAGCATGATGTTCCTTGCATCACATGTGAAATACCAATATTCGCCATTGAACGCTCTCCACTGGCTTCCATCCACGAGGTGTCTCAACTTCAGATCATCTCCATCGTCGGGCTTTGTCCTCTCCGCATGCCAACGCATGAGCTTTGCTTCCTTGGGATCTACAAAATAACATTGCAGACGGGGAGTGATCGGTAAGTACCATACAACTTTCTGGGGAGATTTCTTCCCGGCCTTCTTGTATCGAGAAGCATTGCACACCAGACAGCTGGTTTTTTCCGCGTGCTCCTTCCGATAAATTATGCAATCGTTGATGCATGCATGGTATCTAACGTGAGGCAGATCAAGAGGGCACACAATCTTCTTGGCCTCATCCACACTAGTAGGACATAGATTCCCTGTGGGAAGAACATCCTTTAGGTATTTGAGAAGCTCATCGAGGCTAGTGCCGGTCCATTTGTTTTTAGCTTTCGTCTTCAGGAGTTCGAGCGTGAAACTCAAGCGGGTCACCTCGGGATCGCAACCATCATACAATGGAGTGTTCAAGTCTACCACCAGTTGCTGTAGCTTGGCCTCCTCTCTAGAAGCAGCTCTGTCAGTACTCGTCTCCTTGCGAAGCAGTGCTTGAACATGAGGGTCCCGCATGATTGAACTTAGTACCGACGAAGTCTGCAGTGTGGAGTCCACGTTTTCTCAGCCGCCATGTCCGGCCCCTTCTCCGCCGCCATGTTCGGCCCCTTCCCCGCCGCCATGTCTGGCCCCTTCTCTGCCGCCATTATCGATCATCTCTTCATCTTGCCCCGTGTCGATTGCCTGCCCCGTCGGCGTCCTCAACATCATCATCCTCATCTTCAATTATCCACCGAGTATAGCCATCCATGAAACCAGTCATGAGCAGGTGTGCCATCACACGACCATCATCATAGGGGTCGAGCCAAACTCCTTTGCATCTTCGACACAGACATAAAATCTCTGTCAGGTTATTTTCTTTCATGTCCTGCACAGCCGACCGCAACCACCTGTCCACCATCTTTCCACTGACCATCATGAACGCCTGCACGGTAATAATAAACAAATTGATTATAAAAATGCATGCATGCATCAAAGTCATACAAAAATTCGGCATGACCTTCCCTAAAAATAGGACATATAGAGTTTGCCCGGAATTCGCCAAAACGGAAATAAATCGACATTTTGGCAAAACATAGGCAACTCACAAGCACAATTCGGCGGCAACTCATGCCACACACACAATTTCCATCATATCGTCCGATTATGTCATATCGCACACATACACATATTTCCATTCTTGCAAAAGCATAAATTTTTAATCACCTATCTCGAGATCGAGCACGGTGATGATGATGTCGGTAGGTGCCGCCACACACACCTATGGAATGATCAAAAGTGGACAAAGCTCTTCTTGACAAGGCTAGATCTAGTTAGGGAGGTACATAGGTCACTTCACTAAATGCTAGATCTTCCTAGCTAGCTAGTTTGGGAGGAGACAAGTTCAACTAGTGGAGGGGGAAGGAAAAAGAGAAAGGAGATGCATTGATGGAGGTGGTGTAGTTAGCTAGGAGTAATAAAGAGAGAGAAAGATAGGTAGAAGAAGGAGAGTAATAGGGGGGGAGAAGTAGTGAGGAAGAAGCAAAGTGAGGGAGAGAGGAGGTGGGAGCTAGGGGAAAGTGAAGGAAGAGAGGATGGGGGAGGGGGAAGGGGGGAGGAAAAAGGTGGTATGGCTGCGGTTTAGCAGTAGCGCTGGGTGTAAAACACGCTGCTGCTAATAATATAGCAGTAGCGCGCTTCTGGAAGAGGCGCTACTACTAAGCGGGGCCCGCCATGTGGCCAGGTTCAAAATTAGCAGTAGTGACCTTGAAAAAAAGCGCGCTACTACTAATACATTAGTAGTAGCGCGGTTAAAGTGGGCGCGCTACTGCTAAACCTAGCGTGGCGGGAACGGTCGGGGAATTTTAGTAGTAGCGTGGCTCTACCGAGCCGCGCTACTGCTAAGTCGGTAGCAGTAGCGCCCCTTCTTGTCCAGTGCTACTGCAGAGATTCTGTGTATAAGGTTTTCCCTAGTAGTGTAGGGTTTTACCTCCATTAAGAGGGCGCGAACATGGGTAAAACACCATCTCCCTATGCCCGTCAATGATGGCGGAGTTGTCCACCAGCTCCTCCAGCACGTCTGGCCAGCCAGCCGCCGCCCGTGTGGAGGTGTTCGGCGCTGATGTTGGCTCCCCGGCCCCTTCCCCGCTGGGAGGAGCCTGGGCCGTCGAAGGCCTTGGGGGCTCGGGAGCGGTTGACGGATGGGGTTTGGATGGTCCGGACTACTTTCCCGCATCAGCCAGGAGGGACGCTCCCTCCTGGTCTTTGGTGACCGAGGTGTTAACCTCGGCCATTACGGCGTCGGCCTCTCCCCCTGTGTTCGGAGGAGGAGGAGTCCTTCGGGACCGCACCTCCTCAACCTCTTCGGGAACCAGGGAGGCGCGGAGTGCGCCATAGACCCACTGTCCACTAGTTCGGCGGGCGGAGACGTCCCCTCCGAAGTCTGCTCGGTGGGGCGTTCATGTGGGGGGCTGCAATTCAGAAGGGTTAGCCTTCAACTAAAATGAATTACTGAAAACAGGATAGCTAAAAATACCAATGCCTTACGTACTGGCTGGGGGCTTGACCCTGGGTCCCTTCTGCGGGATCTCCTCGGACGCCTCAGACTCCTTGTCGGAGTCTGAGCTGTCGGACAGGACCAGCTTAGGCCGACATCGTCTCTTCGGGGCCGAAGAAGGTTGGACCTCCAACCTTGGACACCGCCCTCTTTTTGGAGCGCGAGGAGGCGCTTTCCTCCTCATCCCCATCCTGCACGGATGAGGCCGCAACGTCTCCGGACCAGTTGCCCGGATGAACCCTGCGGCGGAGGCCCTCCCTAGCCTCCGATACTTCTTTTTTCTTGCCCTTCTTGACAGGCGCCTTGTAAGGCACTACGACCAGCAGCTTTTCTAGCTGCTCTGATCGGGGCTCTTCCGGCAGTGGCTCTGGGCCGTTGATCTTCTTGGCCTTGGCAAGCCAGCCCTGCAAAATCCGCATAACCCGGTCAGGCCGAACCAAACGCGGTATGAATATCCGAACACTCCTCGAAGAAGAGCGCCGCTCACCTCCTTTGGGGGGTTCGCGGCGTCGAGGCCGATATCCTTCCCATCGACCTACCACTCCTTCAGGAATAATTGGCCCCATATCTTGTCAGGAATCGTGCCATAGAGGTATCTCACGGTAGCCGGATCCTCGGGCTCATGCTCCCACATAGGCTTGGCCCTCTCCTGGCAAGGGAGGAGCCGGCGGTGGAGCATGATCTGGACCACGTCGACCAGCTTCACGTCGGTCTCTATTATGCTGTCGACACGCTTCTGCAACGCCTTCGTGTGAGCGACACACCCCCAGTCCGGGCTCTTGGTGGTCCATGAGGCCAATCTGGTAGGGGGTTCGGACATAAATGCGGGGGCCGCTCCCCAGGAGGCCTCCCTCGGCTCGGTGATGTAAAACCACTCCTTTTGCCACATCCGGATGGTGTCGATGAAGTGGCCGTCCGGCCACTGGACCCGTGTCAGTTTACTAATCATGGCCCCTCCACAGTCTGCATGCTCACCGCCAACCACCTTGGGCTTGACATTGAACACCTTCAGCCATAAACCGAAGGGCGGCTGAACTCGAAGGAGCGCTTTGCATAAGACGATGAAGGTCGAGATGTGGAGGAGGGAATTGGGGGCTAGATCATGAAAATCTAGCCCGTAGAAGAACATCAGCCCCCGCACAAAGGGGTGCAGGGGAAATCCTAGCCCCCTAAGGAAATGGGGAAGAAACACGACCCTCTTGCCTGGTTGGGCGTGGGGATGATCTGGCCCTCTTCAGGGGCCCGATGAGCAACGTCGGCGGACAAATATCCGGCCTGCTTCAGCCGCACGATGTCGTCGTCGGTGACGGAGGAGGTTTCCCACTTCCCGTTGGGGCCCGAGCTTGCCATGGTCGAAGGAGACAGGACGGGGTTTGCTGTGGAAGCAGAGGAAAGGGGCGCTGGAGCTCTGAGGATCTGCGTGAGCGGGAGGTGGAAGAAGGCGTGGGTTACTGACTGTGATAGCTCTCCCTTTATAGACTGTTGATAGGCATGGGATTCCTTTTTCCATGCCGTTGGCTTCTCCACTTCCCGATATGCCCGTGACGTTATGTGCGGGGAGGGGAATTGAAATCATTAACCATATCCCCCGAAAAGCGGGACATGATCTCCACCTCGAGGGGATGTGCCAAACATGGCGTTGGCCTCGACCCGCGCTTCGAGAAATAGTAACTGCTCGGCGTTATGGCCGGAAGCGACTCTTCGTTGGAGGAGAAAAAGTTGTCAGATGGAGACACCATTTACACTTGAACGGTGTTTGTTTATTATTGCCTTCGGTGTTAAGTAAAACTGCCGTTTCAGATCCCGGACATCACTTGGTTCCGAATATGGGTAAAACATACTGAAGAACTCGCCTCGCAAGCCGAATACTGGTCAGGTGAGCGGATGCCGAATACAAGCCTCGGCGTTGCAGGCAAGTTCAGGGGCTACTGAGGGAGTCATGGACTAAGGGGTCCTCGGGGCGATGGCCCATTATACATGGGCCGGACTGGTGGAGCCGTATAGTGACAGGAGATCTATGAAGCCGTGGTGTGCCCTCCAAGTCAAGAAGGCGCAGGATCTCTTTAAACCCTTATTGTAATCTATCTTTGGTAACCCTAACCCTACGTCTTAGGGCTAGAGCTACATTCATCACCTCATCTCCTTAGGGTTTAGCTCATGCTGATCTCGAGGTAGATCTACTCTGTAAACCACATTATACATCCAATACAATCAAGCAGGACATAGGGTATTACCACTTCGAGAGGGCCTGAACCTGGGTAAACACTGTGTTCATCGTCCTTTGTTCCCCATCGATCCTAGATCCACAACTCGGGACCCCCTACCCCGAGGTCTGCCGGTTTTGACACCGACAATGACCATCCGACCAGCATCAGGCATGGCGGATCGGCGGTGCTCATCTGACACGCATCCTGATGGATGGAGTAAGCAACCTCAACTTAATCTATGAGGACATGGTTAAGAAGATGGGCATCGACTCATCTCGAATCAAGCCGAGCACCACCACCTTCAAAGGTGTCATTCCAGGCTTGAAGCCCGTTGTACATGAACGGTCACTTTGGAGGTAGTCTTTGGGTCACCTTAGAGCTTCAGAAGCGAGGAGTTAATCTTCGACATCGCCCCCTTCTGAAGTGGATACCACGCGCTATTGGGGCGCACAGCTTTCGAACGCTTCAATGCAGTCCCACATTATGCTTATCTCAAGCTTAAAATGCCAGGACCTAACGGTGTTATCATAGTAAATGGTAACACCGAATTCTCACTCCGTACGGAGGAGTAGACCATGACCTTCGCAGCCAAGGTGCAAGCATCCGTGAAGGCAGCCTGCAGCAATAAATGCACCGCCAGCTCTTTGAAGCGCACGCGGGCCGCACCAGTCGACCTTGGCCTCGTACCCCCACACCCTAAATATGGGTACAGGCTCCTCGTGCTCTCCCCTTGGATGGGGCATTACGTCCCTAGGGTGCATAATTTTGCACTCAAAATTCCTTGGGGCACCGAGGAGCCAAAATTTACGAAAAAGTCGGATCGACTTGACCGAGCAACGATGCAGCTTCGAGCTTCCATATGGGCAAAGTTCTGTCACAGAGCTCGCCAATAACAACCATACTAACATGGCCTCAACCACACAACGGACATCTGCAAGACCTCTTTCAAAGGGCTTGACCAACAAACGATTCAAGCATATAAAGGGCCAAGATCGCATTAGTCCCCCTCAGTCCTTGCTATCAACAACGACAAGCTGGTCAACAGCTCGGAAGCACAGACGTGCGACAGGTGTGGCCCGGGCTTATATAGCCCAATGATAATATCCGCCCAATATTTTTCTTCCTCCTTTTACTTTTTTACATTGTATTCTTTTAGTTCCTCTTGTTGCAACTCGGCGTGTAAAGCTTGAAGTTATAAAATAAAGAAAGCATGCCCTTTAAGGTTCTTATTATATTTGTGTACAAGCACTGCCTTTGAGCTACAAGAATTTCTTTAAGATACAACTGTTCAAGGGCTCCGTTTCCCTGTCCCTAAATACAAGTCCGAAGTACCCAGCGTCTTGGATTTTGCTTTATATGCATAAGTTTCGAACCTAGATTTTGGTCAATAGTTGGGTTGCCCGGCTCCTATGTGTACCTCTTACGTTCCCGATAAATTCGGCTAAGGGTGTAACGGGAGAACCGCAATGATAGTGCTGTCAATTTAATTGGCTGAGCACCTCAGTGGAGAAAGCCAAAAACTGACTATCTGGGTGAGCGGAAACTGGTCGGCAATCCGAAGACTGCGTTAAGCGATGTGACGATAGAGATCACCCATGTCAAATGAAGGACTTATTTTTTTTACATTAGCTGAAGTGCGTAAAGGCATCGACATCGGCTTACTAAAGCCAACCACATCACACACAGGGGGCTCATCATCAACCCCCACAGTCAAACTCCTATGACTAAAGTGAAAGTTATAAAGCTATTATAGTCTGATTGCCTAGTTCCTATGAGCAAAGACCGCCTCGGGTACCGAGACATCGGCTAAGGGTCAGAGATGCCTCAAGGAACACCCTCTGTATATTCTATATTGGTGCAAAAGCCGATGACTGACCACTTTCAGTTAAACACAGTCGCACAGGAGGAAAATTATTAAAAAACAAAATTAAACGAGGGAACTTCAAGTCATACTTATTTCAACAAAAGATAGTTTTTTTTACATCCCAAACACCTATGCCAACTAGAAATACAAAGTTTCCTTTGGACACATGACTTCGGTCGTCCGGGCACACTCTTCTACCTCGTCAAAGAATTATTCCGCAGTGCGATGCTTCCCTTCAGTAGGTCCCGCAGCAACGATCGTCGCATCCACCTTTCAGAAGTGCGTCTTCGCACACACATACGCCTGCCGTGCTCCTTCGAAGCACGCAGACTGCTTCCAGCGATCCACCTACGGGGCATCAACTCACAGCCGAGCAAGGAGACCGAAGAGGCTGGTCAGCAAGGCTTCGGCGGGCCACCGGCCTTGCTATGCAGAATAGCTCCGCCAGCTGCTTCATTCCATGGTTCAGCAGCTGCGCCGATGGCGATTCTGGGAACTGCCGCCAAAACGCCTTCTCCTGCTCATGACCCGCCAGCTGGTCGAAGTGTGCAATGGCATCTGCCACATTGTTCGTAAGATCCGTGAAGATCTCTGCAGAACACCACAGCTGGGGGAGCTCGATGCACCCTTTACCGCCAAACACACACTGCAATAAATATGGCTTACCCGAGGTGATTTGGTCCACTTGCTGGAGCACCTCGCGGTTAGCCCGGGCCGTGGTCTGGAGCTTGGAGTGTGTAAGCTGGAGCTTCTTGAGCTCTTCCTTCGCTTGCTTCTCCTCCACCTAAAGCTTGTCGCGTGCTTCAAACATGCCCTTTAGGGTCTCCTCGATGTCCATGACCCACACCCGGCCCTTTTCCCCGGCCACCCTATTGGCAGCTCGGGCCTTCTCTGCCTTCACGGCCATAGCCTTCTGCTACTCCGCCTCCTGCCGAGCTTTTTTGAGCTCGGCCTTGAGCACCTCAAGCTCGGCCAACGCTGCTGTCATTCAAATAGTTTGGTATTAGCTCTCCATCCAAAGCCAGAAATATCAAACTTCTTGTGTTCAATATAACACTTTAAGGATCGCAAGTCCGGGTCGCTTACCTTGAGACTGCTCGAACTGCTGGTTCATCAGGTTGAGATCCTCCTAGGACCTCTCGAGCTTCCGATTTACCTCTGCAAACTCCTCGGAGATAAAGTTCGGAGCCGAGGTCGAAACCCGCAAACATAGATCTTTCATATAAGCACACAATCAATTTATTGAAACTTCGGGACGATCGCCTTATGTCATTAGGCAGCATCCTTGGGGTTGCATGTCAAGCTCCTACTTTTATATGACCCCAACGCCGGCTTCTTGAAACCAGCCTCGAGCCCGGGGGCTCCTCCCTGACCATGCCGTTTAGAAGGCCATGAGAATATGTCCTTGGATAGATGCATGATTTGCAAAGAAAACTTAAGAACAACAGTCATTCTTGTACAAGGATAAATGAGTACCTCAAAGCTCATGACGAGGCCCTTGAAGACCTCGGGCAGTCCAGCCCCCGCGGACCGGAAGCCCTGCAGCGCCGCACCTATTAAGGCATGGTGGTCATCTTTAAGAGAGGATCCCTTCAAGGTCTCCTCCATCTCTTCGGTCCACCCCACGCTATCCCGTCCTTGAGCAAGAGGCGGGGGTGGCGTGACAACCTCGGACTCGAGCACCTGGGTGCTGGGCCGAGGGGTCTCCAGCCACGGCGATGGAGCTGGAGCGGACATTGGCTGGGTCGATGACTGGTCCAACCCCTCCTTGATGACCTCGGGGATCTTCTCCCCTAGGTCCTGTTGGGCCGAGGCTTCATCCTGGGCCATGATGATCGACTCTCTGGCCCCTGCTGTGTTGACTTGGGGGGCCGGAGTGGATGTTGCCTCCCCCAGCCCGTCATGAGCTGGTGGAGGAGTAGCGGGATCCGGAGTCTCACTGGCAGATGGCAGCCCACCCGAGGAGTGGTTGGGGTGCACCTTCAGCGGACTATGTAAAAAAGACGCTCATGTGAGCTCGCTATTGCTGAAAGGACTTGTTAAAAGTAGAAAGTACAAGAGCGATGATGTACCCTCGGGGTGCCGGTTTCTTCCTCCCCATAGCAAGGGGGTCATCCTCTGATTCATCGAAAAGAACGACTCTCTCCGATGACTTGCCGGCAGCCCTGGCCGAGGTCCTTTTTGGCCTCTTCGAGCCCTTGGGCCGCATCCGGCTTCAGCGTCCTCCGACACCGCCCTCTTCCCTTTAAGGGGAGGGTTCTCTTCCTCCTCACCCTCCTCCATGTCATCTTCATGGATGGAGGAGGCGTGGGTCTCTTTGGATCGGGTGACCGAGGTCTCCTGGGTCTAAGCACATGCCTTGCCCTTCTGGGACTTCCTCCCCTTGGGGGCCACCACGTGCGGCTCCTCGACTAGGAGCATCATGAGCAGGGGAGTTCTTGGATCCTTTGGTAGTGGGGCCGGGCATCACACTTTCTGCACCCGGGCCAACCACTTTTGCAAGTATCAAACAAAATGATTCATTAGAATCTTCCCCTCAGTGCGGGAAATAAAAATTTAGACTTGTGTGATATAGCACTTACCGGGGGGGGGGGGGCTTCATAGCCATCCTCGAAGCTGAGATCTTCCCCCCTCTTTGGGGATCTTGTCCTTGGCCCACTTGAGGAGCCGCGTCCACATACTGGCCAAGGTGGAGCGGAAGAAGCTGGTGATGGGGCCCGCATCCTCGGGCTTCTGCTCCCACATCAGGGTAGCCCGAAGTTGAAGTGCGAGGATGCGGCGGTTGAGCATGACGTTGATGACGTTGGCAAGATGGAGGTTCCTTGATGTGGACCACCATTTGATCCTCTTGATCATGGCCTCCACCTCCTCTGGGTTCCCCCACACGATGCTCTTCTCCCTCTAGGACTTGAGCTTCTTTCGAGGCCTGACCAAAAAGGCTGGGACCTCGGCCTGGCCAGGGGTGAGTGGCTCAGTGATGTAAAACCACTCCTTCTGCCACTTCTTCACCATTTTGATCAAGGTGCCCTTGAACCAGTCAGCGCTCTTGTTCTTACTGACCATGGCCCCTCCACATTCTTCCAGATCGGAGCTGCTGGACTTCTGCTTAACCCTGAAGGTCTTCAGCCATAGGCCAAAGTGCGGCTCGCAGTGGAGGAAGGCCTCACAGACCGTGATAAAGGAGGCGAGATGAAGGATGGAGTTCGGGGCCATATGGTGGAAGTCGAGCCCATAGTAGAACATCATCCCGAGCATGAATGGGTGCAGCGGGAATCCGATGCCTCGGATGAGGTGGGGGGACGAAGACTACCCACTCCCCTGCGTTGGGAGTGGGCACTTGCTAGCCGGCGCCTGGAGCATGGGCGGCGATGTTGGTGGAGAGATATCCCGCATCACGCAGCTCCTGGATGGTGCCATCTGTCATGATGGAACCACCCCAATGCCCTTTGAGGGTATCAGCCATGGCTGGTGGGGGGATTTGGACTCGCTAAGGGAGAGGAGTGTGAAATTGGATCTGGGCACTGGAGCTAGATGAAGCAGCATGCAGGGGAAATGAGAGCGTGGTTGCCTGTGATGTGCTCTCTTTTGCTCTTATAGGATATTGAAAGGCCAAGAGTCTCCTTTGCTACGACGATAAAAACACCATTCCCATGAAAGATGATGTTATGCATATGGGGGGAAACAAAATCTTGATGATATCTCAGAGAAAACGGGCACGATATCCACCTCGATGGGACCTACCAATAAAAAGGCTACCTCGAGCCATGATTTAGGGGGAGCAGTAGCTGCCCGACCCGTCGTGGGGTGCGCCGCTTCGATAAAGTTGTCAGACTAGGTGGAATTGTTCACACCTAGGTGGACGACCTTTGAGGCTAAGTGACCCAATCTCTTCAGGCAGGGTATGAGCTCGGTTGGGTCTTATCTAAGCACCGCTCCTTTGAAGAGTGGACAAGGGATGAAGAAATCACGAAGGGGAACTCGTCTGTCGAGCCAAGGACTTCAGATCCGAGGTTGTCCTCGTCAAGGGAATCATCCTCGGTGTAGAAGACCAGTTCGGGGGCTACTGACGGTGTCCCGGACTAGGGGAGGTACTAACCTAGTCAGCCCATGTTCCTCGGATTGGGCCGATGGGCCCTCATTCATTCTCAAGAAGGACTTCGGAGGCTGTATGCAGGGGGCGTGATTGAGACTACATCTAAACGAAGGCTTGTCGTATACTCCAAGACTTCTCCTACCAACTTGTGACTAGATACCGACCTTGTAACCCTAGATACCCAACCTGGCATGTATATAAGCCAAGGGGTTTAGCTCGTAGAGGGGACACCAATGCAATATCATTCACCTAGCCCTATAGTTAGACCACATCTTACGATCTCGAGGTAGATCAACTATGTACTCGATACATCTATATCAATATAAACAAGAGTAGGACGTAGGGTTTACCTCCATTAAGATGGTCCGAACCTGGGTAAAACATCGTCTCCCTGTTCCTGTTACCATCTGTCCGAGATCCACAGCTCGGGACCCCCTACCCTGAGGTCTGCCGATTTCAACACCGACATCTAGGGACTCCAAACCTCGGGAAAATAACTTCTTTAAGCATTTTAATAGAAGTGTTATGATCAGCACTACTTGTTGGAATAGCTTCTACCCACTTAGAAACGTAATCAACAGCAACTAGAATATGAGTATACCCATTAGAGGAAGGAAAAGGTCCCATATAATCAAATCCCCAAATATCAAATGGTTCAATAACAAGTGAATAATTCATAGGCATTTCCTGACGTCTACCAACATTACCAATTCTTTGACATTCATCACAAGATAAGACAAACTGACGAGCATCCTTGAAGAGAGTAGGCCAAAAAAAGCCAGATTGTAATACCTTATGTGCGGTTCTATCTCTAGTGTGGTGTCCTCCGTAAGCCTCGGAATGACACTTCCGTAGGATTTGTTCATGTTCATGCTTAGGCATACAATTTCTAATAATACCATCTACTCCTTTATAAAGATGTGGATCATCCCGGAATTAATGTCTTAAATCAAAGAAGAACTTTTTCTTTTGTTGGTATGTGAAAGTAGGTGGTATATATTTAGCAACAATGTAATTAGCATAGTCTACATACAAAGGAGTATTATGAGAAGCATTTATAACAGCTAGTTGTTCATCAGGAAAACTATAATGAATAGGTAGTGGGTCATCAAGAACGTTTTCCAACCTAGACAAATTATCAGCTACGGAATTCTCAACTCCCTTCCTATCAGTAATATGCAAGTCAAATTCTTGTAGCAATAGAACCCACCTAATGAGTCTAGGTTTAGCATCTTTCTTTTCCAAAAGATATTTAATAGCAGCATGGTCGGTGTGAACAACTACTTTAGAATCAACAATGTAGGGTATGAATTTATCACATGCAAACACAACTGCTAAAAATTCTTTCTCAGCAGTAGCATAATTTGTTTGAGCACTGTCCAGAGTTGTACTAGCATAATGGATACCATTTAATTTTCTATCAACTCTTTGTCTTAGAACAGCACCAACAGCATAATCACTAGTAGCAGACATAATTTCAAATGGTAAGTTCCAATCAGGTGGTTGAACAATAGGTGCAGAGGTTAAGGCTTTCTTAAGTGTTTCAAAGGCTTCTACACAATCATCATAAAAAACAAATGGAACATCTTTTTGCAAGAGATTAGTAAGAGGCCTAGAAATTTTAGAGAAGTCTTGAATGAATCTCCTATAAAACTAGCATGACCAAGGAAACTTCTTATACCACTATTATCTTTAGGGCATCCCAGTCAAAAAAAAATATCTTTAGGGCATGGCATTTTCTCAATTTCATCAACTTTAGCTTTATCTACTTCAATACCTCGTTTAGAGATTTTATGTCCCAAGACAATATCTTCATTCACCATGAAGTGGCACTTCTCCCAATTCAAGACAACATTAGTTTCTTCACATCTCTGTAAAACTTGATCAAGGTTGCTTAAGCAATCATCAAAAGAAGTCCCATAAATGAAAAAAGCATCCATGAAAACCTCAACAATCTTTTCAAAAAATCAGAGAATATAGCAGCCATACATTTTTGAAAGGTAGCAGGTGCATTGCATAAACCAAAAGGCATATGTCTATAAGCATAAGTTCCAAAAGGGCAAGTAAAAGTAGTTTTCTCTTGATCTTCTTATGATACAGGTATTTGAGAGAAACCAGAATATCCATCAAGAAAACAAAAGTGTCTATGCTTAGATAGTCTTTCTTACATTTTATCTATAAAATGCAAGGGGTAATGATAATTTCTAGTAGCTTTGTTTAATTTTCTAAAATCAATTACCATCCTAAAACCAATTAAAATTCTTTGTGGAATAAGTTCATTTTTATCATTAGCAACAACGGTAATGCCTCCTTTCTTAGGGACACAATGTACATGACTCACCCATCGACTATCAGCTATGGGATAAATTATCCTGCTTCCAGAAGCTTTAATATTTCAGTTCTTACCACGTCGTTAATCTTAGGATTTAACCGTCTTTGGTGATCAACAACTGGCTTAGCATCAGGTTCCATATTAATCTTGTGCTGACATAGAGTGGGACTAATGCCCTTAAGATCATCAAGAGAATATCCAATAGCGGCACGGTGCTTCTTCAGAGTTTTTAGTAATATCCTTTCTTTATGCTCTGAAAGGTTAGCACTAATAATAACATGATATATCTTCTTTTCATCAAGAGAAACATATTTCAGTGTATCGGGCAATTGTTTCAATTCAAACACAGGATCACCTTTAGGAGGATGAGGACCTCCAAGAGGTTCAACATGCAAATTGTGTTTAAGGATAGGTGGTTGATCAAAGAACATCTTATCTATTTAATTTCTTTCATTCATGTGCATATCATTTTCATGGTCTAGCAAATATGTTCTAACGGATCAGTAGGAGGTACGACAATAGAAGCAAGACCAATAGTTTTATCTTTACTAGGAAATTCTTTATCATGAGGTTGTCTATGGAATTTAGAGAAATTAAACTCATGAGACACATCACCAAAGTTAACACTGACAGCTTCTTTATTGCAATCATCTTAGCATTAACTGTATTCAAGAAAGGTCTACCAAATATAATGGGACAAAAATCATCTCGTGGAGAACCAAGAACTAGAAAGTCAGTAGGGTATTTTATTTTTCCACATAAGACTTCAACATCTCTAACAATCGCAAGCAGTGAAATAGTATCTCTGTTCGCAAGTTTAATAGTAACATCAATGTCTTCTATCTCAACAGGTGCAATATCATTCATAATCTCTTGATATAAGGTAAAAAGGATAGCACTCACACGAGCACCCAAATCACATATGCCATGGTAACAATGATCTCCTATTTTGACTGAGACAACACGCATGCCAACAACATGTTTATTCTTGTCTTTAGTATCAGGCCTAGCAATTCTAGTTGCTTCATCTCAGAAGTAAATAACATGTGCAATAATATTATTGACCAAGAGATCTTTTACCATAGCAACATTAGGTTCAACTTTAATTTGTTCAGAGGGTCTAGGTGTTCTAATATTACTTTTGTTAACCACGGTTGAAACCTTAGCATGTTCCTTTATCCTAACAGGAAAGGGTGGTTTCTCAATATAAGCAGTAGGCACAACTGGATCAACATTGTAAATGGTAGTTTTGTCTTTAGCTATAATGGGTTCCTCAATCTTTTCTTTAATAGGTGGGTGATATTTAAACCACTTCTCCTTAGGGAGATCAACATGAGTAGCAAATGATTCACAAAAGTAGGCTACTATCTCAGAGTCAAGTCCATATTTAGTGCTAAAGTTATGAAAAGCATCGCTATCCATAAAAGATGTAACACAATCAAACTTAAGTATTATACCTGACTCTTTAGCTTTGTAGAGTTCCCAATCTTTAGAGTTGCATTTAATTCTTTCCAGAAGATCCCATCTAAATTCAATAGTTTTCTTCATAAAGGAACCAGTAGAAGAAGAATCGAGCATGGTTTGATCATTATGAGAAAGCCGAGCATAAAAATTCTATAAGATAATTTCTCTTAAGAGCTTATGATGGGGCATGTGTACATCATGTACTTAAGCCTCCCCCAAGCTTGAGCGATGCTTTCTCCTTCATGAGGCTAAAAATTATTATATATAATTCTGATCATGATGAACAAGATGCATAGGATAAAACTTTTGATGGAATTCCAATTTCAATCGGTTCCAATCCCACGTTCCAGTATCATAACATAGCCTATACCATGTAAATGCCTTTCCCCCCAAAGATAAAGGGAAAACCTTCTTCTTAACTCCATCTTCGGATAAACCTGCAAGCTTAAATAATCCACAAACTTCATCCACATAGATTAGGTGCATATCAGGATGTATAGTTCCATCTCCTGCTTAAGGTTTAGCTAGCAGTTTCTCTATCATACTCGAAGGAATCTCATAACAAATATTTTCAGTAGGTGTAGTAGGTTGAGGAGCAACTCTTTGTGCTTCCGGTCGATGTGAAGATACCCTGAACAAACCTCTCAAAGGATTGTTTTCCACAGTAACAAGTGACAGTAAATTTCAGCACCTAATATAAATGTTTCCTTACCAAATTCCACTCACCAAAGGCACTTCACTCCCCGGAAATGGTGCCATAAGATGAGCCACAAGTATAGGGGATCAATCATAGTCCTTCGTATAAGTAGGAGTGCTGAACCCAATGAGGAGCAGAAGGGAATGACAAGCGATTTTCAGCAAGGTATTGTCTGCAAGTACTGAAATTGTCGGTAACAAGTAGTTTGATAGAAGATAATTTGTAACGAGTATTAAGTAGTAACGGTAAAAAACGTGCAGCAAGGTAGCCCAATCCTTTTTGTAGAAAAGGTCAGGCTGGAACGGTCTCTTATAATAAGCAAAGCATTCTTCAGAACACACGGGAATTTCATCTAGTCACTTTCATCATGTTTGTTTGATTTGCGTTAGTTACTTTGATAATTTGATATGTGGGTGGAGCGGTGCTTGGGTGCTATTATTACTTGAACAAGCCTCCCACTTATGATTAACCCCTCTTGCAAGCATCTGCAACTACAAAAAGAACAATTAAGATAAATCTAACCATAGCATGAAACATATGGATCCAAATCAGCCCCTTAGGAATAGCCCATAAACTAGGGGTTTAATCTTCAGTCACTCTAGCAACCCATCATCTAATTAATTCTCCACAATGCCTTCCCTTAGGCCCAAAGATGATGAAGTGTCATGTAGTTGATGTTCACATGACACCACTAAAGGAAGCAACAACATACATATCATCAAAATATCGAATGAATACCAAATTCACATGATTACTTATGACAAGACTTCTCCCATGTCCTCAAGAAAAAAAGTAACTATTAACAAATCATATTAATGTCCAAGATTAGAGTGGTATTGAATAGCATTAAGGATCTCAACATTTAATCTTCCACCAAATAAACCAACTAGCATCAATTACATGATGTAATCAACACTACTAGCAACTCACAGGTACCAATCTGAGGTTTTGAGACAAAGATTGAATACAAGAGATGAACTAGGGTTTGAGATGAGATGGTGTTGTTGAAGATGTTGATGAAGATTGGTCCTCCCACGATGAGAGGGTTGTTGGTGATGTCGATGGCTTCGGTTTCCCCCTCTCGGAGGGAAGTATCCCCGGCGGAATCGCTCCACCGGAGAGCTAAAGTGCTCCTGCCCAGGTCCCGCCTCAAGACGGCGGAGCTTCGTCCCGAAATGAATAGGGAGATTCTAATGCCTTTTCTAATGCCTTTTCTCTCTTAATTTGTGATGTAATTCTAATGCTGAAACTTTGTGATGCAATTCTAATGCCTCGTTGTCTCGAGGCGGAACCTAGGCAGGAGCACTTTTGTTCTCCGACGGAGTGATTCCGCCGGGGACACTTCCCTCCGGGAGGGGGAAATCGAAGCCATCGACATCACCAACAACCCTCTCATAATGGGAGGATCAATCTTCATCAACATCTTCACCAACACCATCTCATCTCAAACCCTTGTTCATCTCTTGATCCAATCTCTGTCTCAAAACCTCAGATTGGTACCTGTGGGTTGCTAGTAGTGTTGATTACATCTTGTAGTTGATGCTAGTTGGTCTATTTGGTGGAAGATTATATGTTCAGATCCTTGATGATATTCAATGCCCCTCTGATCTTGAACATGAATATGATTTGTGAGTAGTTACTTTTGTTCTTGAGGTCATGGGAGAAGTCTTGTCATAAGTAATCATGTGAATTTGGTATTCTTTCGATATTTTGATGATATGCATGTTGTTGCTTCCTTTAGTGGTGTCATGTGAACGTTGACTACATGACACTTCAGCATACTTGGGCCTAAGGGACGAAGCTCCCTATTCATTAGAATTGCATCACAAAGTTTCGGCATTAGAATTGCATCACAAATTAAGAGAGAAAAGGCATTAGAATCTCCTTATTCATTTCGGGATGAAGCTCCACCATCTCGAGGCGGGACCTGGGCAGGAGCACTTTAGCTCTCCGGCGGAGCGATTCCGCCGGGGATACTTCCCTCTGGGATGGGGAAACCAAAGCCATCGACATCACCAACAACCCTCTCATCGTGGGAGGACCAATCTTCATCAACATCTTCAACAACACGATCTCATATCAAACCCTAGTTCATCTCTTGTATTCAATCTTTGTCTCAAAACCTTAGATTGGTACCTGTGGGTTGCTAGTAGTGTTGATTACATCATGTAGTTGATGCTAGTTGGTTTATTTGTTGGAAGATTAAATGTTTAGATCCTTAATGCTATTCAATACCACTCTAATCTTGGACATTAATATGATTTGTTAGTAGTTACTTTTTTTCTTGAGGACATGGGAGAAGTCTTGTCATAAGTAATCATGTGAATTTTGTATTCATTCGATATTTTGATGATATGTATGTTGTTGCTTCCTTTAGTGGTGTCATGTGAATGTCAACTACATGACACTTCACCATCTTTGGGCCTAAGGGAAGGCATTGTGGAGTATTAATTAGATGATGGGTTGCTAGAGTGACTGAAGCTTATACCCCTAGTTTATGCGCTATTCCGTAAGGGGCTGAATTGGATCGATATGTTTCATGCTATGGTTAGATTTATCTTAATTCTTCTTTCGTAGTTGCGGATGCTTGCGAGAGGGGTTAATCATAAGTGGGAGTCTTGTTCAAGTAAGAATAGCACCCAAGCACCGGTCCACCCACATATCAAATTATCAAAGTAACTAACGCGAATCAAACAAACATGATGAAAGTGACTAGATGAAATTCCCGTGTGTCCTCAAGAATGCTTTACTTATTATAAGAGACCGTTCCAGCCTGTCCTTTGATATAAAAAGGATTGGGCTACCTAGCTTCACCTTTGTTACCGTTACTACTTGTTGCTCGTTACGAATTACCTTGCTATCAAACTATCTGTTATCGATAATTTCAGTGCCTGCAGAGAATACCTTGCTGAAAACCGCATGTCATTTCCTTCTGCACCTCATTGGGTTCGACACTCTTACTTATCAAAACGACTACGATTGATCCCCTATACTTGTGGGTCATCAAGACTCTTTTCTGGCGCCATTGCCAGGGAGGTAGTGCCTTTAGTGAGTGGAATTTGGTAAGGAAACATTTATATTACATGCTGAAATTTACTGTGACTTGTCACTATGGAAAGTAATCCTTTGAGGGATTTGTTTGGGGTATCTTCACCTCAGCTAGAGGCAATTAGAGTTGCCCCTCAACCCAGTGAACCTACTGAAAATATTTATTATGAAATTCCTTTGGGTATGATAGAAAAACTGCTAGCTTAATCCTTATGCAGGAGATGGAACGATACATCCTGGTATGCACTTGATCTATTTGGATGAAATTGTGGATTGTTTAAGCTTGCAGGTTTATCTGAGGATGGAGTTAAGAAGAAGTTTTTCCCTTTATCTTTGGAGGTAAAATCATTGACATGGTATAGGCTATCACTGGTACATCGGGCTGCAATACAAACGGTTTTTAACACCTTTCCACGATGGCATTTTAAACTGTCCCCTAGATAGTGTGGGCGATAGGGGGGGGGGGTCCTTCCCACACGACCCAGAAACCGTCGGGCATAGGAAGTAGGAATGCATACATTTTGCATAACTAAGCCTATGCGATGCGGGCATCTATCCCAAACACGAGTCTTCAGACAACTGTTTGTGATATCTCGAATATCCCAAATGCTCTATCCTTGCTACTCATTTGTGCTCGCTTTACCATCGCAGTCAGTATTCTGTGGTGCTACTTTAACGATGTGCGCCCCATCACAAATAGTTCACGATTATAGAATGTGTATGATAAGAAGACAATCGCACACATTCACTTCTCCAGAACCGTATGCGATAACTAATTAAGAAGATGAGCTAATCATCATATGAGTGTCGGATAGGATTACGAAATGTCAGACCGTCATAACATTGTCGTACAGGATAACTATCGCACACGCTATTTTGTGGTGCAACGTTTACGATGTGTACCACATCAGAAACAGTTCATGATTGTAAAGCGTGTATGATAAGGCAACTATCACAAACATTTAGTTTGCTCGCACCGTTTGTGATATTGTCTGACATCACACATGCTTTGCAAATGACAACTATATGTGCATGCTCACACACGTTTCCTCTCTGTGAACCGTGTTGGATTATGGTGTATATCACACACGTTTGTGTTTTACCGACTGTGTGCACCGTAACGACCTGTAGAGCGTAATTTCACCCTAATTTAATTGCTGCTATTTAAAATTGTACTGAATTTGAATTTGAAAGTAGGCTATAGCTTTATTCATATCCATCAGGTTCAAACAACCAATGCATTATTCGATGCACAGGTACATATGTTCAAGAATTACATAAGCACCAAATAAAGAATGATGAACCACAATTGTATACTTGTATTATTAAAGACGGTAAAGAAAGAGGCGAAAGACATTCTGGTTGCTGAACAAGGTGGAGCGGAATGCCCATATTGTGCCCTCCTCCATGCAGAATGCACGCACGACTCTAGTCCAACCCCTTGTGATGGCCGACCGCCCATCCTTCACGGTCTTCATGAACACATCTAGATAGTCATCGTGTTATGGTAGAAATACTTTAACCTTTGCATGCCCACCAATCATGTAGTTTGAGAGGTAGTCTTGAGTAAACTGCTTTGGGAACCACTGCAAAAGAAAAAGATTCAGAGATTGTTATCTAACACAACTCATTATGGGCGGTAAAAAGAAGGCTGCAGAGTTCTCACTTACCATCCTACAGTTCATTGTTGGCTTGGATAAAGTGTAAACAAATAGTTTATTTGCCATCTTTTGACCCATTTTACTAACATTCTTTATCAGCTTCCTCACTTGATGCTGGTTCATCAATATCTCATTGCCCCATACGCAGAAAGGGTCAAAGCACTGATCTTTACCAATGACATATGTACCTAAAAGCACGAAGTTAATATTAGAAGCTAAACAACAATTGCACAATGATGTAGTACAACACTCCTGTCGGCGTTCTGGGAACCGGGGTACCCGGACCTGCCTGTCTGCAGCCCACTGCATGGCTTCATCAGCGGCCTGGTATGACCCTTCTCCAGCATCAACAACACAAGACCCTCGCGAGGCGAACGACACCAAGACCTCCGGAAGGAGCGGCTTCCCCAGGCCGGCTCCTGAGGAGCGGAGATTTCCATGCATGCCCCACCTCGTGAGGTTCAGATGATGCAAGCCATGACAACCAAGGCCAGGCGGGCGCCAGCAGGCGCAGTACAGCAGGTTTCCTCTTCGGTGCTAAGGAAGCAAGCGCAGACGCAGAGTCCCAAGGAATCAGCCAAAGGTTTCCATTCCCGTGCTACAAGACCAGGACGGCAGGACGGAGGTCATCGCCGAGCCCACCACGACATCACTACCAGAAGCTTTGCAGGCGAAGACAACCTTTTGTCAAGATAAGATGTACTACTTGTCTCCCTTCAAACTTGGCCATTGTGGGATCCCTTCCTGCCTTCATTTTGGGGGAAGAGGACCGAGGCCACTATAAATATAGCTAGGCCACCACCATAGAAGGGGGGAATGAGATCATCCTCACCAGCTCACACCAGCACAAGAACACTCCTCCTGAGGTTGTTCTCCCTCTGTACTAGTTCATCCTCACCCCACCTCGAGGCCAATCCACCACAAAGCAGGAGTAGGGTTTTACACCGCAAGGTGGCCCGAACCTGGGTAAACTGCTGAGTCCCTTTCCTTTCCTGTTCATCGAGCTAGGCAGTGAGATCGACTAGTCGGCAGGCTGGGGAGATTGAGTTCTTTGCACGCACCCCAGAGTTCAAACCTTTCTTGGGTATGCGGAGCCCTGAATCCGACATTTGGCGCGCCAGGTAGGGGTGCGTCGGAGCCTCTCTTCCGCCGACCAATTCGCCGCCGTTCCACCGTTCCCATGGCCGACGCTCGTCGAGTTCGCACTGAGCGCTGGGCTGCTCTCGCTGCCCGTGTCGACCAGACCGCGCCTGCGGGCAATAGCGCCCCCCACCGTTCCCCGTCGCCTGCGGCAAACACTGCCACCGGCACCGCGGCCCACGAGCAGCAGGCTTCGTCGCTACATCCTTCTGTACGGCGTGACAGGCGCACCGCCACCCCGTCGTTGACTCCGGCGGCTGCTTCGTCCTCCCATGCCCGTCGCGGCCCGGCGAACGCGCAGGCCGCGTTGCTCATGGCGCGCGAGCTTCTGCGCTATCGCCCGACCGATGACCTCTACGAAGACTGGTTGGACCGCATCGCCGAGCTCGTCAGCGCCGCCGGAGAGACGCCTGCTCTGTCTTGCTCGCTACCTCCCCAGCCACCTCTTGCGGGCGACGTGGCCCATGGTGCACCTACTCCACCTCCCAGGCAAGAAGTCACCCTCGAGCCGAGGCGTGAGGCTCCTCAGCGCGACCCGCCGCGCAGGGCGCCGACGCGCGATGAAGAAAGCTGCCAAGTGGTGCAGCGTCCCCAAGGAGAGGCGCGCGCGCTCCCAGCATCACCACATCAAGACCGCATGCTACCTGAGGCGGCGGTGCGTGAGCGCCAAGTCCAGGCTCCCCCTCTGCGGCGGGCTCCCGTGGGCACGGCGGGCTGTCGTGCGTTCACCGAGGAGCTGCGTGGCATTGTCGGGCCAGGGAAGTTCAAGCCAGACCTGCCTCCACGCTACGACGGCACCCCCGACCCTGCAGAGTTCCTCCAGCTCTATGAGCTGAGCATCGAGGTGGCCAACGGCGACGAGAAGGTTATGGCGAACTGGTTTCCCATGGCCCTCAAGGACGGCGCATGCTGATGGCTCCTGAACCTCCCCGCTGGATCAATCTCCTCATGGGATGAGATGCGGGAGCGCTTCATCGCCAACTTTCAGGGCACTCGAGACCGCGCTCCGGCTGTAGGCGACCTGCGGCGCGTCAAGCAACAGCCTGGGAAGACCTTGCACAAGTACATCCAGCGCTTCACCAACGTTCGCCTCAAGATTCCCAAGGTGACGGACGAGGCCATCATTTCCGCGTTCACTGATGGCGTCCGGGATGTCAAGATGAAGGAAGAGCTCGCCATGCACAAGGACCTATGCTCGGCTCTGGAAATGTTTAAGATGGCAACCAGATGCGCGAGGGCCGAGGAAGGTCGCCTCACCCTCCTCGAGCTCCCAGAAGCTGACCCAGAAGACAAGAAGGCTAAGGCCAAGGACGTGAAGCGCAAGGGGCCAGCTGTGCTCGCGGCTGAACCTGAGATGAAGCGCGGTTACGACTACCCGGAGTCCTCCAAGGCAGCCGTCCATTCTGCGTCTTCCACAACGTGCACAGCCACAACACGAACGACTGCCAAGAGCTCAGGGCCATCCGGGACGGGCTCCTTGGCCGCTGCCCTAAGCACCATGACCGCGGCTACGGCCGTGGAGGAGGCCGAGGTGGTGGACACTGGGACAATCGCGACCCCCGCCTGGACAGGCGCGACCAGCCCCGTGAGGATCGCTGGCAGGGTCAGCCTCGCGACGGCCCCTGGAGGGATCAGCCTCGTGAGGATCGCCCTCAGGGCAATGTTGGCCTTCCTCCGCTGCCGCCGCCGCCAAGGAGGAATGATGACCACCACCAAGATGATGGGGCTGGGGGCTTCCAAGAGCCTCGTGCCGTGGCTTGCATCCTGGGTGGCGCTCAGGCTCCCGCCTCTCACCGCATCTTCAAGCAGTTCGCTCGTGAGGTGAACGCGGCCCTCCCCAAGCTCGAGACGACGCGTCCGCTCAGGTGGTCCAAGTACGCCATCACCTTCGACTCTACAGACCAGCTCAAGTGCGCGGCCGTTGCCGGCGCGCTCCCAATGCTCTGCTCGCCTACCATCAGCAACGCCCTCGTCACCAAGACACTCATCGATGGTGGTGCGGGACTCAATGTCCTCTCCGTCGAGACGTTCGACAGACTCCAGGTGCCGTACGACCAGCTTCAGCCTACCAAGCCCTTCTCAGGAGTGACCGACGGCTCCACCACCCCGATAGGGCAGATCCGCCTCCCTGTCACCTTCGGCAAGCGCGACAACTACCTCACTGAGCTCATCGACTTCGACATCGCCCACATCTGCCTCCCGTACAATGCCATCCACGGGTATCCAGCCCTGGCCAAGTTCATGGCCGCCACTCACCATGGCTACAATGTCCTCAAGATGCCAGGGAGCGGCGGCATCATCACGGTCGCCTGCGACGAGAAGGATGCGGTGTGCTCCCTCGAGCGCGTCTACCAGGCTGCAGCGGTCGAGAACCCAGACGATGAGGGTGCTGCCTACCCTCCCGAGGCCGTTCCCAAGAAGAAGAAGCAGCTGCTCCGCCCGGGACCCCAGGAGGATGGGGCGCCCGATGATCGTGCCTCAGGACCTGCGCCCACTGATGGGGCGCCTTCCCCTCTCGCATAGGAAGGCGCGCCCGACGCCCCTCTCAGGCTGTGCTCGGGGGCTCACCTCTAGAGGGCCTCAGACCTGGCCAGCGTCACGAGGGAGGCGTTCGGGCACCATGTGGAGGCGTGCTTCAACGCGCGTTTCCGCGAGAAGAGCACAGGGCGCCAGGCGCTCAGGAGTTCATCACCAAGGCAATCGAGGATCTTCAAGAGGCGAGGGCCATGCGAGGCGAGTGTCGCCACGCACCACCAGGCGCAGCTCCCTCCCTTGATGAGGGCAGCGGGCTGCGCGTCTGCATCAACATCCCAGGGCTCAACCGGGTCGCGTCTTAGGAGCTCTACTGGCCGTCCCATGTGGGCCGGTGCGAGGGCCCCCCTCACAGCTACGTTCGCATGCCTTTCGGTTTGCTGAACCAGGCTGCCACGCACCAGCGCCACATGCGGAGCGTCCTGGCGGCTCACGAGGCCAGGCACTAGGCGATCCTGACGGAGGAGGCGCCGGACCCTCGCGAGCCCTCGGGGCCTCACGAGGCTCAGGACCTGGACGGCTCATGAGGAACGACTTCTGCGGCTCGCGTCTTCAGCTACTCCAACACTTCTTCAGCAACGGTGCAAGGTGACATTTTTCAGTTTGTTCAATTGGGGGCACCCCTCGGGCTGCATTATCCCCAAGTCGTGTGGGTCCGTCCCTATGGCATGTATCATTCTTTGCATCTATCAGAGCTGGCCTTACCTCTTCATGAGTTGCTTTATAATTATCACCTGCCTACCCGGTGTCCTGTCGCCCCTTCGCTGCCTCCGCGCGTTGCGAACCCGCCTGTTGCTCATCCCGCCACGAGGGCTGCTGGCACGGCGCCTGTGCTCGGGTCCGTCCCTAAAGTGCTGATAAACCTGAGAGATCGAGCTCTGGCTCGCGGCCCGCCCCGCACACGTCACCTCACCGGATCCTCAGTGCCTTCGTCTTCTTGCGGAAAGATCAACGGCTGGGCGGCAAGCGTGGCTATGTGTACTAACTCGCATGAACCTCCGAAACCAAGCTACGAGCGGCTCCCACAGGCCACTCCTTTTTCACGCAATTCGCTTGCACGTTAAAGGGGGGTCCCTGAGCATCGCGCCTCAAGGACTCCTACCGGCTCTCGAGCCCTCACCCCCTGGCCTTGACCACGGCATCGCGACCTGGCATACCAGCGGCGGCTGAGCCTCGCTCAAGGGCTGGGACCCGAGAACGTAGAGCATCCAGATGAGCAAGAAAAAGGGGACCCGCGTGAGCCCTGACTAGAACCGCCACCTCCAGGACGCAGTCAGGTGTCATGCGGAGGAATCGCTGCAGGCCTGCCAAGATAAGTCACCAGATACATGTGGGCGTAAATCTCACGACCCAGTATTTTGATTTTCGCGGTCTTGCTCGGGCAAGGCCGTTTTCCCTATCGGTCTTCAGGGGGCTGCTTGCGCGCTAAAGGGGACCTCCTGAGCATCGCACCTCAGGGGCTCTTACCGGACCTCGGGCCGCCCACCTCCTGGCCTTGACCACGGCATCGCGACCTGGCATACCAGCGACGGCTGGAGCCGCCTGGGGACTGGGTCCTGTCAGCGTAGAGCGCTAAAGCTAACACGAGAACGAAAGGGAGCACCATGCCAAAACGAGATATGCGATCGCAACATTGAACTAGGAACAATAACACTAAGGCAAAAGCATTACAGTTCTTACATGCCCCCATGGGGCTCGTCACGGTTTTGTGCAGGAAAAACAAAAGAAGGGACTTTGGAGAACCCCGGCCTCAGGACGTCACCGACGGTGCCGAGTCGATGCCGCTGCCGCGCTCCGCCCGCGGCGAGAGCTCAGCGGCTCGTAGCTGTCGTTGTCGCTGGACTCTGGAGAGTCGCTAGATTCTGGAGAGCTGTTGTCACCAAAGGAGCTGCTGGCAAGGCCAAGGGCAAGTTCAACGCTCATGGCCGCGCCGTGTGGATCACCTCCTCCGGAGCAGTACTCTAGGCGCCAGCCGTTTTCGCCGAAGACCTTGAAGAAAATCGTGGAGGCTCCGTCGTATATAAAGTGGATGGTGAGGGCCCCCTCCGGGCAGCAGGCACGGGCGACCTCGCCCCGTCCCCAGGTTATGAAGACTTCGCCAGGGCGGACGACCTCGACCTTTGCTTCGGTAGCTTGGCTGCAGCACCCGGTGTGTTGCAGCCACAGCTCAACGGGCCCCCTTGGAGGTATCTCCTCCGCAAAGAACCGTGGGAGCCGGATCCACATGCGTGGCGGCATTGCCGCCAACACCACGAACTCGCGTGACGTACCTTCGGCATGAGTTCGCAAGCCGGAAGGCCGGGCAGCCATTGCCTGTCCTCCTCCACGACCCTGGCCAACGCGGCGCTGGGCACTGTCTCCAAGCGCAGGGCCCTGCGCCTAGGTGTACCTAGGGATTGGAAGCCCGGTGGAGCCCGCTCATGCCAAGTCCGCGTCACCTTGGCCCCTTCGCCGGCGTCGCGGGAGCGGCCGAGCCTCTTCTTTGGCGGGAGTGGCCCGGGCTCCTCCCGAGGGGCTTTTCCCTTCTTCGACGCGGAAAACCTCCTTATCGGCGCCATGGACGCTTCGTCAAGACGGCGAGGCAAGAAGGAAGAAGAAGCAAGCAGCGGGAAGATGGAGATGAGCAGGGGGCTCTGCCCCTCCTCCCATTTATAGCCAAAGGGAGGCCAACCGCCGGCCTCCACGATCTCCAGTAATGATGATCTTTTTGCATGCATCAGGTTATTGTCAAGTCGGACGGTTGCCGAGGCAGCGTGGGGAAGCGGAGACGCCCATGTCCCATCAAGCGCCACGCGTCGACCGGGTCCGCAGGCGGTTAGGGCCCGTGGTGCTTCGCCCTTGCCCTTTGGCTTCGCCTCGAAGCCAAGTCCGAGCACGCCTTGGGCCCGGGGGCTACTGTCGGCATTCTGGGAACCGGGGTACCCAGACTTGCCTGCCTGCAGCCCACAACGTGGCTTCATTAGCGGCCTGGTACGGCCCTTCTCCAGCATCAACAACATAAGACCCTCGCGAGGGGCCAAGCCTCGCAAGGGGGACGACGCCAAGACCTCCGGAGGGAGCGGCTTCCCCAGGCCGGCTCTTGAGGAGCGGAGATTTCCATGCAAGCCCCACCTCATGAGGTTCAGATGACGCAAGCCATGACGACCAAGGCCAGGCGGGCGCCAGAAGGCGCAGTACAGCAGGTTTCCTCTTCAGTGCTAAGGAAGCAAGCACAGACGCAGAGTCCCAAGGAATCAGCCAAAGGTTTCCATTCCCGTGCTACAAGACCAGGACGGAGGTCATCTCCGAGCCCACCACGACGTCACGACCAGAACCTTTGCAGGCAAAGACCACCTTTTGTCAGGATAAAATGTACTACTTGTCTCCCTTCAAACTTGGTCGTTGTGGGATCCCTTCCCGCCTTCATTTTGGGGGAAGAGGACCGAGGCCACGATAAATATAGCTAGGCCACCACCATAGAAGGGGGGAACAAGATCATCCTCACCAGCTCACACCAGCACAAGAACACTCCTCCTGAGGTTGTTCTCCCTCTGTACTAGTTCATCCTCAGCCCACCTCGAGGCCAATCCACCACAAAGCAGGAGTAGGGTTTTACACCGCAAGGTGGCCCGAACCTGGGTAAACTGCTGAGTCCCTTTCCTTTCCTGTTCATCGAGCTAGACGGTGAGATCCACGAGTCGGCAGACTGGGGAGATTGAGTTCTTCGCACGCACCCTAGAGTTCGAACCTTTCTTGGGTCTGCGGAGCCCTGAATCCGACAACTCCCTCCGTCCCATTATATAATATCTTATAACATCCAATATACTCACATATTGGATGAATTAACATCTTATATTATGGGCCAGAGGGAGTTTATTGCATTTTTACAAATTGTCGGCCGATTAACTGTAGTTAACTGTTGTTGTTGTTGTTGTGTTGTTGTTGTTGTTGTAGTTAACTGTTGTTGTTGTTGTTGTTGTTGTAGTTAACTGTTGTTGTTGTTGTTGTTGTTGTTGTTGGTTGTTGTTGTTGTTGTTGTTGTTGTGTGTTGTTGTTGTTTGTATGTTGTTGTTGTTGTTGTTGTGTTGTTGTTGTTTTGTTTGTTGGGGTTGTGGTGTTGTTGTTGTGTTGTTGTCTGTTGTTATTGTTGTGTTGTTGTTGGTGTTGTTGTTGTTGTTGTTGTTGTTGTGGTTGTTGTTGTTTTTGTTGTTCGTTGTTGTTGTTCGTTGGTCCGTTGTTGTTGTTGTGTTTGGTGTTGTTGCTTGATTGTTGTGTTGTTGTGGGTGTGGTTGTAGTTGGTGTTGGTGTTGCTGTTGTTGTTGTTGTGTTGTTGTTGTTGCATTGTTGTGTCTGTTGGTGGTTGTTGTGTTGATTGTATTAGTTGTGTGGTTGTGTTTGATTGTTGTCTGTTGTTGTTGTTGTTGTGTTGTTGTTGTTGTGTTGTTGTTGTTTTGTTGTTGTTGTGGTGTTGTTGTTGTTGTTGTTGTGGTGTTGTTTGTTGTTGTGTTGTTGTTGTTGTTGTTGTTGTTGTTGTTGTTTGTTAGACTCTCGTTGTTGTTGTTGTGTTGTTGTTAGGGTTGTTGTGTTCGTTGTTTCGTGTTGTTGGTGTTGTTTGTTGTTGTGGTTGTTGTGTTGTTGTGTTGTTGTTTGTTGTTGTGTTGTTGTTGTGGTTGTTGTTGTTGTTAGTTGTTGTTGTTGTGGTTGTTGTTGTTGTTGTTGTTGATTGTTGTGTGTTGTTTTGTTGTTGTATGTTGTTGTTGTTGGTGTTGTTGTTGTAGTGTTGGTGGTTGTGTTGTTGTTGTTTGATTGTTGTGTTGTTGTTGTTAGTTGTTGTTGTTGTTTGTTGTTGTTGTTGTTGATTGTGTTGTTGGTGTTGTTGTTGTATGGTGTGTTGTGTTGTTTGTTGTTCGTGTGTTGTGTTGTTGTTGTTGTTGGTGTTTGTTGTGTTGTTGTTGTGTTGTGTTGTTGATTTTGTTGTGATGTTGTTGGTGGTGATTGTTGTATGCGGTTGTTGGTTGTTATGGGTTGTGCTTAGTTGTTGTTGTTGGTTTGTTGTCTTGTTGTTTGTTGGTTGTTGTTGTTG